>ML786186.1:542051-604139 GCA_009831015.1 Picea engelmannii | reverse complement strand
TTACTCTTACTGTCCATATGCTGTATGATTGGTTGATGACACATGAAGAAATCTTAATAAGTATTTAAAAAGCATAAAATTGTTTAAGCTTATAAACAACTGATTCACCCCCCCCCTCTCAGTTGTTCTAGTATTTTCAACAAGATGACCAACGATGTATAAGATACCAAGCTAAGAAATATACTATCATCGGTGACACTTTATATCACTGAGGAATAGACGATATATTGCGTCATTGTTTAACTCATCGAGAAGTTGAGTCTATTCTGAACGATTTCCATAGTGGGGCTTGTGGTGGTCATCTATCTAGGCTTGCGACAACCCAAAAAATCTTGTGAACTGGTTATTTCTGGCCTACTATATTTAAAGATTGTATTGAAGAGGTTAAGAAGTGTCACCCCTGCTAGGTGTTCACTCGGAAAATCCTCTCGCATCCATCCCCTCTTCATCCAATAATTACCGTTAGTCCCTTCACCAAGTGGGGGGTGGGCTTTATCGATTGCAACCCAACTTCGGCTGGGGGGCATCAACACATTATTGTGGCCGTCGAGTACTTTACTAAGTGGGATGAGGCCATGTCTACAGTTAAATATGATGGGAAGATTGCATCCCTCTTCATATTCAATTAAATTATCGCCTGTTTTGGTATCCCAAGTGAGATTGTCATTGATCATGGCAGTCACTTTTAGTGAAATGATGGAAGAACTAGAAACTAAGTTGGGGTTTAGACATGGTAATTATTCTCCATATTACCCCTAGGAAAATGGACAAATAGAGGTCGTCAACAAGTCTCTCAAGACCATTTTGCAAAAAAATGTCAGTCAGAGTAAGTCCGACTGGCACATCATGCTATATCCTGCACTTTGGACATACCAAACCTCGGTCGAGACTGCCATCGGATTTTCCCCTTTCTAGTTAGTACACGGTGTGGAGTCCATTTTACCTATTGAATGAAAAATCCCTTCTCTTAATTTGGAAGTCGCGCTCCTACCTGACACTTCCGATCTCAAGTGATGCCTTGTACACCTAGAGAGTCTTGATGAGCAACGTTGAGATGCCTCTACGACTATCGAGGTGAACAAAAGACGTGTCAAGGTCCAATACGATAAGTTTGTCTATCCTCAGTTGTACATCGAGGGTGACTTGATCCTCTTGTATGATCAAGCCAAAGAACCATTGGGGGCAGACAAGTTTAAACCCATGTGGTATGGTCCTTACATCGTGTGATGTGTTCTAGAAAAAAGAGTCTATGAGTTAGAATATTATGAAGGGAATAAGTTGGTCGAGCTCGAAATGGGCTCTACTTGAAAAGATACTACGATTGAGCCCCAGGATCGGGCATAACTCTCTGTATACTAATGTAATTTAGTGCATATATCTCTTTTTATTTTTGTCTTCGGATTGATTAACAAGTTTTCACTTGGTTGACATATGTCAATGAAGTCATCGGTCTACTTAGGATTCACAGACGGGGCTATTTGTCATACACGAAATTTGTCTTCTTCTGCTTGGGTGGTTTACTTGCCCGAGGGTCTACTAGTGTCTTCAGGTGGCATATGCCTAGGGCCATCCACGAACAATGTGGACGAATATAGCGTCATTATAGAACTTTTGCACGATGCTATCTCACATGACATTCGTTCATTATAAGTTCGCCTGGATTCCCGGTTAGTAGTTGATCTAGATTTTATGAGCATAATGAAATGAATACATATTATTAACAGATTCTTAACGAAAAATAACAGAGATAAAGTAAAATTGGTTTTCTATTCAATAATGAAATAAGATGAAACTGTAAAATGCAGTGGAAACAAGCTTGCTGGAATGGTGGTAGCTTATCTCTGAGAAGAGATGTGACCGCTGCGATCATTCACAAGAAGATTATTACAATGAGGCTCTGAAGGAATTTTACAATAAACAGGAATGAAAAAAACCCTAGACATCCAAAAACCTAACCCTAGGAGATGAAGCACCAAAAGTCATGTGGGCCCCATTTGGGTAAGTTAGTACATTAACTTCCTGGGGTCGTAACTTTTGCATACGATCTCCGTTTTAGGCATATGATAGCCCAGTGGAAAGGTATCATCAAGGAGATTAATTTTGGGGCCTCAATCATGTTGTAGGACATAATTGAGAATCTCTATCCTGAAACACCTTCATTTAGGCCCTCAAAATGGCCTCGGAAGTGAAAACAGCTAAAAATAGTAAATTGCCAAAATTGCTAGAAAGTTGTTTTGAGCCAGTTGGAAAAGGTGGGTGGCCACCGATATCCACATGGATCAATCCTCCCTCCTTAGGAATAATTTTTCTCCATTGCGTTGAGTTCCCCCATCAAATGAGGAAGTTTCTGCTGAATTTGACCCCAAGTGAGCCACTTGCCTTGGTGCAGGAGCTGCTCTGCTTTGACAACTCGATAAAGTTGGATCCTTTGTTGTCGAGTTCCCTTGATATGTGTGTCCACAATATGATCACTGGATGCCTATTGGATGCAGTTGGGGTTGAGCTCTATTGGTGTCAGTTGTTCTGCTATGTCTGAGGTGTCCGATAATGGTGGGAAATAAGGGCGAAGGAGATCCACGTTGAACACTGGGTGTAGGCCAAGGAAAGGAGGAATGCTGAGCTCAAAAGAATTATCCCCCATGGCCTTGGTGATGGTGTATGACCCATAACAGAGTGGTCGAAGCTTTCGATGGGGTCCTGTAAGGTGTTCTTTCTGCAAGTGCAACCAAACTTTGTCTCCCACCTAAAACTTATGTGGCACTCAATGTTGATCATGGCGCTGTTTGTACTTGTCATTGGAATTTTGTAGGATATCCTAAACCTGTTGGTGAATGTGATAGATCCTCTCAATGAACCGAGTGGATTTTTCAACTTCAATTGGAATAGGAGATGAGTCGGTCGATCTGACTGCAAGGGGAAGTGCAACATCTATGGGACCCAATGGTTGGAATCCCAAACCCACCTGAAAGGGGCTGTGGCCGGTTGAGGTATGCAGGGATTGGTTGTAGCTATGATGGACATAGGGAAGGATCTCATCCCATGTGCGAGGGTGATTTGAATCATACATGCAAAGGATATGCACAACCATTCAATTTACAACCTCGGTTTGGCCATTTGTCTAGGGGTGGAAGGTCGTGGATTTGGTTAGCTTGGTGTCCAGCAGTGACCAGAGGCTCGACCAGAATGTGCTAAGAAATCGACTGTCCCTATCTGAGACAATGGTTTGTGGGAGTCAAAAATGTACCCAGACCTGTTCAAAGAAGATCTTGGTAGTGGCCTCTGCTGTGATGCTCTTCTTGCAGGCAACCATAATCGCCATCTTAGAAAAGAGGTCAACAACCACAAAAACACAGTGATTTCCCCACTTGGTGGACGGGAGGCTCGACATGTAGTCCATTGAGATGGATTCCCATGGCCTGTCAAGAGTAGGAAGAGGGGTGTACAGGCCCTTTTTCTTAGTGGTTGGTTTGGAAATAACGTAGGCAGTACAGGACCTGATATACTTTCTGACCTCCTGTCAGAGTTTCAGCCAGTAGAAATGTTTCTGTAGCATCACCACTGTCTTTTCGACACCGAAGTGTCCTGCCACCTGACTGTAGTGGGATTCCCAGATCATCTTTACTCACTCACTTGATGGAACACAGATATGGCCCATACGACACAACAACCCATCCTGAAGATAGAAATTATCGACAACTATGTTTGCACCCAACATTTGGTAGGTGGTGGCGAAGTTCGGGTCCATCTCATAGAGTTGGGGCCATCTAGAGGTCTCATGGCCGAAAGAGTATAGCATCATGGTGAGTGCCATGACTGGTGGTCTGCTGAGGCAATCAACGACATGATTGGTGCTTCCTATTTTATACTTGATGTTGAGGTGGAATTGCTGCAAGTATGTGGACCACTTTTGATGGTGGTCATTCTACAATTTTCCTTGTGTCTGCATAAACTGCAATGGCTTATGATCAGTGTGGATAACTGTCTCCTTCCCAAGAATGTAATGTCTCCACTGGCGACAAGCTTGCACAATGGAGTAAATTTCTTTGTCGTAAGTAGGGTACTTACGGACAACATCGGATAGTGTCTCACTATGATAGGCCATGGGGTGGTCGTGTTGAGTGAGAACAGTGCCCATAGAATAGTCTGAAGCATTTGTCTCAATCTCAAAGGGATGTTGCAGGTATGGTAGTGAAAGTACTGGGGATGAGCATAAGCATTGCTTCAAATCATCAAACGCTTGTTGTTGGAACTGGCCCCATGCAAAGTTTTCCTTACCACCACCCTTGGTGATTTGGTTGAGGGCCCATGCAATATGGGAGAATCCCAACACAAAGTTTTGGTAGAAATTGGAAAAGCCCAAGAAGCTCTGAATCTCAGTGAGTGTGGTTGGGGCTGGCCAATCATGGATGAATTGGATCTTGGTTGGATCCACATGTACACCATGTTGATCAATGATGTAGCCTAGGTAATGGACCCTATCCATTCTGAAGGATAATTTTTCCAAGTTGGCATATAGCTTGTGTTGTCATAGGGTGTGCAGAACCTGCTGAATATGCTACAAGTGTTCGGCCCAAGTCTTGCTGTAAATGAGAATGTCATCCAGATACACCACTACAAAATTATTGGTGAATGGTCGCAGGATATCGTCCATCATCCTCATGAAAGTGGCTGGAGCATTTTTCAAACCAAAGGGCATGACCAACCATTCAAAAATGCCTTCCTTTGACTTGAAGGTGGTATTCCATACATTTGTATGTTCTATCGGGACTTGGTGGTAGCCAAAATTTAGATCAATATTACTGAAGTATTTATCCCCCGTGAGTTGATCAAGGAGGTCGTCGATTCAGGGAATCGGGTACCATTTTCTGACTGTGATTTTATTCAGAGCCCGGTAATCAATGCAGAGTCGCCAGGTTCCATCTTTCTTCTGTACCAACACGATTGGGCTCCCGCAAGATGATGAGATGGGACAGATGTGCCCCTTGTGGAGTAGTTCTTGGATTTGTTTCTTGATCTCCTCATTCTCTAATAGAGAGCGATGATAGACTGACCCATTGGGAAGTGGTGCACCGGGGGTCATATCGATGGGGTGCTTGACCTGGCAGTGTAGAGGTACCCCGGTAGGTGAGGAGAAGATATCAAAGTATTCTTCCATGACCTTATCTACTTGCTTCTGCTGTGTGGAGAGGTCGGTCGCAGAGACCCTGGATATGGCTATGATCTTTCGCTTATTCTAAGAGTGAATCGTGAAGAAGACAAACTTCCCCATTTGAGAGATGACCTTCCTGCATTTCTTCACTAGAGATCAAGGAAATAACACTAGGTGGGACTACCTCAGGTATCTTGTACAATTTCCTGTTCAAAGTAATAATAACACTATGAGGCCTAGACTCATATACAGCATGACGTTTCCATAAATAATGTTGGCCCAAAAGAAAATCACAAACTTTGAGAGGAGAAAAATCACAGAATACCTCATCTATGAAGGGCTTGATGTCGTATGACAGTCGACACTGTTGGCTGACGTGGAGATCACTTTCTTGGCGGAGCCATCCAATGGTGTAGGGTTGTGGGTGAGGCGTTGTGGGCAGGGCCAGCCTCTTGATGACCTCTGCAGAGATGATTTTATTTTGGCTACTGCTATCAATGATGAAGTGCAGTGGGGTGCCTTTTACCCACATTTGCGAATGGAAGAGGCGCTCTCCTTCTTCTGGCTCATCTGGTTCACCAGGCGGGAGCTTGGTGGTAGCAATGGTGGCACTGGGTTCCGCATCAATGATCTGTCTTCCCCTTTCTAGTTCTGGCTTAGAGTCAGACTCCGCATATGATTCAGAGGCTTTTACTTCAGCCACCAACTACTTCTTTGAGCGAAAATCAACAGTGTTATGCCAAGGGCTCTTATGGAAGTCACACCACTTCCCGGTATCTTTCTTTGTCTTTCCAGTGTCCTTCTTTGCTTGCGGCTTGGACTGGTTGTCCTGATACTATCCATATTTTCTATGTCCTTTGTTCTATGGGTTGGGGCCGCCCTTTCCTAGATTTTGTTGTGAGGGGTTCCTAGGCCCAAATTGTTGTGTCTTTTGTTTGAGCTTCTGCTCGATTTTGACAACATATTGGTAGGTCACGCCCAAGGATGAGATGTCTAGAAATTACATTTCAGTCTGGATGTATCTATGTAGAGCACTACAATACTTGAGCACCATATGTCACTCTAAATATTTGATACCCAACTTGGTGTGCAAGGTATGGAATATATTTGTGAAATCTGGCACTTCTTGGTCTCTTTCTTGCCACAGTGTGGTCCATTTGGTATATAAGTCGTCATAACTTCCGACATGGTAGTATTTTTCCTTAATAGCATCCCTGAAGGAATCCTAGGTGGTTGTGACTATAAATAATGAGGGTTTCTCTGTTTCCTTTTGCTCACAGAATGTTTCCCACCAATCTTTGACATGGGGGACGACTTTGAGGAGTGAAAAAGTAATATTTTCTCTATTCGAGAAGTTATGGACATAAAAATGCCCTTCTAGCAGATTCAACCACTTGTCTACAACATCTGCATCTATCTGACCTTCAAATATAGGAATATCTAAGTTTATTTGTACCTTGAATGGGGTGGTGCCTCCGCTCGAAGAAGATGTGTCGCCTGTTGGTAGTCGCCGAAGGATTTGCGTGAAAATATCCATCATCTCGTTCCTCTGTTGCATGAGGGATTCCTCAATCAACAATTTGAAAGGATCTCTTGTCCCATAATATTTCTTTTCTTCTGCCATGAGAGGTCTCTTGGGCATGTGATATCTTTTGTCCTCAAGAGAAACAAGATCAAGGCCCAATTCTTTGTACTTTGACCTCGTTGGGGACATGCATTAAGATGACAAGGATTAGACTGCTCTAATACCACAGATCCAAATTTTATGAGAATAACAAAATGAATACAGATTATTAATAGATTCTTAACACAAAATAATAGAGATACAATAAAACTGGTTTTCTATTCAATAATGAAATAAGCTGAAACTGTAAAATGCAGCGGAAACAGGCTTGCTGGAATGGTGGCGGCTTATCTCTGAGAAGAGATGTGACCGTTGTGATCATTCTCAAGAAGATGATTACAATGAGGCTATGAGGGACTTTTACAATAAATAGGAATTCCAAAAACCCTAGACATCCAAAAACCTAACCCTAGGAGATGAAGCGCCAAAAGTCATGTGGGCCCAGTTTGGGTAAGTTAGTACATTAACTTCCTAGGGTCGTAACTTTTTCATACGATCTCCGTTTTAGGCGTATGATAGCCCGTTTGAAAGGTATATTCGAGGATATTCATTTTGGGGCCTCAATTATGCTATATTCTATCATTGAGAATCTCTATCCTGAAAAACCTTCATTTAGGCCCTCAAAATGGCCCCGGAAGTGAAAACTACTAAAAATAGTAAATTGCCAAAATTACCAGAAAACTGTTTGAGCCAGTTGGAAAAGGTGGGTGGCCACCAATATCCATATGGATTAGTAGTATGTCAATTGAATTACCATTACTGTGTGCGTGATCCTATGTTACTTCGATGATTCCTACGGGTACGTATTTTAGAACGACAATTTGATTTTATTACATATTATCATATTCCTAGGATTTCTAATCATGTATCTGATTCTTATGCTAACTTTGTTTTAGATTGGCATTTGTCAAATAATTAAAAACAAAGAAATCCATCTAATCAATGTACACATTGTAAAATATAAGTAAATCCGAAGATCCTTTTTTATATATTTCAAAAAATATGGTGTTTATAGTACAAAATGGGGATAACACCCTCAATACACATATAAAGCTGGTATTACAATATGCCACGACATCTATGTCTGTGGCATTGGATGTGTGTCATGGTATAAAACTATGAAATTTGCGAGACACCAAAAGAGTCGTACCCATTCCCTGGGTACACCAACCACCTATCGCTGCATGGCTTCAGAAAGATCCTCTACCTGAACCATGGGTATCCAGTGAGTCAAGCATGACGGGTTTCCCTGCATGTTTTGTAGGAACCTCTCGGCTTCTCCTCTCTTCACCTCATCTCCTTGGTTCCTTTGTCAATGTTGAGGGAAACCCTCTGGCCATCATGGACCCACGTCTGCGACACACAAAGTCTAGTCAATACTTAAGCACCATCCAAATTTTTTTTTGTCCTAATTATACAAAAATACATAAAAATGAAATATGTAAAAACTTTTTGACATACCTGTCACTGTAGGCGGACCATGGTGGAAGTGGAATGTCTTTATCTCCTCTGAAGTCGATCCCTTCATAGGGATAGTCATCCAAAGCAATGACCGGTCGTCGCCACCAGTAGAAGAAGTCCTTGTTGTAGGGTGTTGGAACACTACCTCCCCCCTTCTACCTCATCACCTCGGTCCACTGTGCCATGGATGGATTGCGAGGTCCCCTAGGAATAATCTCAACTCTAGGTCCCAAACCTGGAACTTGCTAAAAAAATAAACTGCACAAGATGGAGGAAAACCAAAATTTCGTTTACCCCCTTGCTTGCACTCTGTAACCTGGCTCTTCATATTCTCTAGTAGTGAGGTACACCAATCATACACCGTGGGTATTGAAAACTACACTACATAGAACATGAGCGACCTTGATGTCTAGTATTCATACCAATACCTGGTCCCCATGATTTGAGGTTCAAAACCTCCCCCCGACATGATAGACCAGTTAGAAAGTAAATTTCCTTGACTTCAATTCTCAATGACTGCCCATCGAGATTGAAGCTCTTGCTATCAGGGTCTCAGTAACCCACCAACATCTCCAACAACCTCACCTGAGCTCTCATTCCTTTGAGCACCAAAAACTTATACAAACCACATCACTTTAAGGCCATTTGGGCCCCCGGATCTTGGTCTACAATGACATCGGCCTCCTCATGTTCTCTCTCTCTCTCTCTCTCCATTCAAGAACCATCATGTCAAAGACAAATAAAATTTTGAGTTAGAACCCTTCTTTTTGCTCATTTGCATGCCTGTACGCGACCTCATTTGCATACAGTCGTGTGTAGGGATCAATACACACCCCCTTTAGTTCACATAGGAGTGTATACCTAGTTTTACATGCGACCTAACCAAATCCAACCCACGTACACCAAAATCTACACTTTGAGCCTTCAATAACTAAAAATTTAATACCTAATTCAAAATTTCAAACCATTGAAATTGAAGAGGAAGAGAACAAGAATTACTTGATCCGGACGACTTGTGATTTCGTTGCCTGATGCTCCTAGAATCGTCGTTTGAATCTAGGAGGAATTTTGGTCCAATTTGCACTAGTTGGGTAAAAAATCAAAATGGTATAGAAATTTTTTATTTTATTACTATTTTTACATTATTTTTACCCACTTTCTATAGTTTTACGACATTTTTGCACCTAATGGACTAATACAAAAGTGGATTGAGTTGGTTTTTGCAGTTTTAACTTGGGATTCTTGTATATTTCAACATTATGTCGACCATTTGTCACCTCAGGCAGGTATATTCATTACCCAACATATAGGATAGGTATCCATTCCGTTATGCATTTTCACATTATCCTATAATTGTCACTTTTTACGCCCTTGGTATGAACCCACTTGTTGCGACACATAACCCTCCATCTACTATAAATTTGTGTCGTTATCAAGTGGTAGAGACTTACCGAACATGAGTTCCCTAGTTAGATCCCCTACTGCATTTGGTGCCCATGCAGAGATTTTTTCAACTGGACTGAGAGTCCCTCACAACTCGTACATAAATTTATGTTGAGCCTCATTTCTCATTCATAAACATGCAACTTTATACCCTGTGGACTCTCAAACGAGTTTAATTTAAGCTCTTTTCTAACTCGTCTAAAAAGGGAAAAGATTATCGGGTGATTTGTCCATTTCACACTCGATTAAATTGGATTTGAAAGGTCATGATTCTTAGTTAAGATATTTTCCGATTCATTATCAAAAAATGAAAAGATCGCCGAGTGAAATTGTCTTTTTCACACTCGTAAATTAGTTTCGAAGAGACATATATTTGGCACAAGTTTACCCCTTTTTCACACCAAATAGACTAAAATAAATAAAAAAGGACATTTTTGGGCGTCAAGTTGTGATTGCATCTCATGCCCTTGCTTGTAGTATTGAGCCTATAGCCGGTTCTCTCTTTGCGTTATAAATCGTTTGCCTTAGTAGTTATGCATCCTCAACCAAGCAGAGCCTTGTTTATATCCTTCACAATTTGACACCCTATACCTAGGAGGGAAAATTACCCTAAGTGTCCATCTCCCGCATGCACTTTACTGCATTGAGCATAGGTATGTTCCACTGTTGGAACTAGTTTTTCTTACTTGTGACACTCGTTTCCTGCTCTGTATCATAGCATTCATTTGTCTATGAAAAAACAAAAAAAGATGATCAGGAAGGGAGTATTATCCTATATCGGCAGCATTCATGTCGCCTTTGAACAAAGCACAAAGTTATTTGAGTCCATTCATCATAATTTTGGGATTAGCATGGCCTTAGGAAGATGAGCTTGTTACAGAGTATCCTCTACCAACTGGTTACTCTTCTAGGCCCTATAGAGAATTTCATCGATGTCTCTTGCATATTATGGTTTCATCATCAAGTCTATGCTTCTAGAGTCCTCCATATGTCTCATGCTCTTGTTCAAAGGAAGTCCATCAACCTGTGTCAGCTACTCTTCAGAATATTGACTTTGCATGTCAACCATACCCTCAATTTGTCTCAGAATCACATGATACTGTAGTCCTATTATGCACCCTGGCCCTACTTTCATCATTGGTAGGTAACCTTGAACCCAAAAATCAACATTTCATCATTGGTCATTGATTGGGTGGTTTCCCTTTTTTTCAACGACAATACATCTATTCGCACATTGGGATTCATGCAGTGTATTGGATTCCATTAGCCTTATTGGTGGTTTCCTCGTCTTTGTCAACAATTTTTCATCATTGGCTGCTATTCAGAGGGTATTTTTTGTGTACTGATTTCACTTGGCACACGCGAAATATGCACAGGGTTGTTGGTTTGTGAACATGTTCTTCATCTAATTTCCACCAAATCATGAAGCTCCTGCTTTGTACCTCATTCTGATTGATGAGATATGCCTTAATGATCTCCTTTCAGTGGGTCTCTTTCCATCGAATTCAACCCATCTATTCTGGAAATGATACCTAGAGTCTTATGAGTACCTTGAGGCTTGCATTCATTAGTGGTAGGCTCTCTTTCCATCGACATTTGGGAACACATCAATGTCTCTTGATCAATGGATTCTTCAGGTGTTCGACACCGGCTCCTTTATTCACACTTGTAATAATTTACCCAGTGCCTTGATACCTACTTTCATTATCGGTAGGCTGTCTCACATTTGTTAATGGTATACCTCAATGACCGGTAATCAAATGATGTCTCATTGTGTTCGACCTAAACTCTTTTATTCACATGATGTAGACTTGCACCTTTGGTGGATTGTGTAGAAGAATTGAAGACATCTCTATGTGGCCGCAACTTTCTTGAGCTGTTGCTTCCTTTTCATTGGACCAGTACCTATATGACTTCAGTGATCATGGGAGATCAGATTGTACTCCATGGTATACATATATCCTCAACTTGGTTTTTTGAGACTGGTTCTACTGGGCCTTGTTCGTGACTATGAAAACTATTGGCATTTTGTATTTTCCTATTCATGGCCACATAAACTTATTTGGTATATTTTCACATGGATATGCAGTGTATTTTTGGAAACCATGTATGCAAAGTCAGTGCAGAATGTAATGAGAAATTGAGTTCGTCCAGTTGGTTCTCTACCACTCCACTTCTGGGATGTTGATAATGTATTTCATCCATCGCAGATTCTCCTCTGACCTCATACATTAGGGGGCATATGTTAGAGCAAGATTTGCCTCACCCTATGCAATATTGGAGAGAGGGCCTTATTTTGTTTTCCTATGTAGACTCACTTTCCCTGATTGATCAATCCAGAAACAAAAATATCAAGTTTTTCCACTTATAGACATCTTGCACCCTATACAACAAGTGTATACACAAGCTGCTCCACTACAACCCATGTACATCGGGATTTGTGCCAGAAAATCAAAATTAAATGTCAAGTTTCCATGTCATGACAGGAGATCTCAGATCCTTGGCCTTCCACATATTGGAAACATTCTAACTCGACCCTTCAGTTTCATTTTGAAGGCTATAAATAAGCCAATTCTGGGCTATGGAAAAAGGAGAAAGAATTCAACTTTGAGAGCAAAGTTACTCTAGAGAAATTATTACTTCATATTAAGTCTGCATCCCTTTGTCCTTTAATTCTAAACACAATTTTCATCCCCCAAGCTCTTCCCTTATTGATGGAGAACCTCATTGTCTCCCTTCTATGAGCTTTCCTTTGGTGGAGGATTGAAGTGGTGGAGGCCCAGCTGGAAGGAACTTGGTTTCTTGGTTCCAAATTGTGCCGATACAGAAGTCTGTAATATTTTCATTTTCACTGATCATTTATTAATAGAAATACCTTCTTCCCGTCCAATTGATATCTTGCAAATATATGAGTTATTATCCATGGGAATGTTTTTTTTGTATATTAATGGATTATGCTATCTAATGTGCTAACCTTTTATATTATCACTATATGCTTGCTTCACTTGTTTGTTGAGAACTTGTTGTAGGTATAAATATTTGAGTCAAAGTGATCAATGATGGACATCTTCAAACATATGGACGAGGTAGGTCCTTTTCTTATCTCCCTTGCACATTAGTTTATATAGCATGTTTCTGGGATAGATTTGATTTTTCCAGTCATACCTGTTTGTTCTGGTTCACCCTAGCCATAGAGATATTTTCCTCATAACAGAGTTGTATGAGTGGTTAGCCAGATTAGCAGATACCCAGTTTGAGATCAGATCTAGACCACCTATGGTTTGGACAACATCGCTAATCAAGAAGGTCAAGAGAGTTGATAAAACTATGTCTAGAGCAGTGGATCTCTGGTTTGATAGTACTATTGGAGGGCACATCACTGAGTTTTCTATTGACACAATCGAATCGTATATCCAAGAAGAGAGGTACTTCTTTAAGGGACCTATAGGGAAGTTCCTACACTTCTTGAAGCTAAGGATTAAGATGTTGTTTCATGAGAAGAATATCCTGAAGATACAATGAAGATAATGTTCAAGAATTTAGACAACGATAGCAACACAAAGGATGGACACATGCGCAGTGGGAGACCGTTCAAAGAGGTTCCTCTTGTGAACCTATTTAAGAAAAATACGGAGACGAAGGATTCTACAGTGGAGAAGAAGCAGATCTAACATATGAAGAGCATTCAGAATCCGCAAGAACAGAGGAAGTATATAACTAAGAAACTCATCGAGGAGAACCATAAACTTCAGGAACTACACCTACTGTCGAAGTAAGTAATATCACTCCTCTTGTTGTTTTAGAAGCATTAAGTAACTAGAGTAACTCGAGTAGTCAGAGAAGTTAGAGTAATGTTACAAGCAATTTATCACATACTTAGTCAAGAAACCAAGGAAGATCTATGGCATATGAAATGAGGTTACCCATCTTCAGAGGAGATGGATCGAAAGATCTTGATCAACACTAGTTCTTATGTGAAGATGTATGGAGTATCAAGCAAGTCACTAATGAAGCTGTAAAGAGAACTCAGTTTAGTACTACCTTGAGGGATCATGCCCTGAACTGGTATATGAAGTTTGTTTAAGGACCTGGAAAACCTAAACTACTGAATTCTATCAAGACTGCGTTGAGTGCATAATTCAAGAAACCTAAGTCAGAGTCACAATGCATTACAGAGTTGAAAGAGATCAAGCAGAAGGTCATCGAAATTGTTTGGAGGTTTGATTAGAGGTTTAAGACTTTGACAGGCCGGTTGAGTTTTCAGATTCCAGACAAACAGAATAAAGAATGGTTCATTGCTACTCTCTTGCCACATATCAGAGTTCCTTTGATGCAACAGAAAGTCACTTTGCAGGCTGAATCTTTGGAGATCACCATGAAACTAGAAGCAACCCCTGTAGGAGAATCCAGTCCAGATATGAGCCAAATCTTGAATCAGTTAACCAGCTTGTCTTTACAGGTGGAAGATATGAAGAAAGATAAAGGAAAGGATAAACGATAAGATATCTGGTGCATCAGATGTAAATCAGAGGGCCATGACAAGGAGAAATGTTCCCTATTTCATGAATCCTTGGCCTCTGGAGCACCTAGTCCTTTGAAGAAAGATATTGTACCCTGGTGCGAGGTATGTAGAATGAGACATCTCCCTGGTGAATGATATTATATGCAAAAGTATGTCCATATACCTACCAATATTTACTGCACATTCTGTATGTCTGTGGGACATGATGAGAAGGATTGTAGGGCTTATGATCTCTTGCATGAAATATCAAGGGATACATATAGAATTCAAGGAGAAACACAACAAGAAGGAAACACTGTGCAGTTTAATTCCCCAAGAAGAGGAAACTTCAACCCTCATGGTGGATTCAAAGGAAGAGGACAAGGTGGAGGTATGGGCCGAGGTAGAGATCAGATTATCTGTTATAACTGCACACAACCAGGACATTTGGCAAGGGATTGTCAGAATCCTTATACCACTTGCAACTATTGTAACTTGTTTGACCATGTCATCGAAGATTGTCCAGTATTGTTAGCCAAAATCCAGGAGAGACGAGAAGGAAACCAACAAATACAACTAATATTAGCAGAACCTCATGGTGAAGACCCCAGATTTGTTGTTATTACTAGAGGAGGCATTGTTACAGGAGAAGACAGAGTGACTCTAGGAAAGACTGTAGAAGGATCAGGGATCATAAGAGTTGTAGAGAAGGAACAATTGTTTGACCCAAGGAGAGAGAGGAATAATTTTGAAGAGGCAAGGAAAGAATTTGTAGAAGGACAAGCTTCTTCATCTAAGGCACAACCAAAAGAAAGGGAATGTGGAATGCCTCTCACATTTGATCAGTATTCTAGGCAAGGAAAAGAGGTAAGAAAGATTATGGAATTATTATGTACTTGCATTAATTTGATTAAGGATGAAAGATATGTACAAGAGATACAATACTTGATAAGACAATATGAGATAGGAAGGGTAGATCCTCTGCTGAATAAATCAGTACATCAAGTATCGAGAAAGAGAAGGAAAAACAAGGAATTACACCTTAATGCTCAGATTGGAGACTATGATGTGGACTATGTGGTCCTCGACTTGGGATTAGAAGTCAATGTGATGATGAAGCAAACTTGGGCACTGATGGGAAAACCTAGACCGATTTACTCTCCTATCAGGCTCAGGATGGACAATAAGTAGTGAGTGAGCCCCTTTGGAAGACTAGATCATGTTCCTGTAGACATTGATGGGATAAGGACATTTGCAGATTTCAAAGTGATTGAAATTATTGATGATAGTTTCCCATATCCTACGTTGTTAGGAATTGATTGGGCTTTCAACAATTCAACTGTTTTTGACCTAAAAAATGGAAGAATGACCTTTGAGGGTAATGTCCTTAAATCCATCGCACTGTTGGACCCGAATGAAGCTCGTATGAGTTGGAGAACATATACATGCTGACAACAAAACAACATGATTAAATTAATTCTACAACAGGCGGAAATATCATCTGGTGAAGTGAAAGTGCATGTTCATCAGATTCAGAAGAGGCATTAGAAAAATGGTAGACCAGGTTGTATGAAGTATCCACACGATGATGTGCCAAGTTGACCAGAGAAGTTCGTTGTATTGGCACCGAAGTAAGAAATATTCCAACATATCATGGTCTAAATCATTTAGAGACATTTCTAGCTGAATTTGAGAAAATTGTACTAGTACAACAGAGGATGTTGGCGCTGGATGAGGCATTGAAAGCCACACCAGCTAGATGGTGGGGAGAACATAAGAGGAACATTGCAGAGTGGACACAGTTTCTCACCTTATTGAAAGTGAACTTTTCAGACCAAGTAGAAGGATGCGGAGTTCGTTATACAGGCCAGAGTTTTCCTAAGGACCACATGCGAATCTGTGAGGAGGCCTAGAGCAACACTCCTAAATAATAGTGGGTGCATAAGTTCATTAACACCTTGGATAATATGCCTATCAACTGGTATCCTCAAGAAGAACTACGCCTCATCACTACCGACTAGTATGGAATGAATCATAACTTTATAACTACATTTTTATTTGAAAGTCAGTACCCTACAATAGATCAAGATTTACAAACTATGAGAAAAAAGGTCTTTGAGTAGGCACCTATCCTCCCTTTTACTCAAGAAGGAGATGAATGGACTACGCCTCTTCAACAGTTATAGGATTGCTACAATATTAATGTCGATGAGGATGATGACCCTAGAGATGTAAACATTGCATAAACTAAAGTTCATAGAGACATAGAAGGACCAGGGATTGAACTACCTTTTATTGGAAAACCCATTAAAATTAAGAAAGTTAATATTGGAACAGAGAAAATGCCTAAATTAGAAAATGTGGGAGACTATTGGGATGCTTCCACTATTAGTAAGATCACAAAAATATTGCATGAATATCAAGACTTGTTTCCAACCAAGTTTACAGACATGAAGGGAATTAAAGGGCCCATGGGAGAAATGAAGATCCCCTTGAGACTGGATGCAAGACCTATAAAGAAGAGACCTTACATACTGAATCCCAAATACAAGTAGAAAATTAGGATTGAAATGGATAGAATGTTGGAAGCAGGAATAAGAGAACCTGTTAGCACCAGAAGTCACCTCTGGATTGCGGTAGAGGTAAGCCGAGTACCCATAAGTTTATATGTCACAATGAATAAATTTAAGGGTGGTCTAATGGATGCAACCTCTGGATTATGTTGCTTTAACTCAAAAAATTGGGCTGGTATGTATAAGCATATGAGGTCTTGATATAACTTTAGTCAGTAAGTTGTAATAAAGGTGATTAGGGGGAAGAACTTGAGGAGAGTGAAGAGGTATGCTATGGACATCCGATCTTCCAGCAACCTAAAGAGGAAAAACTCAGAAGACAATATCCTCTTGGTTCAGAGTTTTAAGGAACTAAATGAAATTATCACTGAAATGAAATAAAATGTACATCACAATTCAATAACAACAACCCAAATGGATCATCCATGCCCGAGTCATTCAACGTTGGAGGGAAAATAAAAAATAGAAACTGATTAAAATTGGTCGCGATGTCACTGTGATCAAGCCTACATCACAAAAACATAACTACCCTCGACTGGATCCTCCATGCCCGAGTGTTCTAACACAACTATTTACAGAGATATGAAAATAAGATGACTTACATTAAACAAGAAGTCTCAAATATAGATACCTAACCAGAAGAACCAAAGCTTCATAAAAAATTTACAACACGGGCGCCTAGCTCAACCATTGACCCTAACAAAATATCAAAACTGAGTATTTATACTCAGAACATCTTGTCACTACCGGGATTGTGACCTGGCCACTACAATAAAAGATTTGCATCTACATCTTCTTTTGTCAATCCATACATGCATTCTTTTGTCATATGTGAGTTCAGATCAGTATGGGCTTTGCAAGAAAGTTCGCTAATAGGGGACTTTGGACTGGCAATCTACTTCCACAGCTAGTTCTTCCATGATTTCTATTTATGTGGTGAAATGAGGTTTCAAACACCTTCCCCAATTTCATTAACTACTTTCATTGGGATCAGGGTGAGGTCTAACACCCATGAATGTTCCAGGAGGTGCCCACGACTCCTTCCAATTTATCTTGGCATATTGAAACCACGCAGATCTTCTGCTGAGAACAATACAATGAATTTCAACCTTGGGCGCAAATCTTTTCCATCGCTTCACATGACCTCAGGCCATGAACTCCAGCCACGACCTCATGCTTATCCCACATGAAATTTCAGGATTTCGTATTTCGGGAATTTTCACTCCCCTTGATTTCAAATATCCTGATGCTCGAAACGTGAAATGAACCATATGGATCAACAGTCGGACCCTATTTGATATTGACATCCAGGATCACCTTGAATAATTTCAACCACCCACTGCTTGATAGACGTTTTCCCTTTGTTTACAACCCTGCTTCCATATGACTACAGGCTGTGATCGTAGGCCCAACTCTCAAGCGCGTCGCGATTTCGCCTTTTGCAAACTCACATTGTGATTTGTGCTCAAACCTCCGAGTTGCAAAATCACGACCTCTTGGATCAGGTGCCACACGTCCCCTTTGATCATAAGACCCAGATGAATATCGAAATTTTGAGGTCCTGGCCATCGACATTTCTCACTTGAGATTTTCCGAAACATCTTTCTCCATGCTAATCATGCGCCACATGTCCTTTTGTAACGAACGACCCAGATAATTTTGCAACTTTGCATTTCACGAGTCCTCATGACTCTGCCCTTTGATTGCTCCATTCTGTGAGTCAGTGAAATTCTAATATTGTGCCACGCGTCCTTCCCAGGATTGATGGCTAGGATGGTCTTGTGATTTCAGAACTCTATTTGACACTATACTTCATGTAACTTCTACGATCCCGATCGCCTGATGGTCGTTGATCCGATCTTCCTGATGGATCTCCTCTGTTGAAAGATGATCTTGCTCGCTCACTTGATTTGAGTCCATAACATACCATTTTAAGTGTTGCACTTATGCTTATGGCTACGACCTTTGTAAATGAATACTTGGATGACTGATTGAGGGCTCAGGAAGGAAAAATGATCAGTGACAGAGACAAAGAGAAATAAGTGATTGAATTCAAAGAAAACAAAAACACTTGGGGCTGACACCTCTTAGGAAGGAAAAAATAAGAAAACTATATGTCGAAAGAAAAACCTTACGATTAGGTCTGCAAAAAGGAGGAGAGACAAGAAAAATTACAGACTCAGGTGAAAATCCCAAATTCACAAGACTCTGACAATTTTATGTGATAACATTTGGATCCACAACGGATGGCATGCTCCCCGTGAGATACCAAGAACAAGTAGTTCCAGTGCCTTAGCTTTGGGCTATGGAGTCTCCTATTAAAAAATAAATAAACATAAAACAGGAATGATATTTACAATGGTGGGATGTTGACTACGGCTTTAAACAAAACAAATTTTTAGGAAGTGCCCATTTATAGGGCCACTAAAAACTTCATCATCCTCCAAATTTTGCAACCTGTAAGTATTATTTGAAAGTGTCTCGAAAATTTTGAAGGGTCCAATCCAAAGGGCTACAAATTTACCATGTTTTCCCTTGTCTTATCTGGGTGCATCCCATTTGAGTACTAGATCCCCTAGCCTGAAATCCTCCTTAATTATTTTCCTGTCAAAGGCCTGCTTGTTTTTTTGCTGACGATCATGCGCTCTGTCCATCACCTTCTCTCGAGTCTGTTGGACTTCTACCAGCTGAAGAATTCTTCTGATCATGTCATCAAGCTCTTACTGATAGTCTTGGAAGAACTTCACCACCAACAAGGTGAGTTGAGAAGGAAAAACTTCTTCAGCTCCATATACAAGCTCGAAATGAGAGACACCCAGGGACCTCTTTGTAGTCACTCTATCATCCCATAGAGAAAATTTTAGCTTCGAATCCCATGCTTTCTTATTGTCCTCTAACATTATTTTGATGATCTTTATCAAGATTTTGTTACAGGACTCTGCTAATCCATTCCCTTGGGGATAGCAGGGGGTAGAGTGAATTAATTCAATTCCAAACTTCTCACAAAACTTGATCAATGGTTCATCTTTGAAGGATGCAACATTATCAGTGACAACTCTGTTCGGACAACCAAACCTTGCCATAATATCTTCAAGGAAACCAATGATTACTTTGTGAGAAGCATTCTATGTGAGGATACCTTCTATCCACTTGGTGAAATAATCTGTTGCAGTTAATATCCACCTGTGTTGACCACTTGAAGCAGGATGAATTTCGTCGATAAAGTCCAGGCCCCAACTCTGAAAAGGTCCTAAAGATACCATAGGCTTCAAGGGCAGAGATTTTAGTTGTTGCTTCCTAGAGAATTTATGACATTTGA
This sequence comes from Picea engelmannii, assembly GCA_009831015.1. Taxonomy (NCBI): domain Eukaryota; kingdom Viridiplantae; phylum Streptophyta; class Pinopsida; order Pinales; family Pinaceae; genus Picea; species Picea engelmannii. The sequence goes on along the minus strand of ML786186.1, from coordinate 584,069 downwards.
CATAGGCTCTGACCTTTGCACAGACATCAACAAATAGAGTAGGCCAAAAGTACCCAGCCCTAAGGATTTTGTAGGCCGTTGTTCTCCAGAAGTGATGTCCTCCACACAGGTTGCCATGAAAATCAGACATGATCCTTTGTGCTTCTTGTGAGTCTACACATATTAAGAGAACTCCCAGGGGATATTTCCAATATAAAACTTGATCAATGAGGCAATATCTAATTGATGTGAGCTTTAAATCTCTTGCCTTGCTTTTTCCCAAACCATCAGGGGGCTTTAATTCTTGTAGAAAAAAGATAATGTCTTTGTACCAGGCGCATTCTGCCAATGTAGGGCTGAATTGTGGGCCTGTATGAGACAACTCAGACTGTTGATGTCCTGAGAAGGTGTTGATGAAGTTAACCCCCAAAGCTGTACAATTAGATTTGGCCAACAACTTGGCTAAACCTTGGCCTTTAACTAGTTTGGTGGGCTTTATTTCCAAATCGAATTCAAGGATTTTGGCAATCCACTTGCTCCTTCTTCCATATAATTTAGGCTAAATGAGAATATCCTTCACAGAAGCTGAAGGAACATATGAAATGATTTTTGAATGTAGAACATAGACTCTGAAATCTTTGAGGGATTTCACCAAAGCGTAGGCTTGCTTCTCCATGATGTCATATTTTACCTCAACGTCCCTTAATGACCGACTGAAAAAGGAAATAAGCTTCTCCAACCCCTCAACGTTCTTTTATAGAAAAACAATTGCTACTATCTCAAACGAAGAAAATGAAAAAATGAGGAAATCCTTTGAGTAATCAGGACTGATAAGCACATGTGCTTCAGTCAAGGCTTTCTTTATCTAATCAAAAGAATTTTGAGACTCAATAGTCCACTTAAATTCATTTCCCTTCTTCAACATGGTTGTTATAAGCTTTACCAATTAAGTAAAATTGGAAACAAACCTCCTCAAAAAATTAATCTTTCCCAGGAAATACTGGACTTCTTTTCTGGACCTAGGGAGTGACAAGGTTTGGATCGCTTCCACTCTGTCGGGATCAATTGTTACTCCCTCAGTAGATACTATATGCCCCAATAATTTCCCCTCTTTCATAGAAAATAATGATTTCTTGGGGTTTAAGGAGAGACCAAACTTCCTGCATTTTAAGAAAACCCTTTTCAAATGCTCACAATGCTCTACATCAGAATTGGAGAAAATTGCAACATCATCCAGATAGATGACCACAAATTTATCCTTTTCCCCAATGAAGGCGATGTCCGTAGCTCACTACAAGGTTTCTCCCACGTTCATAAATCCAAAGGGAATCTTGGCATACATGAATGTACCCCATGGAGTGGTGAAAGTTATGTTCTCTTTTTCCTCGGGCAAAACATAAATCTGATTGTAACTAGAGAAGCCATCAATCATAGACATCCTGGATGCACCTGTCACCCTCTGTAATATGTGCTCCATCTTGGGCAAGGGGTAGTTGTCCTTTTTGGATCTACTATTTAGGTTTTTGAAATCGACACAAAGTATGATTTCTCCACTCTTCTTTCTCACTGGTACCAAGTTAGCCACCCATTTGGAATACCTTAAAGGAACGATAATTTGAGTGTCTAAAATCTTCTTTACCTCTCTCTCCATGATAGGCAACAACATGGGGTTTATCTATCTTAAATTATTCCTAAACGGTTTGGCTTCTTCCTTCAGTGGAATATTGTGATAAATAGTGCTGATGTCATGTGTTCCAAGGTCCTCATAAGTCCAGACAAACACATCAACACATTTCTTTAATAGCTTAGCATACTCGAACCTTTTCTCCCTCGACAAGTTGCTTGACAACTTGACAAATTTTGGATTTTCCTCTGTACCAATGTTGCACTCAGATATCTCATCATCCTCAATTGGCCTCTTAGATTTTACTTCCACATCAGAACTATAAAATATCCTTTCCAAAGGGACCAGTCCCTTCGGAATGTGATTGCTAGGCAACTGCACAATATGATGATTAGAAATTTTCTTCAAAAATACATCAACGTGAAGCTCATCTTCAGAATTAGGATCCTGATCTATATGCAATGCAAAAAATTCCTCAACAGTCTCTAGGAACCTTTTGATCTCAAGATAAGCCTCAAACACCTCTCAATGCTTGAAATTGTCAGGTATAGAGGGCTTGCATTTTACTTCTATCTCATACCTGAGCTTGGGTGGTAGGGGGACTCTGAATTACTTGCTGAGACGACCAAAGAATCAACCACTATATTATTCTTTCTAGGGATGAATGAAATGTTGAAAGCTAAGAAGAAACTATCAATTAAATTCCACACTTCATTTCTGTAAGATCTGAGCCTGGGATGTTTTGCTTGATAAATATTTTTAATCTGATTAACAATCAATTCTGCATCCCCTAACAAAGATATTTCCTTGATCCCCATGTCTTTTGCAACCCTTAAGTCCAAAACAAGAGCGTCATACTCTGCCACATTATTGGTAGCTTCAAATTCTAGTTTGTAGGACAGAGAAATGGTTTCTATAGAAGGTGAAACAAAGACCACTCCAACACTAGCAACATCCTTAGAAGAGGCTCCATCAAAGAACATCTTCCAAACATAAGTGGTGAGAGGAGAATCTTCATGAAAAGTAACAAACTTCTTTCTGAGTTCAAGGGGAGGCTCAGGAGAATTAGTGAGCTATATCAAACTAGACCCCACATCAGTGTCAAGTGAAAATATAGAATGATTAGTGGAGTTAGTCTCATCACTAATAATATAGGCCAACTGGGCTTCTCTGTAAAGTCTTCTATGCTCCCCCGATCCAGATTATTTTTAGCATGAAATGAGAGTGGAGATATAATAAATAAATGCACAGAGATATCGTGGATATCCAATAATATAACAGAAATATATCAAAGATGAAACCATAAACACAGAGATACAATAATACACGATTTCTATTAATGAAATAAATGTACAAAGACTGTAAAAATACAGAGTGAAAGTCTCGCTAGAATGGTGGCAGCTTATCTCTGAGAAGAGATGTGACAACTAATCGCATTCGCAAGAAGATGATTACAATGAGGCTCTGAAGGGATTTTTACAATAAACAAGAATGCCAAAAACCCTAGACATCCAAAAACCTAACCCTAGGAGATGAATCGACAAAAGTCATGTGGGCCTCGTTTGGGTAACTTAGTACATCAACTTCCCGGGGTCGTAACTTTTGCATATGATCTCCATTTTAGGCGCATGATAGCATGTTGGAAAGGTACCATTGAAGAGATTCATTTTAGGTGAAATATTGAAGGAATATCCATATTGAAAACCTGTTTTCCCAAAAAACATCATTTAGGGCCTCAAAACAGCTCCGGAAGTGAAAACTGCTAAAAATAGTAAATTACCAAAATTGTTAGAAAACTATTTTGAGCCAGTTGGAAAAGGTGGGTGACCATCGATATACACCTAGATCAATCCTCCATCCTTAGGAAGCAATGGTCTCCATTGCGTTGAGTGCCCTGGGGAGAGGAAAAAGAGTTTGTTGAATCTGAATCTTGGTAAGCTGCTTACCTTACTGGGGACATCGCGCTGCTCAGTTTGTGGAAGTCTGTCACGAACCTGTTGAGGCTGAGGCTGTTCAAAAAGTCGAGATACATGAGAGGATGGTATGTAGAAGGAATATTTTCACTTTGCTGCAACCTTGTCAACCTGCTTCTGTTGGATAAAAGGTGATTGGGGCGAGGCTGTAGTGGTTGCAATGTCCTTCTGTTCTCCTTTTGAACAGATTGTGAAGAAGCTAAATTTTGTAGTATGAGATACTACCTTGTGAAAATTTTTAGGTGGAACAATAGTTAGAACTACCTTTGGTATTCTGTAGAGATAACCCCCAGAGAAACAATGACACTGCGGGGTTGAGACTCATAAAAAACATGGCGCTTCCACATATATGGTTGGCCCAAGAGAACATCACAGACATCCAGTGGGGAAACATCACATAATACCTCATCCTTGAAGGGTTGGATGTTGTATGACAATCGACATTGCTGGCTGACATGAGTATCTCGCCCTTGGTGAAGCCACCTGATGTTGTATGGTTACGGGTGTGGTGTTGTCGAAAATACAAATTGTTTGACGACCTCTAATGAGATGAGGTTCTTTTGGCTTCCTCTATCAACAGTAAAATGAAGCAGGGTCCCCTTCACCCACATCTGTGAATGAAAAAGGTGCTCCCCCTGTTTAGGATCTATTGGTTCTTCTGGTTGAATTGTTGCGGTTGTGAAAATAACAGTGGGGTCTGCGTCAATGATCTGTCCTTTACCATTATTTTTAGAATTAGATTCTGAATCAGGGCACAGATCCTTGTCTTTGATCTTGACCACCAATGATTGTTTCGAGTGACATTCATCAATGTTGTGCCAGGGGATTTTGTGGAAATCGCACCATTTTCTAGTGTCCTTCTTTGTCTTCCCGTGACCCTTCTTTTCCTGTGGCTTGGACTGGTTTTCGGGAGACTGTTTGTTAGGGCTGTATTTTTCATACTTTGGTTGTTTCATATTTGTATATCCGAACTCCCATTTGTTCTGGTGCTTAAGTTTCTTCTCGATTTTAATAGCATATCAATAAGCAACACCAAGTGATGATATGTCCAGAAAATCCATTTCAGTTTGGATGTATTTGTGTAGAGCCCCACGGTATTTCAGAACCAAATTTCGTTTGGAGTCTTTGATACCCAGCTTGGTGAAAAAGGTATGGAAGGTATTGGTGAACTCTAGAACTACTTGGCCCCTCTCTTTCCATAGTGTGGTCCATCTCATGTACTGGTCCTCATAGTTGCCAACAAGGTAATATTGTTCCTTTACTGCATCCACAAAAAAATCCCAAGTGGGCTTGGCCCCATATATTCTAGAATACTCTGTGGAACTTTTCTCCTAGTAAGTTTACCACCAATGTTTGACATGGGGGAGAGCTTTAAGGAGTGTGAAGGTGATCCTTTCCCTGTCAAAAAAATTATGAACATAGAAATAACCTTCTAACAGATTTAACCATTTGTCTAGGGCATCCGCATCTATCTGACCTTCAAATATAGGAATATCAAAATTAACCTGTACCTTGAAAGGAGAGGTTCTTCCAAATTGGTTGTTTGATGAATATGTGTCTATTTATATCGACATACGTTGAAGTATGTGGGAAAAATTATCCATCATTTCGTCCCTCTGTCGCGTGAGAGCTTGCTCAAGCAACAGACTGATAGGATCGTCTGCTCCGTCGTTTTTATTTTCTTCTACCATGGAGGGTTTCTTGGGCATGCAAGAGATATTGTCTTCCAGAGAGACAATATTGAGACCCAACTTTCTATACTTGGACCTCGTCGGGGACATGCACTGAAAAAAAAAATGATCAAGAGAAGCCTGCTCTGATACCACTAATCCAGATTATTTTCGGCACAAAATGAGAGCGGAGATATAATAAATAAATGCACAAAGATATCCCAAATATCCAATAATATAATAGAAATATATCAGAGATGAAACCATAAACAAAGAGATATAGTAATACATGATTTCTATTAATGAAATAAATGTATAGAGACTGTAAAAATACAGAGTGAAAGTCTCGCTAGAATGGTGGCAGCTTATCTCTGAGAAGAGATGTGACGGCTAATCACATTCGCAAGAAGATGATTACAATGAGGCTCTGAAGGCCTTTTTACAATAAACAGGAATACCAAAAACCCTAGACATCCAAAAAACTAACCCTAGGAGATGAAGCACCAAAATTCATGTGGGCCCCATCTGGGTAAGTTAGTACATCAACTTCCCGTGGTAGTCACTTTTGCATACGATCTCTGTTTTAGGCGCATGATAGACCGTTGGAAAGGTATCATCAAGGAGATTAATTTTAGGCACAATATCGAAAGAACTTCCATGTTGAAAAGAGGTGTTCCCAAAAAACATCATTTAGGGTCTCAAAACGGCTCCGAAAGTGAAAACTGCTAAAAATAGTAAATTACCAAAATTATTAGAAAATTGTTTTGAGCCAGTTGGAAAAGGTGGGCGGCCACCAATATTCACCTGGATCATCCCCCCCAAAAATAGGAACAATGGCATATGTGAGGTCCATCTGCAAGGTTCCCCCAAGTCTTTTTATCCAATATCTTAACAATAGCATGCCAAACTTGTGGGGAACATCAACAACCACAATGTCCATGACCACACTTTTCATGGGAAACTGGAACAAGGTTACAACTATATCCTTGATGACATCGAGAAATTTCACTTTCCTAGAGTCAAAAGAATACAGTTCATGGTAAGATTTTGTGATTTCTAACCCGAGTTCATCCATGATAGTTTTGGGCATGAGATTATGGGATGCCCCCGAATCCATAAGACAGTTGTGCAACACCTTATCATGTATGTTCAGTGAGGTATAGAAGTAAGGAGAGGAATCATCTCTATCTTCTACTAAAGGAACTAAAATAATTGTTGGCTTTTCATCCTGCAAATTGACTAAGTCTGTGGAGTGAGACGTGGGTTTAGACTGCAATAGTCTAGAGAGGCTCCTTTTGAAATATTCATGTTTGACCAGTTCGGAAAGGGGTACAGGGATTCTAATTTTTTTAATTTCATGGTCAAAACTAAAAAGGGGAGGGGTATTTAGGACTTATTTCACTTCTGGAACAAGAACTTTGACCACTGGAGAGGGGGCTTGCGATTTCTTACCCTTGTTGTTGTCTGGTACATCTTTGGTAGGCTTCTCTACTCTGGTAGTCTGCTCAGGAACATCATGATTTCCTTCTTTCTTCTTGGACCTCAGATTGTATCTATTTGGGTTGTTGTTGGCCTTGTCTCCCTTACTCAACTCATAATTTGGTTGTCCATGAGAGATTCCTCATATGTAGATTGAGTCAAATGAGGAAAAGAGGAAGTGTCTCCAAGGTAGTGAATTTCAGGATCAAGGTATTCATTCTCACCTTCATAATCCATAACAAGACTATTTTGGAGAGGAGTCTAAATGTTCTGATCATTTCTATCTTTGTTCCTCTGCTCTCTTGGGAGAATATGAGGAGTGTTGTTAGGTATCCTAAAGTTACCTCTGTTATCAACATTTTGTGGATTTCTATAGTTTTTTCTTCCTTCAAGCTTCAACTTATCCATCTCAATAGACATAGATTTTACTAATTTAGTAAGATCATCAAATTGAGGATGTACAGCAGAGGAACCAAAGGTTGAAACTACAGACCTCCCTCTTCTTTTGTCTCTGTTATCCTTGCTCCTGATTTTATTTATTGAAAATATATTAGACTCTACTTCAAGGGCTGCATATTGCATATGAGACAATGTGGTATCTCTTCTTTCTCTTAGAAGGAGACATAAATCAGGATCAAAAGTGCTAGCATAAGTAATCTTTGCAGAGGTTTCTGTAGGATTGACATCAGTGGGGATTTTATTATACATCTTATTAAATCTGTTGGAGAAATCAGACATAGATTCCCCTTCCTCCTTCTTTAGAGCTCCAAACTCTGTAATATAGTACAGGAGATCCTTTTTATCTCCCCAATCCTTTAAGAAAGCTTCATATAGGGCTTCGATCCTACCAATAGATCCAGAAGGAAAGGACCTGAACCACTTCCTGGCTTCACCATCGAGGCTATGAACAAAAATCCTCATCCATACATCTTCATTTTCTATGGAGTGATTATATGTAAAACTATAAAAGACTTCTAGATGTGCTTCTGCAGTTATGTCTCCCTCACCCATGAACTTAGGTAACTGCTTAAGGTATCCATCATTTGGGAGGGCATTCATAGGTTGAGGAAAAACAAGAGGGGCATACCTAGAAGCTATTATAGCTTCCATTCTAGTTCTAGGGGGATTTTCTCCCGCCATTGGAGTGTGAACAAGAGGAGAAGTAGGTGGAGATGGAGTTCAAACAGGTGAGACTAGAAATGTTCTTCTGGGGAAAAAGGTAGCAGAGATGGTAGGAAAAGAGGCTTCTCCTACAAAAACTCTGATAGGGGAAGGGATAGTAAAACATGGAGTGGGAAAATCTCTTAAGGTCCTGGGTCTAAGCCAGGGAACCACCTCAGGGGAGACGAGAGTGTAAAAATTTTCTCCTTCCAAATCGAGGCCAGGAGAGGAGAAAACAACAGGAAAACTTCCAAAATTTAAAGCTCTAGAAACTCCAAAAGAAGATATAATAGGAGTATGAGAAGCAGCTAATGGAGTTTCAGAGGGGGGATGATGAAAATTACCAGAATCACCTAGTTTAGTAGTTGAAGTACCTTCTTGAGGGGTCTTTCCTTTTCTGATAATTTTCTATGGGTTAGCTCCAGGCGTGGCTAGAGGCAGTTGTGGATGATATCTTATGTGTCTTCCTTTTGGAGCCAACTGAACCAGTGGAGTCTCCAGGTGCAAGTTGCAATCTTCAATGGTATTGATTTCTGATGCACCTTCAAAATCAATAATCTTTGTCATTCTATCCCAGAGAAAATCTTCAATTCATCCCCGACAACGATGCCAGAAATGTTAGCACCAGAATTCACCTCTGGATTGCGGAAAAGGTAAGCCTAATACCCATCAATTTATATGTCACAATGAATAAATTTAAGGGCGGTCTAATGGACGCAGCCTCAATATTATGTCGCTTTAACCCAGAAAACTGGGCTGGTATGTATAAGAAGATGAGGTCTTGATATAACTTTAGTCAATAAGTTGTAATAAAGGTGAGTAGGGGGAAGAACTTGAGGAGAGTGAAGAGGTCTTCTATGGACATCCTGTCTTCCAACAACCTAAAGAGGAAAAACTCAGAAGACAAGATCCTCTTGTTTCAGAGTTTTAAGGAACTGAATGAAATTATCACTGAACTAAATTCAAACATACATCACAATTCAATAAAAACAACCTGATTGGATCATCCATGCCCGAGTCATTCAACGTTGGAGGGAAAAGCAAAAAAATAAATTGATTAAAACTGGTCATGATGTCACTGTGATCAAGCCTACATCACAAAAACATAACTACCCTCGACTGGATCCTCCATGCCCGAGTGTTCTAACATAGTTGTTTACAGAGATATGAAAATAAGATGACTTACATTAAACAAAAATTCTGAAATATAGATACCTAACAGGAAGAACCAGAGCTTCATTAAAACTTTACAACATGAGAGCCTATCTCAACCATCGACCCTAAAAAAATATCAAACCGAGTATTTATTATCAGAACAACTTGTCACCACCAGGATCATGACTTGGCCACTACAATCAAAGTTTTGTGTCTGCATCTCATTTTGTCAGTCTGTACATGCATTCTTCTGTTAGACACGAGTTTGGATTAGTATGGGCTTTGCAAGAAATTCCATTGACAGGGGACTTTGGAATGAAAGTCTGCTTCCATGACCATTTATTCCATGATTTCTATTCATCTGGTGAAACGAGGTTTCAACCACCTTCCCCAATTTCATTAACTACTTTCATTAGGATCAGGGCGAGGTCTGACACCCATGAATGTTATGGGAGGTGCCCACGATTCATTCCAATTTATCTTGGCATATTGAAACCACGTAGATCTGCTACTGAGAAAAATTCAAGCGCTTTAAGCCTCTAGCACAACTTCTTTCCATTACTTCACATGACCTCGGGCCACGACCTCATGCTTATCCCACATGAAATTTCGAGATTTCGCATTTATGGAATTTTCGCTTCCCTTGATTTCAAATATCTCGATGCTCGAAAACATGAAATGGACCATATGGATCGATGGTTGGACCCTCTTTGATATTGATGGCTAGGATCACCTTGAACAATCTCAATCGCCCGCTGCTTGATAGGCACTTTCCCTTTCTTTACGGCCCTGCTTCCATATGACTGTCGGTTGTGATCGTGGGCCCAACTCTTAGGCGTGTCACGATTTCGCTTTTCACAAAATCACGTTGTGTTCCATCCTCAAACCTCTGAGTCGCGAAATCATGACCTCTTGGATCAGGTTCCACATGTCCCCTTTGATCGGATGACCCAGATGAATATCAACATTTCAGGGTTCTGGCCATCAACATTTCTCACTTGAGATTTTCTAAAACAACTTTCTCCATGTTGATCCCGCGCCACATGTCCTTCTCTAATGAACAACCCAAATCATTTTGTGACTTCACATTTTGAGAGTCCTCGTGACTCTTCCCTTTAACTGATCCATTCTGTGAGTCATCGAAACACTAATCTTGCACCACGCTTCCTTCCTAGGATTGACGGCTAGGATGGCCTTGCGATTTTAGAACTTTGTCTAACACTACACTTCATGTAACTTCTACGATATCGATCGCCTGATGGTCGTCAATCCGATATGCATGATGGATATCCTCCGTTGAAATTTGATCTTGCTCGCTCGCTTGATTTGAGTCCATACCATACCATTTTAAGTGTTTCTCTTATGCTTATAGATGCAACCTTTGTAAATGAATACTTGGATGATTGATTGAGGGCTCAGGAAGGAAAAAGGATAAGTGACAGAGACAAAGAGAAAGAAGTGATCGAATTTAGAGAAAACATAAAGGCTTGGGGCCGACACCTCCCAGGCAGGAAAAAAGAAGAAAACTATACGTTGAAAGAAAAACCTTACGATTGGGTCTGCAAAAAGGAGGAGAGACATGAAAAATTACAGAATCAGGGAAAATTCCCAAATTTACAAGACTCTGACAAGTTTATGTGATAACAGAACTTGTTGAAGAATATGAATGGATTATCCCTATGGTGGTATAGGATAAGAAGACATGAGAAATCCGAATTTGTGTAGATTTAAGGAAACTGAATGATGCATGCCTACATGATCCATTCCCTACACCCTTTACCAATGAAGTTCTAGATAAAACAGAGGGATAGGAGGTCTACTCATTCACAGATGGATTTTCAGGTTATCACCAGATCAAGATTGCTAAGGAAGATCGACATAAGAACAAATTTGCAATAGAATGGGGTTTGTTTCAGTACACTGTGATTCCTTTTGGCTTAAATAATGCACCAGCCATCTTTTCCAAGGTGGTGGTCGAAGCATTTAAGGACTTTCTACAGAAGTTCTTGGAAGCATATTTTGACGGTTGGACTGTTTTTAGCCTAATGAAAGACCACATTGAATGTTTGAGATTGATGTTAGATAAGTGTAGGCAATGTCCGATTTCCTTGAATTTGAAAAGGTGTATTTTCTTTTCACCCTTTGGAGTGTTTCTTGGGCACATTGTGTGTAAGAAGGGATTATTGGTGCATCCTTCCAAGATTGCCATCATTGTTGATCTACCTCCTCCCACTTCAGTTAGGCAGCTACGCTCTACATTGGAGCACACTGGATACTACAAAAAGTTCATTAAAGGCTATGCATAGATAACAATACCTATGGAGAAGATATTAAAGAAATACAGTAAGTTCCAATGGACAAAAGAATGCCAACAGAGCTTTGACACACTCAAACAGAAAATGGTCACTGCGCCAATCTTGGTTTTTCCAGATTGGAGTAAGGAGTTCAATGTTCATGTCGATGCCTTGTCCATTGCATTAGGAGTAGGTTTAGCACAACCAAGTGCAGGAGACATTGACCACCCTATAGCCTTTTCTAGTAGGAAGCTCTCTACAGATGTGAGGAACTACACTATGACTGAAAGAGAAGGCTTGGCTATGGTTTATGCACTGCAAAAATTCAGACATTATTTGTTGGGAGGACATTTTCATATGTTCACTAATCATTCTACATTAAAATACTTAGGCAACAAGATAGTGTTGGGGGGAAGAATATGCAGATGGCTACTATTATTCCAGGAATATGACTTTGAAATTGTGGTCAAGCTAGGAAGAATGAATAAAGGACCTGATCACGTATCTGGGTTAGAACATGGAGAGGAACCTACTAGTCTGAAGGATACACTACTAGATGCACAATTGCTAGCTATCAGGAAAGTTGATGATCACTTCATCAAGATAGTTCAGTTCATGTCCACAGGAATGGAACTTCATGAGTACACAATCATTCAGAAGAAACAATTGGTAGTCCACACTGCAGATTTTCAACTCATAGCTGGACAATTGTATAAGATGGGACTAGATGAGATCTTGAGGAGATGTGTTATGGAGGCAAAAATACCATTGATTCTTGTAGAAGTGCATGAAGGCATCGCAGGAGGACACTATGCAGGGAAATAAACAACTTAGAAGGTTCTCAGAGTTGGCCTTTGGTGGCCTACTTTACATAAAGATGCTAAGGAATAATACATAGCCTATGATGTATGTCAAAGAGTAGGAATGGATTCTAAAAGGGATGAGATGCCTTTAGCACCACAATTAACATTACAAGTATTCGAGAAATGGTCCATTGACTTTGTGGGACCTATTACCCCACCGAGAAGGCACAAACGATCTCGATACATTATCACTGCAACATAATATTTAACTAGATGGGCATAAACAAGAGTAGTTAGATAGTGTAGTGTATCTATAGTTGCACAGTTCATATTTGAGGATATTATCACCAGATTTGGATGCCAAAATATCCTCATGAGTGATCAAGGCTCACACTTCATCAACAAAACTATTGAAGCCTTGACTCAGGAATTTGAAGTTCACCATCATAACAATACTCCATACCACCCACAGGCGATTGGTACAATCAAATCTTTCAATAAGATCTTGGAGACAACACTGACTAAGATTTGTAGTGTCAACAAAGATGATTGGGATTTAAGAATTCCAGCAGTATTGTGGGCCTACAAAACTACCTGCAAGAAGTTAACAACATAGACCCCATTTAAATTGGTATATGGCTTGGAAGTAGTGGTACCTATGGAACACTTGGTTCCTATTTTAAGAATTGTATCATTTACAAGTATGGATGACACTGACATTGTTCAAGACAGGCTTGCGCAGTTGATGGAACTGGAAGAAGATAGGTTTATTGTAGGATTTCATCAGCAGGTGCAAAAAGAAAGAGAAAAGGATTATCATGATAGACACATCAAGAGGAAGGCATTCAAGCAAGGATATTTATTATTTTTATATGACAACAAGTTCATGAAGAATCCAAGGAAGTTCAGGACACATTGGCTAGGACCATTTGAGGTTGCCTATGTCACAGAAGGAGGAGCTGCGCATTTGAAAACCCTTAATGGAGAATGGAAATAAGGTTGGGTAAATGGGAGCCGGTTGAAATTGTATTATGACAACCAGCTGCCTCACAACCCTCAATAAAAGAAAAGAAAAGAGGGGTATAGGTACCAGGTGCAGTTGAAACTGGGTACTAGACATAGAAAATAAAGTATGCACAAACATGGGAAGGGACAAAGCAGAAAGCACAGGCTGCTTCGTGTAGTCTGCAGTCGAAGTAAAATAGAAGGTTCAGCCTTGCAGTGACTCGGGACGAGTCGTGTGAGTCTTTTGGTCTTATTATCCCTTGGTTATGGAAGGAAGAGAAGATCAAGGAAGAAAGGTGAAGTATGAACTGCACGGAAGGAACATAAACCAAGGAGGGGTCGAAGTGGTTAAATAAGTAGAAAATAAGGAGAAAAGGAAGGAAAATCTAGCCATTGGAAGAAAAGATCGAGGAAGACAAAGAAACAAAGAAGATGGATCGTGGAAAACTCAGCAAGTGGAAGAAGACATCAACGAGTGCTTTGGATCACCTCATGTAAAAGGAGGAAAGACAGGCTGGCGAAGCCCTAAAAATGCAGGTCAAGTTGACCTAGGGTTCAAGCACCTAGGGTTTTGGATCTGGGGTTTTGACACCTAGAATTTGCTATGTAATGTATAAATAAAGGTCTAGAAGACTTGGGAGGGTTTGTTCATTCTGTCTTTCTAGTTTGGTTCATTGATACTATGGCTGTTGTTGTTCATTGTTGAGTGTTGTTGTAGAGAACAATGTTGAGATTGTATTGTAAGATCTTCAGCTGGGTGCAAAGATCACTCTGCAGCTGGGTGTGCAGGGAGGGATGAGAGACAGAGAGAGATATCTACAAGCTAAGTGTGCAGATAGAAATGTATGTTTTCATCTAATATATCAAGAAACACAGTTCTGTGGATGTAGCCCTGGGGAGAGGGTGAACCACGTATACCTTGTTGTTCTTTGTGATTGATGCTGTGTTATTTTCCATCTGATATATTGTTATTGAATTGTTGTGTTAGATCAAAGATATGATCTACGAAGTAGGATTAAGAGAGATAAAGAATAACTAGATTGGTTTGTGTTGTTGTCCTGGATCCACTTTGCATTTCCTTTGGTTGTAGACACATGTTCCCTACAACTCCCTATTGCTACTTCAGGTGAGACTGCATATTATTCGTAGGTGTTGTTGAAAGGGCCAGTATTTAGGGCTTTCTGGTGAGCTGTAAGAGTTGAACCCTGGGTCGACCCCTGTGCCAACATGTACCTTGATTCAAATATAAATATGAAATTAGGAATCATTAACATATCTACTAGAACATATGAACAATAGGGTTTATGGTTTACATGATGATCATATGATGATGGTATAAAGTGGGTGTGTGAGTCAAATTTGAGTCCAGAAACCCTCCCATATCGTTAAGGCATGAAAATAGTCTATCCATGTCAAATTTCAATGCATACAGAAACAATTTAAAACAATTTCAACGTTGGCCCCATTCACATGTCATTGTTGCCCATGTCTAGTATTTTTATGGTGTTGATTAAGCAATCAATGAAAAAGAGGGATTTTTCATCACAAATATGACACAAATATATTGTATATACAATATTAATGTAGAAACTGAAAGAAAAATGAAGAAAGACTGATGAAAACTTAAAATTTGTGTCAACCAATTTGTGTAATTTGAAAGAAAATTAGGGTTTATGGTTTACATGATGAATTGATGATGGAATAAAGTGGATGTGTGAGTCAAATTTGAGTCCATAAACCCTCCCATATCATTAAGCCATGAAAATAGTCTATCCATGTCAAATTTTAGTGCATACAGAAACAATTTGAAAAAAATTCAACGTTGGCCCCATTCGTAGGTCAATGTTGCCCGTGTCTAGTCCTAATACAATTTTCGTTCCTTCTTCCTTGTAAAATTAGTTTGAAAATACACACGTCCGCACATCTAGTATTGCAAGGGAGTGTTTTTATGGTGTTGATTAAGAAATCAACGAAAAAGAGGGATTTTTCATCACAACTATGACACAGATACATTGTATATACAATATTAATGTAGAACTTGAAAGAAAAATGAAGAAAGACTGATGAAAACTTAAAACTTGCGTCAACCAATTTGTGTACTTTGAAATAAAATTAGGGTTTATGGTCTACATGATGAATTGATGATGGAAGAAAGTGGGTGTGTAAGTCAAATTTGAGTCCATAAACCCTCCCATATCGTTAAGGCATGCAAATAGTCTATCCATATCAAATTTCAGTGCATACAAAAACAATTTGAAAACATTTCAATGTTGACCCCATTCACATGTCACTGTTGCCCATATCCAGTCCTAATACAATTTTCGTTCGGTTCGATAGTACACATGTCCCCGCATCTAGTACTACAAGGGAATATTTTTATGGTGTTGATTAAGAAATCAACGAAAAAAGGGGATTTTTCATGACAAATATGACACACATACATTGTATATACATTAATGTAGAACCTAAATGAAAAATGAAGAAAGGTGATGAATTGTATCCCATGTGTACATTTGAAGATAATTGTGACGAATTAGCTATACTTGGAACCACATCATCCATTTCCTTTGTTTATCCCATGTAAATATTCTTGCGACGAATTATCTATACTATCGAACAAACTTTTTTCCTCGATAGTATAGCTAATTCGTTGAAAGATTATTTACATTTGTTGCTCTAGCGACGATATCCTTTCCTTTTCTCTTTCCCATGAATTCCCTTCTTCATCTCTCTTTCCAACGAAAATGTTTTCATAAGTGATGGGTACTAAATTATCCTTGATTTTCTCCTCTAGTACCTATTCTTAAAGTTTAAAAAGATCAAAAGCTTATAATAGAATCCAATAAAAATATATTGCTTTACTTCTATAGAGACTACTCTCTCTATGTTTTAAAAGATAACTACATGACACTACACTTAAATGACAAATTCCAACACTTGATGGTTTTAATTAGGATTCATTTCATATTTGGTTTAGCAACTTGAAATTAAAATTTGATACTTTGCAAGCTAGTTGTACCTTGAGTCAAATGAAAATATGAAATTAGGAATCATTAACATATCTACTAGAACATATGAAAAATAGGGTTTATGGTTTACATGATGAATTGATGATGGAAGAAAGTGGGTGTGTGAGTCAAATTTGAGTCCAAAAACCCTCCCATATTGTTAAGGCATGTGAATCGTCTATCCATGTCAAATTTCAGTGCATACAGAAACATTTTGAAAAAATTTCAACATTAGCCCCATTCATAGGTCACTGTTGCCCATGTCTAGTCCTAGAAAAATTTACGTTCCTTGTTCCTTGTAAAATTCGTTCGACTGTACACACGTCTCCACATCTAGTACTACAAGGGAGTATTTTTATGGTGTTGATTAACCATTCAACGAAAAAGAGAGATTTATGGTCCGTGCCTAGGCATTTATGGAATCACACATGCAATATGTGATATAACAATGGTCATTTAAAATGCATTTATAACATGAAGTATGGTTCTCATGTTTGGCCAAGGAATTGTCTAGGGTCAAACGATAAGGGACAATATCATAGAAATTTTGTTAGGGATGCATGGGCCATTCATCATAGTCATTTTTATAGTTTTGATTAAAAAATGAACGAAAAGATGGATTTTTCATCACAACTATGACACACATACATTGTATATACAATGTAGAACCTGAAAGAAAAATGAAGAAAGGTTGATGCAAACTTAAAAATTTTGTCAAGATATTTTTGTACTTTGAAATAAAAATAGGGTTTATGGTTTACATGATGAATTGATGATGGAAACAAGTGGGTGTGTGAGTCAAATTTTAGTCTATAAACCCTCCCATATCATTAAGGCATGCAAATAGTCTATCCATGTAAAATTTTAGTGCATACAGAAACAGTTTGAAAATTTTTCAACGTTGGCCCCATTCATAGGTCACCATTGCTCATGTCTAGACCTAGTAAAATGTGTGTTTGTTGTTCCTTTTAAAATTCATTGGCAGTACACATGTTCCCTCATTTAGTACTGTATATTTGAGTCTAGAAACCCTTCCATATCATTAAAGCATGTGAACAATCTATCCATGTCAAATTTTAGTGCATATAGAAACATTTTGAAAGAATTTCAACATTTGCCCCATTCACAAGTTACTTTTTCCCATCAGGTTACTGCTGAACTAGATTACATATGAGAATGAAGCTCCGTATGAAAAATCAAGCTACATATCGTCAAGGAAAATCAAGATTACTGTTGAACTAGAGTGGTTTTTGAGTCTGGAAACCCTCCCATATCATCAAGGCATACAAACAGTCTATCCATGTCAAATTTCGGTGCATACAAAAACATTTTGAAAAAATTTCAACATTGGCCCCATTCATAGGTCATTGTTTCCCATCATGTACTCTATCCCTAGCACAATGTATTTTAATAATTGTTTCCTTTAAAATTTGACCAAGAAAATTAAAACTAAATGAGGAAGATATGGGTCGATATATAGAGTGGGTGTGTGAGTAATATTTGAGTCTGGAAACCCTTCCTGACCGGCCTGATGGGGATGAAATACGACCACATAGGTTGATGAAATGCCTCTACAACCCCAAATTTCGAGCACCTGACCTACACATCGATTGTGTTGCAAAGTTTACTTAACGATCATTCAAAATTGAATTTTTGAAGAGTGAACCTTATTAGGTAGTTTACTTCATAAGGACCTCGGGTGCATCTAGCTTTTAAGATTAGTTTCTGTCGACCCGGGCCTATTTTTCAGATTTCTTTCTCACTTTCTCATCTTCTGCATGATAATTTTGTGTCATTTTGGGTTTAGAATTAATTTTTCTAAAACATTGGACTTTCTTTTAGATTTTATCTTCCATCACTGAAAATATGATGTTAGATATATGTAGGCAAGTGTGCTTTGTCGAAAATCTTTGTTTATATATTCAAGAAATGCATATGCTTAGATTTGGTTTGATGTTATGATCCTAATTTTAGTTTATTAGGATAAAGAACCCCGTGAAATGGAAAGATGAAGGAGAGGAAGAGGTGGCGGTATGAAGAATATTCTTTGTTACATGCCTATGTTAAGCGATATTGGCCATGAGAATGGAATATTGTATCACAGAGAATGAATAGATCCTTGGAAAGAGATCCCAAAACCCGTGCAGAGAGGTGGAAGAACTACTTGAAGCTCAAAATCAAGAAGGGATCCTTATCATAATATGAGTAACATCTCATTATAAGTATCCAGGCCAAATATGGTAATAGGTGGAAGAAAATCTTAACCCAAGTGCTTGGAACAACTTCCAAGAGACTACGCAAATGGTGGGAGGTCTATAGAGAGAACACTATCAACTAGAATATATTTCTTATAAAACAACACTATTTTGATTTAAAGAAAAATGACATCAATTGCGGCAAGACAAATAATCACAGGAATTTGAATGAAAAATAATACCAGATAATCAACGATCTCTATTGGTAAAAGGCTTGAGATAATATGAATTTCCTGAATTTCCCGACGCTTGGTAAGTAATTCTCGGTGCTAATTCGAGCTCTATTTTGAGCTTCTTCAGTAAGCTAATCCTTACCAATCGGTTGGTAGATGGGTTTAATTGCAATGAATGGCATGCCGTAATGAATTCGCTGCTAGCTAATCCATGTCAAGTCTCTGGCTGCAGTGGCGGTTGGTAATTAATGTGTCCAAAGCGTATGGGGGATAGTGCGATAATGTCAGATGGATGCTCACCATCATCCATGAAACCATTCACCTGCATCATGACTGCATGAGTACTTTTATTCACCTGGGGAACCATGCACTAAGCCAATCATTGGCTTAGTGCATGGTGGATAAGGCTTTCCATAGTACTATGCTCCAAAAAATTACTCCCGTGAGATATGGAATCTTATATACATTACACCAACAGTTAATTAAATTGGCTCTTTATATAGTATGTTACTTTTCAAATTTTCAAAGAAATTTTGGGTTCCTCCTCGGGCATAGAAAAAGATGACAGGATAAAACAATAGTACTATGCTCCATAAAATTACTCCTATGAGACCTGGAATCTTATATACGTTACACCAATAGTTAATTAAAATGGGCCTTTATATATATTATTTTTCAATTTTTCAAACAAGTTTTGGGTTCCTCCTCGGGCATAGAAAAATATGACAGGATAAAACAATAGTACTATGCTCCAGAAAATTACTCCTATGAGACCTAGAATCTTATATACATTACACCAACAATTAATTAAGCTGAGTTTTTATATACATTACTTTTCAAATTTTTAAACAAATTTTGGGTTCCTCCTTGGGCATATAATCATTTGGCTGAGAAATACAACGAAAGGAAAAGTTAAAGGAGTGGCGATGGATGGGAGAAGGTGAGGGACGTCGAACGACATTTCTCAATGTTAAATTGAATATGCAATTCATTGAAGTTGGAGGGTGACAAATGGCAAACAAAATGTATTATGTATTTCTTTGCAAACAATTAATGTTGTATTATACATTAGGATATATATTATCCAATTTGAAGTATATTTATATATTCATATATATCTCAAACCTATACAACATGTAATTATTTAATTGCTTTGTTATAGAGTTGCATATTATTAGTCATGGAAAATAAGGAATAACATTTTGAATCATGATGGGTAAGTAGGTAATAGGGTAACAACAATGGCAAGGGTGAAGGTGGTAACAAAACCCAAGGATGAAATTCTCAATTATGGAATCCGAAAATTTAATTATACATAATAAAAGTAGAAGAACATTTTAAAAAATAGTCTAAAAGTTCAAAAAAATTCTTCACTGATTAACATCCAAAAGTTAAAAAAAAATTCTTCACTGATTAACATCCAAATTTTTAACTAGAAAAATTTCAAAAACAATAAAAGATTTGAATAACACAAATTCAAAACTGCAAATTCAAGTCAAAAGAAGTGTAGTTGAATAACAAAATCAAGTTAGTTGAGATATTCACAATTCTATTGTATAGGACACCCTCAATAACTATAGAATGAATGCACCAATATTGTTTAGTGAGCCTCTGGTAAAGCACTGTATTTTAGTTTATTTTTTTTTTGTGCAAAGTCCTTGGGGTTTTGTGTGATGCCTTATCCAATTTTGGTTGTTGATCTTATTGCACAAGTGTGTAAGTACATCATGAGAAACAAGGTGTTAACTAATAGTGGTGCAGAAAACATGATTCGATGGGTAATACCAACAATTATATCATAATAAGAGGCCACTAACTGAGTTACATTCTTTTTCCATATAGTTTATGCTCTCTTGATTTTCCATCATTTAATTTTGAATCATTATTCAAGTAACTATGCTAAAGGGTCAAATAAATATGCTAAAGGGTAAACAATGAACTTAAAACACAAAAAGTCGAGACTCCATTTTTTATGGTTATTGATCTTATTGCGCATGTTTGTAAGTACATGAACAACAAGGTGTTAACTAAAAAACATGATTGGATGGGTAATACTAACAATTAGATCATAGTAAGAGGCCACTACCTCGGGTGCATTATTTTTCCAAATAGTTTATGCTCTTTTGATTTTCCATCATTTAATTTTGAATCATTATTCAAATAACTATGCTAAAGGGTAAAAAACGAACTTAAAACACAAAAATCCTCGACTACTCCATATAGAATATGGATGTTAAATGAAGGGAATGAAACTAAGGACCACTTTAAATAACCTATTTGGAATTGGAATTTACATGTTGATTATGTTTTTTTGAGATCTATCAAATTGTGTTTGGTCCATCAAAATTTGTACATATCAATGACAAGCTCATAAAGCACGCCTTATACAAAACAACAACTAACACCCAATTGAGGTGTTTTTTCTATTATCACATCAACTAATTGTACTTCCATTCAGATTTATGAATGATTTCATAATGATGTGAGTTGACATATCAAAGTGCTCAATTAATCCATTAAAACTCCTCAAACATTTGTTTTCCTCATTTTAAAAGAACCGATGTTCTACAACATTGAACAATTTTCAAATCCAAAATGGAAATATGATAATGGGAAGGGCTTTGAACTAATTATTTCCTTAGAATTATGGTTCCTAAGTGATTTCTAGTTCCTTGATTGAACTAACTATTTCCTTAGAATTATGGTTCTTGAAAACTTCGTCCTTCAACGCAAAGAAAAACCAACAATTTCCAATGGAGATATTGTTTCAAATTTGGACGGAAATCCCGCAGAAAGGAGAGGCATAACGGACAATTTTAGACAAAAATATGAAAGCTATTTTTTTGTCTCATGAAATCGCTGGGATGACATATCTACATCGTTGGTATGAGATGTTTTCGAAATTGCTAAATCTGATTTCTGCAATTAAAATCTGCAATTTCGACGGATTTGAATTGAAAATGCACATAAAGGGTGATTTTTTATATTTTTCAATGAAACCTAAGAACCTGGCATCCATGCCAGCCATTACTAGAACAATTGCTTATATTTCCGAATTAATTCCTTGTTCTGGACAGGTTTTGCAACAACATGTTGCTTTGACAAAAGATTGGGATTGATCATATTTTTTTCAAACACGAAAAAAATTTAAATTATGGTTGTCATTCATTGGCTTATACAAAAATATAAACATAAAAATGTGAATCCCTGGGAAGAGACATACATACCAGTATATATGTGAGTGGAAAAATATTTCTTCCATTCCAATTTCTTTCATTGATGTAGTCCCCCTTCTCTCCTAAGGGCTGCATGACCTCCTGGTCAAGGATCTTCAATTCCGAGCTGAATTGGCTCTCTAAGACCTTAATGGTCTCACTTACGAATTAACACATGCCCTTTTTTTCCTCTGGTGCAAGTTCTATGGCACCTGTGACCTCTTTCTTCACGTTGCTGAACCCACAGGTTTCAGGCGTAAGCTCCTCTTCCGTTATCCCCTTCCCGCATGTGACCTCAGGCTATGTACTTGCATAAACACACAATTGTGGGTGTGCCTAAGAGTGGTTTGGGATCAACCCTCTTTTCTCCCCGCAATTTACCCCCAGCTGCCACGTACCCCTTTGCCGATACCGTGGTTCCGATTGTGGCCCACCCTCAAAATTTTAACATCCTAGCACTTTTTGGCCTCGCAATCAAGCATGACCGTCGATCTTACGATCTTGACGGTGCTTCTGAAATGATGGTTCAGATATGCCCCTTTTGAACCTGCAAATCAAATCTGACCTCTTTCAAATCAACAAACGATATCGATTTTTCCTTTTGGCCTTCGGGAGTTTCAATTCTAAAACCTTGTTTTCTCTGCAATGCTTCCACCTGGAGCTTGTGATATATTGATGCATGTCTCTCGTAGATCGATTATTGCGATTTCTTCGGGTCTTCGGGCTTCAGAAGACTCAACCCTCAAGTTTCACCTTCCTTTGAAGTGTGCAGATTTATGGCATGTATCCTCTCGAAGCGGACATTTGAGATTTACTTTGGGTCTTTACCCGGAGTCCAAAGATTCATGCCACCTGTCCTTTGGGTCTGACGGTTGAGATTTTTTTCATCTCTCTATCTCTCCGGGCTTCGGGAGTTTCAACTCTCAACTAAACTCTCAAAGTGATTTCTCCAGAGCTCACAATCTGTCGCCATGTGTCCCTCTAGATCCGACGGTCACTATCCACTTCGAATCTTCAGGCTTCGGGAGTTTCAACCTCCTGCGCACGTGTTCCTCCCGGAGTGATTTCACCTGAAGATGATGGATTCTTTCCATGTGTCCTCCAAAACGGACGGTTGCGATCTACTTCGACCTTTGGGACTTCGGGATTTTTTCACCCTTCGCACTTGGATTCCTACGAAGTGAATTTTTCTAGAGTCTCAAATCTGTCGACACATATCTCTTGGAAACCAATGACCTGGATATACTTCGGCCTTTGGCTCTTCGGAGATTTTGCTTTCTCCTTATCCACAAAACTTCCAAAGTACTTTCGCTCCGGAGTTAGGGATATTCCGCCACCTGTCCCTCTTGACGATGGATGGTCCCTGGTCTCTTAGATACTTCAAAACTTTGGTAGTTCACTCTACTCTGCACTTTAAGAAACTTAAAGCTCACGCATCTTGCCCAGATCCAACGATTTGGAACGCTCTCTGCTCCCTCCTAGAAGGATCTTAGCCGGTGATTCAGAACCTTCATAATCTTCCTTCCTTTGAAGAATTTTCCCATTATCTCTCCTGAGCTTTCTCATCTTCTACTCTCTTGACTTATTAAAGATTCACTTCGACACTTAGTTGAGTTTCGGATCTATGCACTCCTTGCAACAGATTCTTACGCAAGGATTGAGTTCTTGCGAACGACTGTGCACACCTTGCAACAGTCACTTTGCACTCCTTGCAAAGGGAAACTTTTGTGATATCACTTCTAAGCTTCAGAATCGAAACAGATTATGTCAACGCACTCCTTGTGGACTGTGTGCACACCTTACATAGACTCAATCAAAGAGATACAATTGAAACTTATGCAAACATCTCACAATTTCATATATTCGTAACGAAATTCATTCATTCATGAAAACAACAATAACAGGGAATTGCAAACAACAACAACACCATGCATTAGATCAATTTTCCTGTGTTATATTCATTCAAAAGTAAATGGCTACAGCTATGACCAAAACAACAACTAAAAACTCAGAAATTTCCTACTAACTCGCAACAGCCTCATTTGGGCGTTCAAAAACTCTATTTATCTCAGAGGGTTCTTAGGGTTCCTCCCAACTACTCATCTACTCAAAAACAAAACCTATCTTCTACCTTAGTTTAGTTACATTAGAGAATATGAGTGAAACTCCCAGATCACTCGTGATCATTCATCTTCCAAGCGTTTGATATTCTTTCATTTTTCAATCAGCTCTAAATGATTCACAATAAACGACAACGTTTAAGATTCTGAAATGATTCCAAGCCATTGAGATGTCCTGCCATGTGTGCTTGGTGATGATGCTCCTGCATCATACTCCTTTGGACAAAAATTCATGGAATCCTGTTCATGATCTCCTGCACCGATATTCCATGCTTATGGATATCAACTTCATTTTCCCAATTGACATCTTCTATTCGGTGTCCCTTCCACTTGACCAAATATTCAAAATAGGTGTTCCTCCTGGTCTTCTTGTCAATCCTCTGATCAATGATCTTCTCCATATATGGTTTTTCTGCTATAAGCATTTGTTTCTCCCACTGAATCTTCTCTTGATATTCTGATCCCCTTGTGTCATATTCCCTGTAAGGATACAGGTCTGAAACATTGAATATGGGTGATATTCCCACATCATTTGGAAGCTCAATCTCATAGGAATTTGCATCAAACATCCTTAATATCTTACATGGCCCTATATTATTCATCTTTAACTTGTTATATGTTCCCCTAGGGAACCTTTCTTTCCTGAGATGTTCTAGAACCTGATCTCCTACTTCGAATTGAAGCTCTCGACGATGTTCATCAAATCTACACTTGTACTCTTGGCTAGAGCTCTGCAAATGTCCTCTGATCTGGCTACGAAGCTTCTGCATTTCTACAACAAAATCTTCTGCTCTAGCGCTTCTGATATCACTCTTTTCCAAGTCTCTCAACTCAGATACTCCCCTTGGTTTAATTCCATACAATATTTGGAATGGGATCTTTCCAGTGATCCTGTTTGGTGAGTCATTGTATGCAAATTATGCTTGTGGTAGAACTTGACCCCACTGATTATGATGCTCAGTGACCAGACTCCTCAATAAGTTTCCCAAACTTATGTTTACCACCTTAGTCTGTCCATCTGTCTAAGGGTGATAAGATGAGCTGAAGGATAAATCTGTCTCCAACTTCTTCCACAGTGTTCTCCATAAATGACCAACAAATTTAGTGTCTATGTCTGAGACAATGCTGTTGGGTATTCCATGAAGTCTCACAACTTCCTTGAAAAACAAATTTGCAACATGCATTGCATCACTAGTCTTCTGGCATGGGATAAAGTGTGCCATCTTTAAAAATCTATCCACCACCAAAAATATGGAATCACATCCTCTTTTCATTCTTGGAAGTCCCAACACAAAATCCATGCTTATTGCATCCCAAGGCCTCTATAGTATTGGCAATGGTTGATACAATCCATTATTCTGTCTTTTACCCTTTGCATGTTGGTAGATTCTACATATGTTCACAAATTTTATCACTTTTGTTCTCATACCTGGCCAATAGTATGAACTGCTCAACTATGAAAATGTTTTATCATGGCCGAAATGTCCAACCAATCCTCCACTATGCTTTTCCTTCAAAAGGTTATCCCTCATTGAGCATTTTGGTATGCACAATTTCCCTTAAACAACAATCCCTCTTGAATCATATACTCTATCCACCGGCTCTTGTCTCTCAACACATGATTTTCACATGCTTCGTATGCTTCCTTGAAATCTGGATCATCACAATACATATCCATTAGGTGTTCAAACCCCAAGGTCTTCACTTTAAACTCCTGCAGAATCAAACATCTCCTGCTTAATGCATCAACAACTTTGTTAGCATTCCAAACAATATGTTTTATGAAAAAAGTAAAATTATGCATAAACTCAATCCACTTTGCATGCCTTTGATTCAATTTTTCCTGTCTGGTTATGAATTGTAAAGCTTGGTTGTCACTATACAAGACAAATTCCTGTGGAACAAGGTAGTGCCTCCATTTCTTTAGGGATTGAATTATGGAATAAAATTCCTTATCATATTTGGAGTATTTTCTCTTAGTCTCATTCAACTTCTCACTGAAATAGGTAACAAACTTACTATCCTAGCTCAAAAATTCTCCAATTGCAACTCCACTTGCATCACATCTCACTTGAAATGTCTTTCCAAAATTTGGTAAGACCAGAATTAGTTGTTTTGTTATTTTCTCCTTCAGTATATTGAAGCTCCTCTCAGCCTCCTCTGCCCATTTAAAAGACTTGTGTCTCTTCTTCACTGTATCCATCATTGGTGCACAAATCCCACTGAAATATCTCATGAAATTCCTATAGAAAATTGCTAATCCATGGAAGCTTCTTACCTCAAACATACTCCTTAGTGATGGCCATTCTTTGATTACTTTCACCTTGTCTAGATCCATCTTCAGTTCATTTGAAGAGATCACAAAACCGAAGTAAATGAGCTCTCTCTTCATAAAAGAGGACTTCTTCAGGTTTATCAACATCTTCTCCTGCTGTAGTCTCCTCATCACTAGTGTCAGGTGTCTCAAATGCTCCTCTTTAGTCTTGCTAAAGACTAGTATATCATCCAGATATACAACCACTAACTTGCCAATGAAATCTTTCAATATTTCATTCATCAACCTCATAAAAGTACTGGGGGAATTTGTTAATCCAAATGGCATAACAATCCACTCATACAAACATTCATTTTTATTAAAGGCTATCTTCCACTCATCACCTTCTCTCATTCTTATCTGGTGATATCCACTTTTCAAATATATCTTAGAAAATAAATTTTCTCCACTTAAACAGTCCATTAAATCATCCAATTTTGGCAAAGGGAATCTATACCTGATGGTGATCTTGTTAATGGCTCTTGAGTCTGTACACATTATCCATCCTCCATCCTTCTTTGGACTCAACATAGTTGTCACTGTGCATGGACTCAACCTCTCTCTGACCAAAACCTTGTCTAACAATTCCTGGAATTGGTTCTTTACCTCCTCATTTTCTCGAGGTGTTAGTCTGTATGTTTCTTTGTTTGGCATACTTTCTCCTGGTATTAAATCAATATGATGGATGATACTTCTGATGGGTGGAAACGAGTTAGGCATCTCATCCACCACTATGTCAGCAAAATTATCCAACAATTCTTGAACTTCTTCAGGTAAATCATCCATCGAAGTACTTGTAAGGATAACTCTAGGTTTCCTCACCACAACAAATTGCATCTCCTGTTCTTTCTTGACTTCTTTCAGGAGTTCCTTCTTGCTCATGATAAGTATGCTTGTGTTGGTTTCCTCTTTCACTTTTTTCTCTTCTATTGGAAACAACATGTGTGTCCTACCATTCTTCTCCAAGGTGTATGTATTCTTCCTCCCATCATGAATGACATTCCTATCAAACTGCCATGGTCTTTCCAACAAGATATGACATACATCCATGGGAATTACATCACATAGAATTTCATCTCTATATCCTCCTATCTTAAATTCAATATGGCATTGTTTAGTAACCATTACATGGTGTCCTTTATACAACCATGAGACCTTGTATGGATTCGGATGTGCAGTTGACCCCAACTCCAATTTCTCCACCATATCTGTGGATACTAAGTTATCAGTACTCCCACTGTCAATTATCACCTTGCATACTCTATCTTTAGTCTTGTAAGTTGTCCTGAATAGACTGTTCCTCTACACCGGCTTTTCAAATTCTACCTTTGGTTTTAAGAGAACCTTTCTCAACATCAGGGATGTTCCATCCTCTTCTCCTTCTTCTTCAACATTACTTCTCTATGCTTTCTAAATGTGAGCTTCACCTCCTCCTTCTTTATTTTTCTCGGGACATTCCCAAGACATGTGCCCTGTCTTTCCACAGGCATAACACCTTACTTCTCCTCCTCTACTTATTCCTCTTCCTCTAGAAGAACTTCTTCCACCACCCTGTCTTCCTCGAGAACTTCCTCCTCTTTTCGAGTGACTATGCGATTTCTCAGTCTTGTCTTTGGATTTATGTTCCTTGTCATGGACAACTCCCTTTCCTTTGTTCAGGGTTGGTCTTCTACCTCTGCTTGGTTAGATTTGATTTCTAGACAAATTCTCCTCTTCCTTCAGTGTAAACTGATAAGCATCCTCCACTATCCTCACTGACATCATGATGATTTCATCATGGATTTCATACCTCAAGCCATTTATATACCTGGAAAAAATTTCTGCATCCTTCTCTCTTTGTCCAGTTCTAATGTTTAGCTTGTAGAACTCCTTTGTGTACTCTTTAACTGTCATACCCTTCTATCTTAGGTTATGCATCTTCCTGAACAGATTGATATGATAATATTTGGGCATGATTTTTCCTTCATCTTGGCTACCTTTCTGTCCCAATTATTTATCTCTTTTTTTCCCTTGCTTCTCCTCTTAGCCTGCAGTTCATCCCACCACAGTGCTGCATGTCCTTTTAGCCTGGTGGCATCATGTCTCACCATTTTATCCTCATTTACATATTCATAATCGAAATATTTTTCCATGCATCTTATCCAATCCAGCAACTCTTCAGCATCCAAATTTCCTTCATACATTGAGACCTCTATCTTGGCTCTAGCTCCCAATCTAACAATTTCTCTCAGCAAGCGTTCTTTGGAAAAATTTTCCCTTGCATCTTCTTCGACTTCTACTTCTTCACTCTTTTCATCATTGATGTCTCTAACCTTAAGTTCCCTCCTCTGCGTTGCCTCCATCGTCTCTAATATTGCACGAAGCTCTCGCATTTCTCTTTCTACAACACGATTGGATAAAGGTGGCTCCACTCGTCTCCTTGGTGGCATTGTGCTGACTATCTCTCACACATAGAGTACACCTTTGATCTCCTTTGTCTCCTCTCCTTTTCCTGTTGTCTGCAAGAAAAAATTCTTCTCTGATACCACTTGATGTAGACCCCCTTCTCTCCTAAGGGCTGCACGACCTCTTGGTCAAGGATATTAAATTCCGAGACGAATTGGTTCTCTGAGACCTTAATGGTCTCACTTACGAATTAACACAGGCCCTTTTTTTCCTCTGGTGCAAGTTCTATGGAACCCATGACCTCTTTATTCATGCTACTGAACTCCCAGGTTTTATGCGTAATCTCCTCTTCCATTATCCCCTTCTTGCATGTGTCCTCAGGATATGTCCTTGCATAAACGCACGATTGCAGGCGTGCCCAAGAGTTTTTTGGGATCAACCCTCTTTTATCCTTGCAATTTACCCCCAGCTGCCACATACCCCTTTGTCGATACCGTGGTTCTGATTGTGGCCCGCCCTCAAAATTTTAATGTCCAAGCACTTTTTGGCCCCGCAATCAAGCGTGATCGTTGATCTTATGATCTTGATAGTGCTTATGAACTCACGTTTTGGATCTGTCCCTTTCAAACTTGCAAATCAGATCTGACCTCTTTCAAATCAATGGACGAGTTTGATTTCTCCTTTCGATCTTCAGGAGTTTCAATTCTGAAACCTTGTTTTCTCCACAATGCTTCCACCCGAAGCTCGCGATCTATTGACGTGTTATCTCATAGATCGAGGACTATGATTTCTTCAGGTCTTCGAGCTTCGGAAGACTCAACCCTCAACTTTCATCTTCCTTCAAAGTGTGAAGATTTATGCCACATATCCTCTCGAATTGGACGATTGATATTTACTTTGGGTCTTTACTCGGAGTCCAGATATTCACGCCACCTATCCTATGGGTCTGACGGTTGAGATTCGTTTCGTCTCTCCGTGCTTCGGGAGTTTCAACTCTCAACTAAACTCTTGAAGTGATTTATCTGAAGCTCAGAATCCATCACCATGTGTCCCTATAGATCTGATGGTCACTATCCACTTCAGTTCTTCGGGGTTCGAGAGTTTCAACCTCCTGTGCGCTCAATCCTCCTAGAGTGATTTCACCCGATGATGTCGGATTCCCACCACGTGTCCTTTGCAACAGACAGTTTTGATCTACTTCGACCTTCGAGACTTCGGGAGTTTGTCACCCTCCAAAGTGAATTTTCTCGAAGTCTCAGATCTGTCGAAACGTATCTCCTAGCAACCAACGGCCTGGATCTACTTCGGCCTTCGACTCTTCGATGATTTGTCTTTCTCCTTATCCACAAAACTTTCAAAGTAATTTTTCTCTGGAGTTATTGATCTTCCACCACATGTCCCTCTTGACTATGGATGGTCCCTGACCTCTTTGGGACTTTAGAACTTTGGCATTCTTCTCTACTCTATGCTATAAGAAACTTAAATCTCATGTATCTTGCCCAGATCCAACGATCTAAAATTCTCTCCACTCCCTCCTGGACGGATCTTATCCAGTGATTCAGAACCTTCAGAATCTTCCTTCCTTTGAACAATTTTCCCTCTATCTCTCCTGAGCTTTCCCGTCTTCTTCTCTCTTGACTTATTAAAGATTCACTTCGACACTTAGTCGAGTTTCAGATCTATTCACTCCTTGCAACATAATCTTACGCAAGGATTGAGTTCTTGCGGATGATTGTTCACACCTTGCAACAGTCACTTTGCACTCCTTGCAAAGGGAAAGTTTCACGCTATCTCTTTTTAGCTTCAGAATTGAAACAGATTCCATCAACGCACTCCTTGAGGAGTGTGTGCACACCTTGAACAGACTCAATCAAAGAGATACAATTGAAACTTATGCAAACATCTCACAATTTCATATATTCGTAACGAAATTCATTCATTCATGTAAACAACAATAACAGGGAATTGCAAACAACGATAACACCATGCATTGGATCAATTTTCCTCTGTCATATTCATTCAAAAGTAAATGGCTACAACTATGACCAAAACAACAACTAAAAACTCAGAAATTTCCTACTAACTCGCAACAGCCTCATTTGGGCGTACAAAACCTCTATTTATCTCAGAGGGTTCTTAGGGTTCCCCCTGAATACTCGTCTAATAAAAAAAAAAAACCTAACTGCTACCTTAGTTCAGTTACATTCAAGACTATGAGTGAAACTCCCAGATCACTCGTGATCATTCAGCTTCCAAGCATTTGATCTTCTTCCATTTTTCAATCAGCACCAAAAGATTTGTAGTAAACACCAACATTTAAGATTTTGAAATAATTCCAAGGCATTGAGTTGTCCTGCCACGCGTTCTCACTGACGATGCTCCTGCATCATTCATAATCAAAGATATTTCTCGATATGTGCGTGGAAAAATATTTGATGTTAGTAATAGAAATTCACCTAAAAATCTACAAAATTCAAAACAATAAGTCAATGCAAACAATATTAATCATCAATATCACATCCATACTTTACAAATTAGAAAACAATAGAAATATAGGAAATAATTGAACCTTTTAAGTATTTGTGAACATGTAGGAATAAATAATTAACAAATTAAATACCTTAGTATCTGTGTGAGGCATGTGTTTGATAAACCATTCAAAACCTTCAATTTCACCAACAACAATATAGAAGATAAAATATTTGTTGTTGAGCCTTCATAAATAGGTTGACATGACTTCTCGAGTAGAGGATCAACATCATGACTATCATCCTGGTTGTCCTCATCAATTGGAGAAAATGTGTCTTGGATCAATCTATGTATCTCATCTTCCTGATTTGTATCACTAATGTTATCTCCATCCATATCATCATTAATAACTTGATCAACAACTTCAATATTCTGATCTTGAAGTTCATCACCCTGTAAAGTTGAAAGCCACGTGTGTTAGCAGATGCTTTTTGAGGTAGGAAATACTCATCGCTATAGCGACGAACTTTCGTGGAAATAGAGACGAAAATCCCGCCCAATTTAAAAAAAACCATACTTGTCGCTATAGAGACGAACTTTCATTGCAATAGCGACGAAAAATCCCACCCAATTTAAAAAAACAAAACATGAAAATAATGGAAACGTGGAAACATTTCGTGGAATATTCTGCCCATATGTAGTAGTGACGATCTTGTCAAATACATCATTTTCCTTTTGGTACTGATCCATGATTTCATCTATCTAGTTTTCGAGCCTCAATGGGTCATCTCGATTAGTTTGCATATCATTTATAAGGCATAAAAATTCATTTTTCTCAAGCCTAAGCTTTTCGTTCATGTCTAATGCCTCTGCCTTAATTGTTTCTAAGGCCAAAGTATTTTCCTTTCTCTCCTCCAAACCTTCTTTAAGTTTTTCATTGTCTTGTTCGAGTCCCTTCATCTAAAGGTTTTTATGTTCAACAAATTTTTTGGCTTCACCTAGCTAAGTCTGCATATGAGATATCTCATTTTCATTTTCTTTCTTGATTTGCTCACTTTCTTTACAAAGATTTACCTTTGCAGATTCCAAGTATTTCAAATGGGTCTCCCATTCCAATTGTTGTTTTTGATTGAATTCAACATTCATTTCATCCTTATGGGTTTTCAATGCTCTGTTGATTTCCTCTATCCTGAGATTATCAACAACCTTGTTGGCCCTTTCGAATTCTAAATTCAGCTCATCCCTTACAATTTGCATAGTCTTTTCAATTTCTTATTTATGCAACTTGTCCTTTTCCTCAATAGATTTTAGGAATTTTGCAAAGATGTTATCCTTTTGTGTTTTCAACTCTGTCTCTAGTTCAATGATTCTAGTTCATGTTGTACTTAAGGAATTGGTAACCTCAAGAAAATATGAAGCATTTAAACCCAAAAATGCATGGAGAGCAGAAGATGCTTGTACAACATTCTCCTCTGGGTCAGGCCCAAATTTCCATTCCAAAACTCTCCCTATAGATGATATAGACTTAGTAGACTCTCCCCTTTTCCTTTTTTTTGATCTTTTTCAATGCTCTTTGTCCCGTCGTAGTAGTAATAATCTCCTACAACCACTACAACACCTTCAAAACTCATAATTTGTGAAGAAAAAATGGTATTATCTGGAATGGCGCTAAGGGGGGTGTACTTATGGGGTGAAATGTTCACCATGCCTATATTAAGAGTCAATGGGATACTTGGATTTTTTCTTAATTCTTTTTTCTTATGTTGTTCCAATTTCTCATCTTCCTTTTTTTTAGGTTCTTCCTTAGTTGATGCTCTTTCACTTTCTCTTTTCTGGGCTTTATCTTCTTCAGTGAGTCTTTCGACCTTTGCCTCAACTTCTGCTTTTTCACTTTATTTTCTCAATGCCTCTACCTCTTCAACTTGTATTTTATTTTCTGCCTCGACATGTCTTCTCTAATACTCTATATCATTTTTCATCCTCTTATGCTCCAATTCCTCTGATTTCTTGGTCTTGTCTTTCTCTTTGGTGATTAATTTATCTTGACCCTCTTGCAACAATCTTATAAACTAGATTTGATGAAATTTCTTCTTGTTCATCTTGGAGTTCTTTTCTGGCATGATCATCATGCAATTTCTGCAATACCTCTTCATAAAACAAAACTCTTTTGAACTGGTCTTCATCAAAATCTACCACATGGATATTAGAATGATTAAGACCCATAGATATAACATGACTCACTTCCTGCTCATGTGGGTCATGTCCTTTTTCACTTCCTAGGAATAAGCATAAATATTGCAGAGCCTTTGCTTATTTTCTAGCATGTTTTCCATTTAATAGACTATAGTTTCTTGTGTGAATGAGAAAATGAGGCCAAAACGTTTTACTATTTCTCATGAGAAAAAAAGTAACCCCTTTTCTTATGGTATAACATGTTATTTATCTCATTAAAAGGAGATATGGGACAAAGTATGGGAAATGATGAGGGGCTCCTGTAGTGCCATATACTGTGACATAGGTGTAATATTTTCCTAGGTAACATTGAACTATCCCTTTCATCATAGATCTAGCTTCACTTAAAATTCTATACCTTGGAAACCCAAAAATAATGGTGTAAAGAGGGGAGAGGAAATGATCACATATGTCATAGAAATATCTCTTGTAGTTTATGTCCCACAACTTGGAGAAATACATATGGACAGGAGGTTGATCTAGATCTCAATTCCATCTAAGGTTGGGAAATGGAATTTAGGAACAAATGACATCAATTAAATAAGATGACATGTAGACATATGTTGAAATTCAGTATCTCTACCCAGTTGAACACTCGTCTTGTCTTCTCAATGGTATGGGACATAGGTAACCAATCTATCTGAAAATATGTTCACTTCCCTTCTCCATACAATAGAGTCAACATCATTATAAACATTTTGTATGGTTCTTTGAAATCTTGTGTAGGGATAATATTTTGTTGATGATTGCAGCTTCATGAGACATCCTCGAGGATACATTCTCCTCTGTGACTGAGTTGAGTCAACCTAAGAGGGAGCCCAGTGTTGGACATACCCACGTGATGGGTCATCATTCTCCTCTGTGTGATATTTGATTCATCCCCCAAGTGGTTGGGGCATCGTTATCCTCTGGAGAGTTGAATCGTCCCCCAATGGTTGGGTGTGCCCATGTGATGGGTGTATCGTTCTCCTCTGTGTGAGAGATGAGATGATGTGGTACTCCAGATAATTCTATTGAGTATGACGTGAATGTGGCTGAGAAAAGGTGGACATGTCCCTAGTGGATGAGCACTAGTGGACGTGTGGATCCCTTGCTATATTGTCTAAGTGTAATATTTACCTGTAACCCAAATTGTGATGTAAAGGGTACATGTCGGCCCCACCATATGTGAAAGATAATTAATGTTTATTGTTATAATTAATTATTTCCTAATTTATTGAGGTCATCCCTGTTGTGCCAACACACACACCTTTTGTTGTGTCTGGTCTAGTATAAATAGAGGTGATTTCCCCATTGAGGAAACACACACTCACAAATGTAATTTTGAAATTTCAGCAAGTACATTCTAGAGCTGAAGTGTGCACCTCTCTTGGGTGCAATTTTCAAGGTTGTAGAACACCCTCTTGTGTGCATTAGGGATTTATGGTTGGGGGATCTTCTCTTGAGAATATAGAAAAGGATTGTTGGGTTTTCTTCCCTTGAGTAGAAGGGTTTCCCAGGATATTTCTTGTGTTCTTGTGCATGGTACTTATTCTTGTGATCTTGGTAATTGTAGCACTTGTAAAATGTGTAGCTGCATTTTTTTATGGTTCAAGTAAATGCTAAAATTAAATAAACCTCATGCTTGAGCCTAACATAGTGAAAATTAAACATCTTCTTCCCTTGTGTTAAGCCATAAATAATGGCACATTACCCCTTAATTAGGGCATAATGTTATTTTATTTATGTCAGCTTGGGTCCATTAGTTGTAATTGTACCTCCTAGTCTCCTATATATACCAATGAGGACTTTTCATTTGGAATCATCTGGTATTTGGAAATTTATGTGGTGTATAAGGAGGTTTCCCCCTCGAAGAGGCTTGTTATCTGAAATTATCTCTTTTTCAAGGCGTTGAGTACTTATTCTGAGGTTTTTCTATGCTATATTGATATTTGGTTCCTAACATTTGGTATCAGAGCTCAAGGTCTCGGGGTTTCGTTGCTACATCTGAGACACCTTGGAATTTTCTCTATAACTTTTTTTCTATGGTGTTTCATAATGAAACCCTTGGATTTTATTTAGTAGACAGATCAAGGTACATGGGGTTAAAATTTCATCTCTTGAGGCCTTATACTTTCAAAGATATAGCCTGTGTAAGATAGGGTTCTGGAATCATCCTGAATTTAGTCATCTCTGAATTTTTTCTATAAAAGTTTTTCTATAAAATTTAAGACTCTAAAATCCAGAGGATATTCATATAAGTTATCAAGGTATCTGTGATAAAAATGTCATCTTCTAGGTCATCCTAATTTCTTAGATACACCCTGTGCAAGATAGGGTATCTGGCTAGTCATATTAACTAGTCTCAAAAAGGTCTTCCAGGTAAAACAATGATATCTTCTTCAGTGAGTATCCAAATTAAGCGAGACTAGTTGCATTGGATAGTGGACAGTCTGTAGTACTTTTGACACAAGTTTTAGAATCAAATATCAGATATTGTGATCTTGAAACGCTTTACAAGTACGTTGTCCTCAAAGGGACAAAAATCAACAAGGTGTGGGGAATTTACCATAACTTCCACTTGGCACATCCAATTTTGATCAGACTTGTGGCATTGCAGAGAAGACATATCAGAGAACTACAAAAATACATTTTTAGACCCAGAAGAGATGAAATTTTGGAGATACAGTAGAATAAATATCATCTAGCATAACCACCTCGAAATCAAGGTTTAAAAGTGATAATTGGACAACATTCCACCAAAAAAGGGAAATTCTACACCAATTAAGCCTCCAGACAATCCTACCTGGAATCTTGATGATGGTGAAGAAATGCATAGAAACATAAATGATTTAAAAAAGAAGACAGTAACAAAATATGAACTACAAGGGATGATGTATTCAACTAAAACTAAGTTGGAGGCAATAATGGATACTAAGATGGAGGGTTTAAAAAGGGAGATCATGGAAGGATTGAAAAATTTTCTAATAGAGAGGACACCTGAAAGTGAAAATGTATCCCATGAAATTCATGATGAGGACACAAGGAAGATGAATAAAAAATGGAGAAACTCCAACTTTGTGTTGAATGCCAACCACTTTCCTAAGATCGATATGATGAAGTTTGATGGCAAGGATCAAATCACATGGATACTTTAGATGGAGAAATTCTTTGATATACATGATGTGCCACATACAAAAAATGTAGGAATTTCTTCTTTATATTTAGAAACCAATCAATTTGTGTGGTATCGATGGCTTTGTTCTCGCAAATCACTCGTCACTTGGACACTTTTCATGGAAGAAATGATAGCACACTATGAGGATACAAGGAGCAATACCTTCTTTAGCTAATTGATAAATATCAAGAAAAAAGGTTCAGTTGCGGAGCACATTGATAACTTCCAAAGATTGAATATAAAGGTAACAAATATTCCATATGAGCACCTGATTGATGTATTCATATGAACTTTAAAGGATAAAATTCAACATGAGGTTCACCTTTGGGAACCCAAATCATTGGAGAATGCATTTAGGGTGGAAAGAAATGTTGAATGTAAAAATATGGCTATGGCTACTAGAAGGACCACTCCTAACATCTATTGAGAGAATAATGTTCCATATTCTAAAACACCTCAACCTACAAGGTTGACACCTCAACAATTGGAGGAAAGAAAAGAAAAAGGTTTATTCTTTAATTATGACAACAAGTACAGTAAGGGACATAATTGTGGTGAGAAGAAATTATTCTACATAGATTGTGAAGAGGAAGAGGAAGAAGAACAAGAACCATCTCAAGATGAAAACGTAGAAGCAATTTCTTATGAAGAGTTGACTCCCATGATATCATGTAATGCATTGGATGGAATTATCACTCCTAAAACCCTCAAGATCGAATGATATATCAAAAATAAAAAAGGTAATAGTACTAATTGATTCTGGTAGTACTCATAATTTCATTCACTATAAATTATCCAAAGCTCTCAATTAATTTGTATATCTAGCGCCATAGTTTCAAGTGATGATTGCAGATGGAGGAACTATGAATTTCTAAGGAAAATGAAATAAGATCAATCTTACTATGGGGGAATATGTAATGAATAGTCCAATGATTTATATACCCATGGGTGGTGCTGATGTCATACTAGGAATCCAATGGTTATAATCATTAGGAACAATGGATTTTAATTTTCAAGAAATTTTCATGAAATTTTCATTGGAAGGAAAATAAATCGAGTTAAGGGGTATCACAGGGAAACCCAGTAAGGTGATAATCTCTAATGGCATGAAAAAATTATTGAAAAAGAGGCATCAGGGTGTAATTGCACAACTATGCTCACTAGATGTTCAAACATCTAGGCCATCTATTCCCCTAGATCTCCAAGGGATCATTTATAAGCATTTCAAATTATTTGAAGATATTCCCAAAGGTATTCCACCCACTCAAAATCATGATCATGCTATTCACTTAATTCCTGGGAGTGTTCCTCCTAACAGTAGGCCTTACAGATACCCTTATGCCCAAAAGAGTGAAATTGAGTGTATGGTTGAATAAATGTTAGAGGTTGGAATTATTATACCTATCCAAAGTTCTTACGATGCACCAGTGGTAATGGTACTCAACAAAGATGGTTCATGGAATATGTGTCCAGATTATAGAGAGCTCAACAAGATCACTATTAAATATAAGATTCTCATTCTCGTCATTGATGAATTTTTAGATGAACTACATGGAGCAATCTATTTCACAAAGTTGTATCTTCGTTTAGGGTATCATCATATTAGAATGAAGGAAGCATATATCCCAAAAACAACATTCCGAACTCATGAAGGCCATTATGAATTTTTGGTCATGCCTTTTGGCCTTACAAATGCACCTTCCACATTCCTTGATGAATTCCATTTTCAAGCCCTTCCTTCGAAAATTTGTGTTAGTATTTTTTGATGATAAACTAATCTATAGCAAGTCTTGGGAGGTTCATGTGTGACATGTTGACAAGGTTCTACAACTACCAAGGGAGCAACAACTATATGCCAAACCATCCAAATGTTTATTTGGGGTGAAGGAGGTAGAGTATTTGGGTCATATTTTGTCTCATGAAGGTGTCAAGGTAGACCCTAACAATATTAATTCCATGATGGATTGGCCAATTCCCAAAACATTGAAGAATCTTAGAGGAGTTTTGGGTTTGACAGGTTACTACCGCAAGTTTGTTCGGAACTATGGAATAATAGAAACACCTTTAACGACATTAACTAAGAAGGATGCATTTTCATGGACTCCAGAGGAAACTCAAGCTTTTGAACAACTTAAAGAGGCGATGTGAAAAGCTTCTGTCTTGACCACACCAAACTTCACAAAAACCTTTATTGTGGAATGTGATGCCTCGAGAAATGGCATTGGTGCTATTCTAATACATGAAGGAAGACCCCTTTCTTTTGAAAGTCGACCGCTCAAGGGAAAGGACATACACAAACCCATTTATGAGAAGGAAATGATGGCAATACTACATGAATTGAAGAAATGGCACCCTTACCTAATAGATAGGCACTTCAAGGTCAAAACATATCATGATAGTCTTAAATACTTCTTGGAACAAAGACTATCTTCAAAAGAACAACAAAAATGGTGACTAAGATATTGGGTTATGATTTTTGAATCATCTATAAAAAAGGGAAGCAACATGTGTTGGAAGATGCACTCTCAAGAAAGGATGGAGATGCTGAGGCCTTTCTCTGTGCTATCTCGATCATCCAACCGGATTAGATAATAGAAGCGAGGGATGAATGGAAGAATGACGAAAACGCGTGGACTCACATTCAAAGGTTTCATTAGTATTCCAGTGCATCAGATACATTTACATGGAAAAATGATTCACTATGGTACAAAGATCGCTTATATTTATGTAATAACTCCCAAATCAAACAAAAGGTACTATTGGAATTGCATACCTCTCTCGTAGGAGGGAACTCGAGATTATTGAAAACCTACCATAGGGTCAAGAAGGACTATTTTTGGGATGGCCTTAAAACTGATGTTCAATGGTTTGTGGAAGAATTTTTGGTTTTCAAACAAAATAAGGTGGAAACAATTAAGACCACGGGTATTTTACAACCATTAGCCATCCCAAGTTAGTGTTAGGAGGAGGTTCCCATGGATTTCATCATGGGGTTTACCGAAGTATGAAGGAAAGAGTGTCATCATGGTGATTGTTGATAGACTGACCAAGTACACACACTTTTGTGCACTCTCTCATCCCTTCAAATCCAATACAGTTTCCACAGCATTCATGGAGACAATTCAAAATCTACATGGAATGCCAAATATTATTGTAAGTGATAGAGATCCCATCTTCACTAGACATTTTTGGACATAATTATTTTCTTGTTTGGGTACTTAATTGCCTCATAGATCATCCTATCATAGTCAATCTAATGGAAAAACCGAGATAGTGAACAAATGTCTGGAAGGATACCTTCGTTGCTTTGTCTCTGATAAACAAACACAATGGTTCAAATGTTTACCCTTGGCATAATGGTGGTATAACACTTCCTTTCATACTGCAACAAAAATGACACCATTTATGGCACTCTATG
The DNA here is from genome assembly GCA_009831015.1 of Picea engelmannii. Classification (NCBI taxonomy): domain Eukaryota; kingdom Viridiplantae; phylum Streptophyta; class Pinopsida; order Pinales; family Pinaceae; genus Picea; species Picea engelmannii. The sequence goes on along the minus strand of ML786186.1, from coordinate 544,180 downwards.
GATACCACCCTCATTCCATTAATTCATCTATGAAATAAAAATCTAAGGTTCAAGCAGTGGAATATCACATCGAGCATCAACAACAAGTTCTCCAAATATTAAAGGACAACCTGACCATGGAACATAATCGCATGAAACAACAAGAAGATTAGCATCGTTGTGAAATAAGTTTTGAAGTAGGGGATTGGGTGTTTTTAAGACTACAACCATACAAACAGATGTCCCTCAAGAAAGCCAAGAATGATAATACATTATCACCAAAGTACTATGGCCCTTATAAGGTGTTGCAAAATATTGGTACTATGGCATACACATTGGAGTTTCCTACATCTTCACGAGTACATCCAGTTTTCCATGTTTCATGCTTAAAGAAGGTTATAGGTGAAAAGATCCCAGTTCAAACTATATTTCCAGAACTTGACGAGGAATAAAAAATCTGTTAAGCCCTGATATTGGCTCATTACCCCTTAATTGGGGCATATTAGATTAGTAATGCTATTTTATTTATGTCGGCTTTAGGCCATTAGTTGTAATTTAGATTAGTAATGTTATTTTAATTATGTCGGCGTTAGGCCATTATTTGTAATTATACCTCCTAGTCTCCTATATATACCAAGGAGACATTTTCATTTTGAATCATCTTGTACTTGAACATTTAAGTGGGGTAAAAGGAGGTTTCCCCCTCGAAGAGTCTTATTATTTGAAATTATCTCTTTCTCAAGGCATTGAGTACTTTTCCTGAGGTTTTTATATGCTATATTGATGTTTGGTTCTTAACATATGGTTTCAGAGCTCAAGGTCTTGGGGTTTCGCTACTACATCTGAAACACCATGGAATTTTCGATATAACTTTTTTTCTACAATGTTTCAGAAGGAACGACTTGGAGGATATTTAGAAGACGGATCAAGGTATGTTAGATTCAAAATTCAGCTCCTGAGGCCTTATACTTTCGGAGATACAGCCTATACAATATAGGGTTATGGAATCATCCTAAAATGAGTCATTGCAGAATTGTTGCTATAAAACAATTTATGTAACGTTTCAGACCCTGAACTTTGGAGGCCATTTACATAAATTGGTAATGTATCTATGGTAAAAATTTCATCTTCTGGGTCATCTTAAATTTGTATATACCCTGTGTAAGATAGGGTATCTGACTAGTCCTATTGACTAGTCTCAAGAAGGTGTTCCAAGTAAAACAATAATAAATTCTTCCTAGAGAATCCAAATTGCGTGGGACTAGTTGCATTGGATCGTGGACAGTCTGTAGTATTTTGGGTGCGAGTTTCAAAATTTTATATCAATTATTTTGTGCGGGGAACACTATACAAGTGAGATCTCCTGGAAAGGCCAAAAAGAGGCAAGTTGTGGGGAAGCTACCGTAAATTCCACTTGGCACATCCAATTTTGATCAGACCTGTGGCATTGCAGAGAAGAAATATCATAGAAATACATAAGAGAAAGTTTCATACCCAGAAGGGCCAAAAATTGGGATATACAACAGAAGAAATATTGTCTAGAAGAACCACCTCAAAATCAAGGTTCAAAAGTGATACTTGACCAATATGCCACCCAAAAATGGAACTTCTACACCAAATAAGCCTCCAAAAAATCCTACTTGGACTCTTGATGAAGGTGAAGAAATGCGTAGGGACATAAATGAACTACAAAATAAGATGGATTCAATGGAAGCTAAGAAGGATACTAAGATGGATTCAATGGAAGCTAAGTTGGATACTAAGATGGATTCAATGGAAACTAAGTTGGATACTAAGATGGATTCAATGGAAGCTAAGATCATGGAAGTATTGAAAAATTTCGTAACAGAGAAGACACCTGAAATTGAAAATGCATCCCATGAAATTCATGACGTGGACACAAGGAAGGTGAATCAAGAATGGAGAAACTCCAACTTTGGTTTGAAGACCAACCACGTTCCTAAGATTGACATGAGGAAGTTTTATGGCAAGGACCCAATCACATGGATACTTCAGATGGAGCCATTCTTTGATCTCCATAATGTGCCACATACACAAAAGGTACGAATTGCTTCTTTATATTTAGAACCTAATCAATTTGTTTGGTATCGATGGCTTTGTTCTCGCAAATCACTCGTCACTTGGACAAT
>ML786186.1:508908-538762 GCA_009831015.1 Picea engelmannii | reverse complement strand
CATTTCAGAGTATCTCATTAAATGGAGGAAACTACCGGCTGAAGATTCCACTTGGGAAGATGAGTCTTTTATATAGAAGCATCCAGAGTTACTCAAGCATTGTGGACAACACTTGTCTCAAGGGGAGGGGCATGTTAAGCCCTGATATTGGCTCATTACCCCTTAATTGGGGCATGTTAGATTAGTAATGTTATTTTATTTATGTCGGCTTTAGGCCATTAGTTGTAATTTAGATTAGTAATGTTATTTTAATTATGTCGGCTTTAGGCCATTATTTGTAGTTATACCTCCTAGTCTCCTATATATACCAATGAGACATTTTCATTTTGAATCATCTTGTACTTGAACATTTAAGTGGGGTAAAGGGAGGTTGCCCCCTCGAAGAGGCTTATTATATAAAATTATCTCTTTCTCAAGGCGTTGATTACTTTTCCTGAGGTTTTTATATGCTATATTGATGTTTGGTTCTTAACAAAATCATATTGGATCCCAAATCTATCACTGACACAAGAATTCTTCAGCAGAGGAATAGATCCATTTCAAATTATCTCATTAAGTGGAGGAAACTACCTGCTGAAGATTCCACTTGGGAATATGAGTCTTTTATACAAAAGCATCTAAAATTACTCAAGCGTCGTGGAAAACACTAGTCTTAAGGGGAGGGGCATGTTAATCCCTAAATAGTGGCACATTACCCCTTAATAAGGGAATATTACATTACTAATGTTATTTTATTGATGTCGGCTTGGGTCCATTTGTTTTAATTGTACCTCCTAGTCTCCTATATATATACCAAGGAGACCTTTTCATTTGGAATCATCTGGTATTTGGAAATTTATGTGGTATATAAGGAGGTTTCCCCCTCGAAGAGGCTTATTATCTAAAATTCTCTCTTTTTCAAGGTGTTGAGTACTTCTTCTAAGGTTTTTCTATGTTATATTCATATTTGGTTCCTAACACCTTGCTTGAAAATTATGTCCTCGTCTACCCACCAGTTACTCATTAACTTGGTTGGGCCTTTGCTATTTTAAGAAAATTCGTTTAGGAATGGATCATTGAGGGAACATGTAGGTCCAATAAGGTGATATCTAGTAATGACGTCTTCAATCCATAAAGATGCTATATGTCACCCATATTTATTCAAAATTGTGGCAGTGCTAGGGTCAAACCGCTTAAAACACCAGTGGGGTGCTTTGTTGTAAGGGAATAATGCATGTTGCACAACTACCAGGTGAATTCCTCTCTTATGTATGTTTTGGTATGATTCGAGGTCTTCATCATCATGAGGAATGTATCTAGTATTCAATATCCAATATATCTCATCATACCTCAAGGAATGATCTTCTCCAGCGTGGTAGGTCATATTAGTCACTAAAACCTTTGCTTGGAGGGAAGAATATTTAGGAGGAGTAGTAGAAGAAGAAGGTCCTGAATTCCTGGATCTCCTAGTCGTTTGACTCAGCATAACTTGTTATTTATAGCCTGCAATTAACATATTAATCATCATTTATTTGAATAATGAAAAATAATTCAACAACGTAATTTTAAATAACAAGAAACCTTTGATTATAGAGAAAACAATGCTTCGAGGGAATTTAAGAGCTAATTAATGCAGAACAAAGTTGTTTCTTAGTATATGACGAACATGTATGATATCAATTAGGGTTCCAGGGTTATAATATAGGAATTTAATTACCCTAATGCATGAATTGAATGATCAATGTGCTATGATCGGTTAAAAAACAGAGCGTCATTTCATCATTAAAGTGATTAGAAATCCCATATTTCCCAAATCCATGTGTCGGAGTGAAAAGGGGAGAAAATTTGAAACTATTGTATTTCATATCCATTGCTATCGAAGGAGGAAGTGTAATGGATTATTTTGTGCTTCGAAGAGAAGGAATCAAATAATATTACTTTTAAGTGTTTATTTGTGTGTCGATGGTGTAAGATTGTGAGGGATTAAATGTGCATCATTGGAACTTCGGATCTTAACATGTTAAGGATTAAGATATTATTAGGTTTCTTTTCAATTTACAAGATAACAATAGTATAGGTAGGATCACTGAGAGAAACAGAATCACAAGATACACAACATTTATCCTGGGAAACCCTCATGGGGTGGAAAACCCAACAAAAACTTCCTTAATATAGATAGCCAATATAATGACAAGAAAATAAACCAAAACACTAGATAATATACAATACTGAGAAATGCGCCTCTCTCTTCCTTCTTCTCCCAACTGTAGCTACCAAACTTGTGCACTAGATGATCGAATGAGTGAGTGAGATAATGAGGCACTGGATTCCTTTATTTATACAAAATAGGAGGTTCTGGAAAGGTGTCTCTTCACTGGGCAGGGATGACTTGTCTTATTAGTGGTTAAAACCACTTTAATTAGACTGGGGGATGACTTCTCAATTTTCACAATATATTTAGGGTTTGACCAATCCACAAAAAAAGGATTTGGTCAATTACAATGCCCGACATGATCAATCCAAAAAAGGGGGTTGATCTAATTAATAATAACTCAATAATAAATAGAATACTCTTTGCAGTTACAATATTTCAACACCCCCCCTTAACAATAAGTGTATTCTACAACATCATTAGGAGAGAGAGGGAAACAACATCAAAAACAGCTGGAACATTGACTGACATATCTATAAATCATTGGAAGTTTTTCTCATCATCAATATCATCATCCACATCAAGTAGTTGGAATGGCATAATATTCATTTGCATCAACATGGATTAGTATAACACTAATACATCATCATCATCAATAACAACACAAGACTGATACAAAATCAACAAAAACAGTATCACAACACAAAGGATGGAGCATCATCAACATCAACACTAGGCTGGAAATATTCGACACAAATTTGGCATCTCAACAACATCAACACAAAGATGGAAATATTCAACACGAGGCTGGCATCACAAAAACATCAACACAAAGCTGGAAATCTTCAGCACGAGGATGGAATCACAACAACATTAGCACAAATCCATAAATCTTTAGTACAAGGATGGAATCACAACAACATCAGCACAAAGCTGGAAATATTCAACACAAGGATGGCATCACAACAACATCAACACGAAGGTGTAAATATTCAGCACAAGGATGGCATCAACACTAATCCCTGTTTCGAGGGAGGTCCTTTCAGACTACAACAAGATTATCTTGAAAGTGCTCAAACTTTACACGAGATAGAGGCTTGGTCAACACATCTGCAACCTGTTCATTCGTGCTAACATACTGGATATTTATGGCTCCTCTCTACACCATATCATAGATGTAATGATATCAAATTTATATGTGTTTTGAATTGTCATGGAACACAGGGTTCTCTGTCATCTTTATGCAACTCTATTTATCACATAGAATCACGGTTTCTTCCATCTTCATATCAAATAAACCTGTCAACAACTTCCGAATCCACGTGGCTTCACAACTGGAGGAACATGGAACAATGTACTCTACTTTTGACATGTTGAGAGTAATACTTGCTTCCTACTCTGCCATGAGATCATGGCTGACCCCAAAATAAAATAACATCATGAAGTTCTCTTTCTGTCAGAGACACTTTAAACCTAATATGAATCGGTATAACCACTTAGTCTGAAGTCATGATCTCCATTATATCTTAGACCAAAATCTAATGTACCCTTAAGATACCTCATCACATGTTTTGCAGCAACTAGGTGAACACGTCTGGGCTCTACCAAAAATTGAATCAAGGTGTTCACAGGAAAACATATATCTGGTCTGGTGTTCATCAGATACATCAACGATCCAATGATCTATCTATAAAACGTAGCATCAATCAATTCTAACGAAGTGTCAACCAGGAGCTTCAACTTTGTTTCCATGGGTGTATTCATGTATTTTCACTCCAACATGTCAAACCTCTTCAGTATTTCAGCTACGTACTTCCCTTGCTTAAGGAAGATCTTCTCTGGGCTCTGCCAGACCTCAAGACCTACGAAATAGTGCATTAGGCCAAGTTCTTTCATCTCAAATTTTGCAGTGAGATTCTTCTTACGATCAATGATGAGATTTTATTCTCCAGTTATAAATAATTCATTCACATACAACAACAATATAACATGATCATCATTCATAAACTTGAAGTAAAGGTTAGAATCTGATTTACTCTTGGTAAAGCCCAAGCTCGTCAAAAAATTGTCAATTCTTCCATACTAAGCTCTAGGAGCTGGTTTCAATCCATATAGAGCCTTCTTCAATATGCATACATGAGTATTTGTATCTTCTACTTCAAATCCTTGAGGTTGTTCTATATACACTTCTTCTTCACTGACACCATTTAAGAAGGTTTTTTTCACGTCCATCTGGTGTAACTTCCACTTCATCTTAGCTTCAAGGGCTATGATGGTTTTTATTGAAGTGTATCTGGATACAGAAGTAAATGTCTCTTCATAGTCAATTCCTTCCTTTTGAGAAAATCCATGAGCAACAAACCTTTATTTATATTTCTCAATACTTCCATCAACAACATGTTTTATCTTGTATACCTATTTGGAAGATACCACATCCTTTCTCTTCGGTCTGGGAACTATTTCCCATACATCATTATTTATAATAGATTGGTATTCTTCTGTCATGAGATATGCCCATTATTTCTTCTGAATGGCTTCTTAAAAGCAAGTGGGCTCCTTCTCTAAGAGATAACACATCAAATCCATATAACTGGAGAATGGCTTGGGTTTCTTGACTTGTCTCATGGTTCCTTCGGGAGCACCATACTTCTCTCCATCTTGAATAAGTTCCCTTGCCTAGGCTCTCTTTCTCTTGTGGGATATCGTCATATGGGGAGGTTATTGAGATTCTATTGTGTCATGATCTTCTATAATATCCTCATAAGGGGAAGTTATGAATTCCTTCACTAGTTCTGCAACTCTGGGAGCCACAGGTTCTTCTTCATATACTTCTTCAATATGGCATCTTGTTGATTTATTGAGTGTTGCATCTTCATAAAGGTTACATCTCTGCTGATCTTAATACGATGGTAACCTAGTATGTATATTCTGAAGGCCTTGGAGACCTCACAGTATCCAACAAATATTCCCTTCTTTCCTAAAGGTTCCATATTGTTTCTCTTCTCTTTTGGAATGTGTACAAATATGAGACAACCAAATATTTTGAGATGGCTTACTTCTGGCTTCTTTACGAAGAACATCTCTTCATGGGTATTGAACCAAAGTGCACTATGGGACAATCTGTTTTGTACATACATTGTTTTTCTTGTTGTTTCTTCCCATAAGTGCATTGGAATATCTTTATCATGGATCATAGTCTTCATTGCTTCCATTATATTTCTTTTCTTTCTTTCTTCTACACCATTTTATTGAGGATTGTAGGGAGTGGTGAGCTCCCTCTTGATCCATGCACCTTTACAAAATTTTATAAAATATTTTGAGGTGTATTCTCCTCCATTATATGAACTGAGTATCTTGATCTTTCTTTCAGAGAGATTCTCTATCAAGGATTTGAATTCCTTGAATTTAATGAACACTTCATCTTTTGATTTCAAAAATTAAACCCAGGTTTTGCGAGAATAGTCATGAATAAAAGACACATAGTATACATACCCACTGATGGAGGTTGATGGAATTGGGACACATACATCTGAGTGAATGAGCTCTACGACTCCTTCTTCTTTGTTGTCTCTCTTCGGGAAAGGGTTATTGATGTTATTTCCTTGTGCACATATGTTGCACACGCCATCATGGTCAACCTTGAATTCTGGTAGACTTGTGACTGCCTTGCTTACATATGGTAATGCCTTGTAGTTAATGTGATATAGTATTCTATGCCAAATTTCACATGTATTCTCAATGGAATGAGTCAAGGATGATTCTGAGTGACCTTTTAGCTTATACAAGCCACCATCTTCTTTTCCAATAATAATTTCTTCTTCCATGGTTTTTCCTTTGGGCCACATAAGAAATTCTCCATCTATGAAAGAAACTCTGAAGCCTTTCTTATCTAAAGATGAAATAGAAAGTAAGTTATTTTTCAAACCTAGTACATATAGTACATCCTTCATCTTCATTGGGGTTCTTGAATCAAGTTTGTAATTTTATTCTCCTATTCCTTTGATAGGGTATTGATAGTCGTCTCCAAGTGTAAATTTCTTGGGAAATTTATTTTCTGTAAGGAAAGAGAGAATGTCTCTTTGACCTATCATGTACTTGTAAGCACCACTATCTTTCAGCCAAGTGTCCTCACCATGTGACCCTGATCCTGAGAGGGAAAAAATTAAGACATAGTCTTCAATATATTCTTTTATCATCTTTGTGGGTGGCTCTTCATCTTCAACCATTTGGGCATGGTGCCTCTTTTTTCTCTTCTTGTATTCTTCTCTTCTAGATGGAAAATTATTATCAATATGTACCATATTGTCACAATGGTAACATTGGTAGGATGATAAATAATTTTCTCTTCTTTGACCTTTCTGAAACTTCTGGAATCTCCTTGGAGGGGGAGATTCTTTATGTATGAATTTGTTTGGGGGGTGAGACTCCTTATGTTGATGAGTTTATTTTTGGAAGTAATACCTCTTCCTTCATCCTTTAGTATGAGAATATAGGGCTTGATATTCATCTCTTGATAGTATTTCTTCTATGTTAGCTACTCTTGCTTCTTCTTGAACACATTCTTCCCAAAGACTGTCAAAGTGTAGTTTCTCATTTCTGGCACAAATAGTTTGGATGAATGCATCCCAAGTTTTTTTGAAACCATTAAGGGATGTCATTATGAGTTCGTCTTCATCTAGAGTATCACCAATTTCTTCTAGTTGTTCCATGAATTGTGATATTCTAGAGAAATACTCTTGAATTGTTTCTCCTTTCTGCATCCTTGTACTTTTGAGTTGAGTTCTTAGATTCATATTCCGGTTGATGTTATGTAATTCATACATATTGGTTAGGTCATAAAAAATTTATTTTGGAGTCTTCTTTGAATCCACTTGAGGAATCAAGTGATCTTTAATAGAATCTACAATGATTCTTTTGTCCCTAATTGTGTCCTTTCGGTGTTTTTACTTAGCTGCAACATCGAAAGGTTTTGGTACATATTATTTAATGAATCTTGCTAGGTAATTCACTTCAAGATTGAGTGTAATACTATACTTCTAGGCATGAAATTTTTCCACACCTTCTAGCTTGTCAACAAGCTTATTTCTTGCAAAGATATTTACCTGGAGCTAGGAAAATGACCAAAAATTGAAAATGCTAAGAATTTAATTTTGAACTTACCAGGTGGTGCGCTTGGCTAAGACGAGTAGCCTAGTGTAGTTATATTTCAGAAAATCCAAATTTTTCCCCTTCAAACTGGACCAGTGGAATTCTAGACTGGTACTTCTGGTACTGGTTCTGGTTTCCTGGTTTCCTGGTTTTCTAGTACCAGTTAAAGCTAGGGCTTCACTTTTTGGGAGTTCTATCCACTGAAAAAGTGTGTTGAGGATTCCAAAGAGTTCACTAGGCTAGGGCACACTTCCTTGATGAGTTTAGGGTTGGAATTCCTCTTCAATGGAAAGCCCTAATTTTCTTGTACAACAACAATGCCGTTTTTTCTTATCTAGTGAAATATTTTCTCTTCGGCTTAGCTCTAATACCATGTTAAGGTTTACGATATTATTAGGTTTATTTTCAATTTACTGGATAAAAACATCAGAGGTAGGATCATTGAGAGAAACACAATCACAAGATACACAACATTTATCCTAGGAAACCCTCATGGGGGAGAAAACCCCCAAAAAACTTCCTGAATATAGATAGCCAATGCAATGCCAAGACAATAAACCAAAACACTAGAGAACATCCAACATTGAGAAATGTGCCTCTCTCTTCCTTCTTCTCCCAACTGCATCTGCCAAACTTGTGCATTGTATGATCGAATGAGTGAGTGAGGTAATGAGGTGTTGGATTTCTTTATTTATACAAATTGGTAGGTGCTGGAAAGGTTTCTCTTCATTGGTTAGGGCTGACTTGTATTCTTAGTGGTTAAAACCACTTTAATTAGCCTGGGGGATGACTTCTCAATTTGCACAATAAATTTAGGGTTTGACCAATCCAAAAAAAGGGAATTTGGTCAATTACAATTCCTGACATGATCAATCCACAAAAGGGGATTGATCTAATGAATAATAACTCAATAATAAATAGAATACTCTTTGCAGTTACAATATTTCAATATAATAGACTCGAGAAATTTTGTAACTACGAATAGAAGGAATCAAAGAATATTCGTTTTAGGCTTTGGTTTGCATGCCAAAAGGTGGGGGACCTAGATAGTTAAATGAGCCTTCAGAATCATTTCTTTCAAAGTATGAAATATTACCATTGTATTCATACTTTGATGCCAAAGCATTGAAGAATATTCCATTTCAATCTCGATTCCCATGCCAAAAGATTAGGAATGTGAATTGTTATGGAAAATTCTTTTGGAGTGTTACATTGGAGTGAAACAATTGCATCTTTTATTCACACTCCTAAACGAGAGCACTAAAGAATATTCATGTTATTACCTCAATTTCTGTGTTGAAAGTCGAAGTTTGAAAAAGGTTAGGGACCTCTATTTAGATATTTCTATTCGGAGCTCAAAACATTGGGGAGGTTTTATGGATTTGATAGGAAGGGTATCAAATAATATTCCTTTCCTTGCGAAAAGTGTTGTCTCAAGAAAACAAAAAATAATGCATGGATGAATATGTGTTTTGAAATAGTGTGGATCAATTGATGCCAACCAAGTCATTAGGCTATCATCGTGTAGGCATGGCATTTCTACATTCACGTGTTTATATTTTCACTGATGATCGATTGATGTGTTAATAATCAGCAAGGCAAGTTACAAACATGGGATGTCCGACTATATTCTTCGGAGTTGGAAGTTGATCATGAGAAAAATTACTCCGATTCTGAAAATAGTAAGAATGGGTCCTAATATTAATCTAAATAATATTCTTAAGATTGAGAAAGAAAATATAAGTGTAGAAAGGAGGGTGAACACTCAATCTCAGAATGTAGATAGTCAATAAAAGAGAATACTTTTAGATTGTATGAATAAAAAGAACAATTTCCTAATGCTAATACCTTTCCAAGCGCGTAGTAATATAGTACCTTGTAAAAAAAAATTAGTAAGGGGTAAACCATTTAGAATATCTCCTGAATGAAATATACTAAATGGGTTGTTGTGGGGGAAGTCACAAAAAATGGAGACTTACTAGGAAGGACCAATTATTTCTGACTCCAAAAATCAACTCAGACACCTCATTACCTTCTTCATGGATTTTAAATAGTTTAAACAATGTACAGATTATGGATCCCACATCATCTAGCTTGGTAATAAAACATAAATTTGATCCAATAAATATGATATTCTGCATAATTATTGTGAGAAATAAAGGATACTTCATTAGTTACTTGTATACATAAGGATTTTTACGGGAAGAGACACCACAAAAGATTGTTTTCTGACTATTTATGAATTGAAATGTGTTCCTCACCTCTCTTTTCTCTGCATTGCTTCACTGCCAGCAAGAATCCATAGCCCCAATGAATTTTCCTTGGTATCATAAAGAATATCCCCACTTCCAGTGAGTGTCGATATCCTTGACAAGTTTACTTGTACTTCCCACATTGATAATTGTTCTTTCAACTTCCAGATGATCTTGCTTTATCTTTCACCCTTTCAGATATGTAATTTATGTATTTATTTTGTAATAGGGTGAGTAGGAAGTGGGGTGATACGAGAGTTACTTTGATATGTTAGTCTTATTCAATGATTTATCTTCGTGGGGCCATCCACATAAGTCACAAACTCATTTTGATTTTCAGGGTGTTTTTAGGAAGTGTCACTATAATTATGCAGAAGACATCTAAGGCTAGGACTCCCTCTGAATTTGTGGCTAAATTTGGAATAGTACAAGAGTGATCACACAATTCAAAGATAACTTTCACCAACTACCTAAAAGCATTAAGATTATTTGTCTGAAGTTTCTCTTTGGAATAGGTAAAAAATTTACTTATTTATGTACAATAATCATTTGTCTAAATAAGTACTAATCACAAGGTAACCTAGCTTCTTAAACATGAAAAGGCACTTTCACAGGGAAATGTGTTAGCTTTATTAAACAGTCTTGGGTTTTTTTCATAGAAGCGATTGATTTATCAGTGGTAATGAAAAGAGAGTTATTCTGAAATGAAAAAGGATGAAAGAAAATTTCAATAAAAACATGAAAGACAACATAAGGAAAGGATTGACTGAAACAAAAACTACAAAAGGAGAAAAGAAAAATCCAGAAAACATACTATGTACAAAACTATATCACTAGAGGTGATTAGGAGAAGTATCTTTTGAGTAATTGTCCATTAACAAGGAGATCCTCTAAATCTCCCTCCAATGGTTTGAGTTTAAAGGTTCTTGGTGCAATATTTTCATAGATCTGGTAAGGGCCTAGCCATAGTTTTTGGAATTTTGTGTGTTTTCCTTTCATTTCATTTTCTTTATCCCATTTAAGCACTAGGTCACCTTCTTGGAATTTTTTTTTACCCATTGCACTTCCATCAAACCATATTTTAACCAATTCTTGTTGTTTCATTAGGTTTTGTTTGGAGTTTTCTCTTTCTTCCTCTAACTTAAGGAGCATATTTAATTTCTACTGCATGACTGGACATTATTCATCTTGTACCAAAAAATCTAATTGTAGGGAAGGAAGGAATGTGTGAGTTGGCAAGGTGGATTCTTGTCCATACACCAGAAATAAAGGAGAATTCACCAGAGAAGTTTTGATTGTTACGCTATCAATCCATAAATAATTAGGAAGGTCTAGATGCCAATTCCTCTGATGTTCTGTTAAAATTATTTTCAGGATTTTGATCAGATTTTTATTAGTAAATTCTACTATCCCATTCTCTTAAGGGTATTAATTTGCTGAATATTTAATTTTGATATTCTTATCAAGAGCATATTCAATCAATTTTAGGGAAGAAAAGTATTTATCATTGTCAAACACCAATGATTCAGGAATTCCAAACCTAATTACAATAAAGGAATCAAGGAATGATATTAATTGATTTTCGTTGATTGCTTTGAGAGGTATTGTTCTATCCATATCATGAAGTAAACAATAGAAGTCAAGATATATTTGTGAAACTAAGAAGAGTTAGTATTGATCTCTCCTATCACATCCAAACCCCATTGTTGGAAAGAGAATTCAATAATAATAGGTTGTAGGGGAAACATGAGCTTCTTCTCCTTTCCATTTTCTCTTTGAAATTCCTGGCACATTCTTGCATAAGCATGGAATTTTGAATAAGGTAGGATAGTAATAGAGAGATATGAGTATCTTATGGGATGTAGTATCACCTCCAAAATTTCCTCCAGTGGGCCCATCATGAAGTTCAGAGAGGACTTTATCAACGTCTTCCTTTTCAAGGAACCTCAAGAAGACACCATCATAATTTTTCCCTCACAATATTACTTGGATGAGTTTATATTGGGATGATTTGAGTCTGAGGGCCCTCTTATTTTTTTGTTCCATATAATGTGGAGTTGTTCCGTGGGTTAGATACTATTTCATTTCATAGTACCATTGATTAGAATTCCTATGAATGTAACACAATTCTATTTCAAATAAGCTCTGGTCTTGATGTTGCGTGTCCTCCTGTATTTCATTTCTTAGAACGTCCTCCTATGTTTTGTTTCTTACTGATTCAACAAATAGTTTTCATAATCCATGACCTCTGACGATTTTAGCAGAATTAATTTCGAGGTCATAATATTGTAAGGTTGTTATCTAGTTATACCTTTTCTCCCCCAAATCCTTTTGTATCAATAGATTTCTTATAGTAGGATAATGCACAATTACCTTGGTTTATTACTTGATCAGGTAAGGTCTAAAATGTTTTACAACTTTAAACACAATTTTTTTTTGTTTATCTACTTAAGGGTAGTCCAATTCATCTCCTTGTAATCCTGAACTCATAAGGCGATGAGAAATTCATCTTCTTCTTTGTTTTTCTTTGTTAAAACAACTACAAATGTGATGCCTAAGGAAAATGTATAGAGTATAAATCCTCAACTAAAATTTGGGATTAACAATGCAGGAGCTTGCACCATTTCTATTTTTATTATGTCAAAAGAATCCTTTTCTTAGACCCCCATTTAAAATTTGAATTTGTTTTTATCATATCTTGGAGGGGTTTCATTGTTTCAACGAAGCTTGGGACAAATATCCTAACAAAATTAATCTTCCCAAGAAAAGAATGCATCGATTTTTTTTATGAGGAGGAGGAATTTTAGCAATTGCTTTAATCCTTTCAGGTTCAATTCTCATAACATGTTTGGAAACAATGAACCCTAAAAGTATGCCTTCATCAACTATGAAAACATTTTTTTTGGATTGAGAGATATGCCACACTTCCTACATATATTGAATACTCTTCTCAAATGGGCTATATGGTATCTTTTGTCTTTGGAGAAGTCAATGACATTATCCAGATAAACTACTACACAGTCTCCAATGAGGCCTCTAAAATCAAAGTCCATTGCTCTTTGAAAGGTTTCCCCAACGTTGATTAGGTCGAAGGGAATTTTTTTGTATGCATATGTTCCCCATTTATTCCTAAAAGTGTTAAGTTTTGATCTATTATTAGGTTTCTTTTCAATTTACTAGATAACAATAGCATAGGTAGGATCACTGAGAGAAACACAATCACAAGATACATAACATTTATCCTATGAAACCCTCATGGGGGAGAAAACCCAACAAAACTTCCTTAATATAGATAGCCAATACAATGACATGAAAAAAAAAACTCTAGAGAATATCCAACACTGAGCAATGCACCTCTCTCTTCCTTCTTCTCCCAACTACAACTCTCCAAACTTGCGCATTTGATGAGTGAATGAGTGAGTGTCTAGATACCTTTATTTATACTGGTTGGTAGGTGTTGGAAATGTGTCTCTTCACTCGGTAGGGCTGACTTGTCTTCTTAGTGGTTAAAACCACTTTAATTAGGCTTGGGGGGCGACTTCTTAATTTTCATAATACAATTAGGGTTTGACCAATCTGCAAAAGGGGATTTGGTCATTTACAATTCCCGACATGATCAATCCACAAAAGGGGATTGATATAATGAATAATGACTCAATAATAAATAGAATACTCTTTGCAGTTACAATATCTCAACAAAAGTAGTTTTCATTTGATCATCATGGGCAACATGAACTTGGTTGTAACTAGAAAAACCATCCAGTAGTGAGAGAATTTTGGAACCAGATACACATTGCAATATTTTCTCCATCAGAGGAACTAGATAATTTTCTTTCTCTGAAGATTTATTGACATTTATGAAATAGATGCAGAGTCGTATATCTCCATTTTTATTCCTTACAGGTACAAGATTCAAGATCCATTGGCTATGCCTGGCTGGAAAGATTATTTTGGCAGCTAACAACTTATTAAGCTCAACTTTTACATGTGGTTCCAAGCCTGGGTGCATCTTCATCAGATTCTTCTTAAAAAGATTGGTCTGTGGCTTCATAGGAATAACATGTTGAATAATATTTGTGTCGTATGTCTTGAGATAATCATATGTCTAGGTGAATATGTCTTTGTATTCTTTAAACAACTTAACAAATTGTTTTATTTATCTGGGAGAACATTTCTTTCCCAGGTTGATGGTCTGGGGCATTTTATAAGATCCCAAATTTATCACTTCAAATTGCAATTTGTCACCTTCTTAAACTTGTCTCGAAGGTCATAATTTTTTTCTAGTCATATCATACTTTGATGATGTTGTTTATCTAGCTCATTTTTTTTTTCTCCATTGATTGATTGATTGATCCTAGAACGTATGCATTGATTTATCTATCTTGCTGATCTTCCTCAATTATGGATTCTTTGAAGGTGTCTTCCAGGTGTAAGAAACTCGTAATATGCTTGTTGTCGTCAAAGATACTCGAGTTAGTTACATTATCCGGTATCGAAGGTATGTAAAGAACTTCCAAAAAAAGGCATCAAGTAATAATTTCTTAGAAGGAATAATCCAGAAAGCTACATTAGCTAATAAATCAACATCAAAATTTAAAGAACGAGGAATAAGACTGATATTAAATGCATCAAATGACTTGATCAATTCCCATACCTCATGCTGGTAGTGTTTAGTATGACTGGAGAGACAATGTATGTTATCTCTTACCTTCCTTATGACTATCTTAGAGTCGCCAAATACCTTTATCTTCTTGGATTATAAGTCAATTCCTTTCCTTAATCCTTGTAGAAGAGCTTCATATTCAACAATATTATTTGTGAATTTGAAATCTAGCTTGCATTCTATCATGAGTTTCTTTCCATTTGGATATTTTAGAATGCAGACAACACATGCATCTTCAAAAGATTTTGACCAGTCAAAGAAAAATGTCCACATATTAGGGTCTGTCTTTAGATTATGTATGGACTTGTGATTTTCTTTTGTTTCAATATTAGTGTGGTTAGTACATTGAGAAAACAACTTCTATATTATCTCTACATACTAAGTTAGACTGTACATTTTCCTGACTATTTACATAAGTTATATCACAGTGGGGCTCGACAATTTGAGTGCAATGAAGGATTTCAGATGGTGTGTTTGATTCTGCATAGGATGAGGTCTCAACACAATAATTTCCTAAGAATGAATCACATGAATAATTACCAAGAAAAAAATTATTAAACATTACAGGTTCGTTTGATTCATTCAATCTTGTCACCACATGTTTCATGTATCATTCCCTATCAATCTTGATTTGGTTGGGTTTTCCATTATAGGGTAGCCAAAGGTGTGACCAGTCTATGGAAAAATACCATTTAAGTGTAGCATACCAATCTATGCTCAATAGCATTCCATAAGTATCAGGTATATCCACAACTAAGATGCCAATAGTTTAATGTATCTTAGGGTTTGAAGACATTATGATTAAACATTTTTCAATTCCCCTATCAATTTAACTTTGGTTATGTCAACATTATAATTTGAATGTCAGATTGTCTAGGCTTGATGTCAATTTGTTCACACACTTTAAAAAACATCACATTTTAAGAGGCACCGTAATCCATCATACAATTATCTACATTCCTGTTAAAAATATCGAAAGTAACCAGAAAAGGTGGAGTGGTGGATATAGACCTTTTCCCTGATAAGGAAGTGTTCAAAACTAGCCGACTTTTAAGTGTATGGGTATCATCATATGGGGAAGATTTACTTGTACCTTTCTTGTCTCCCACATTTGTTTCTTTAGAATTTTTGGCAGCCTTACCTTGAAGCGTTTTGATGAAATTCTCTTGAATTTGAGGAAGCTTCATAAGCTCGAATAGAGAAATATTGTCCTTAGTTATTTTCAAGTCTTCCAAGAAATCATATTCTAACTTTGTGGTGGAATTAGAAGGAACAATCATTTTGGAAGGAGTATCTGGTTTTTTATGTGCGTGAGAATCATTTTTAGGAGGTTTGAAAGAAGTAGGGGTTTCTGAGGAAGTCTTCTTGCTTGCACTTCTAGTGGTTACAACATTCTGGGACATATGTATTTCTTCTATTTATCCTTATTCTTCCACTCCATATGCAATGTCCCTGAATGAATTCACTTGTTGCTCAGGTACTTCATTTGATTATTTGGTTTGTTTTGATTGTTATTTTTCATCTTCTTCTCCCTCTTTAGATTCAATTAGATTTTTAGTGGCCCAATGTTGTAGGGCTTGGAAAATATCTTCCATATTAATCCCTTCCAAAGATGACATAGTTTTTTTGTTGATTGGGGAGTGCTCTTATCTTTCATAGGTGGAAATTTAAAAAATTTCTTGGTATTAGAAGAGCCTTCGCCATTGTGTTTCTTTAAATCAATCATATTGTTAGACAATTTCTTGACAATTTTGTGGAGGGATTACATATCCATATAATCAATATCATTATTTTCTTCTGAAGAATTGATAATAGGGGCTTCGACCTTAGTCTTGGATTTATCTTTAGAGGATTTGTCCCCTGGGTTTCTCTTTAGAATAAACATATTTTTTTCCATTTTTAGGGTCTCTTGAAAAGTTGCTTCTAAGGTAGCTTTCTCTGCGTTTTTTACAAACAAGGCCATGGACATGGGCAAAGATGAAGTGTAAAATTTGATTGCGACATCTTCAGCAAGTTCAAAATCCTAAGGAATTTGTTTAAGGAAAATAATCTTTGATTGAAATCTTTAACCTTTTCATTGGTATCCTTTTTTATTCTTGAAATATCTATGACCAAGGTGGTTGGTGTTTTATCTTCCCGAAATTTCTTAAGGAAAATAGTCTTGAATATTCTCCAACTATTAATAGAGGCTTCATCCAGGGAGTAGAACCAGGTGGTGGCTTTGTTCTCAAAAGTATGAGGGAATAACCTACATGCAACATCCTCGTATCAAAGATTTTGTAGCCTTATGGCCGATAGGAACTTCTTGACATGGTCTTCGATTGAATCTTTCTTCTTTGGATCAAACTTGGGCAGAACCTTTTCGGGGTTCTTAGGCAGGTCATGGAGTAATCCAGGTACAAATATAGTGTCTAGGAGTAGCCAAGGTTCATAAGGTTGATTTGGGGTTGGGTTGGTGCCAACGATGACTTGAGGATTATATAATACCAACTGTAAGTGTCCTTCTCCTTTAGACTCAAATCGAGAATTTCATTCTTCTTCATAATTCTCTTTTGATTCACCTCTTGGTGTGAGATGGGGAGAGTTTGGTGGTGAGGGAGGAATACCACCACCACGAGCGACTAGTAAACATTTGGGTTCAAAATCATAGGATTATACAAATTCATTAAGAGATGAAGATATATGATACTCCGGGGTTCCAACATTAGGGTTTTCCTGGTAAGTGAAATATTGGGAGAAGAACGAGTCCTCACTAGGTAAATATTATTGACCCTGGGGTAACAAATAGTCGATGGGAAGTTGACCATTCTTCCTACTCCACTGTTTGGTAAGACCACGATCAGTTCATTCACAATATTTTCTGACTATGGTGTCAATCTCTAGGATGGTCAAGATGGTCATGGAAAATAAAATACAGATTCATACTAATAATGAATACACTGAGAAGTATTTTTAGTAGGAGTGTTCACGAAATATTATGGTAGGTGTGAAGCATTATTAAGGTGAGGTTGATGAAAACAATTATGTTGAGTATTGTTAACAATTATGGTAGAATAGGTAGGGATTTGAGCTTTCTTTGTAGCCATTCATTTCGATGGCCCTCCTTCTAGTGCCATTTTTGTTGATGGGCCATAATGACCCATTCAATCAGTTAAGGGAGAATGCTTGATGGCAGGTCCCAATTAGACCTTTTATCCCCATTTTTTGGATAACTAAGGATAGTATATCTCAATGCCCTTAGGTTGCATATATGGAGTGTCGAGAGACTACATGACCAACAATATCCTTTTGCACAGATGGAGACCCTTCTCACCACCATAGAGGTCGTATTTTTCAGATGGCATCCACCAAATCATATGGCTTCTGGAAGGAAGTAGGCCTTTTTCCATGAGGTAAAATTCGGTATTATGGTGAGAATCATTTCAATATTTAAGGCATTTAAGTATGTTGTATCTTAGATTGCTTTAGATTTCATGATATATGCTTGGACATTATTCCTTTTTCCCTGCTTCACCTTGGTGGTTGACATTGTGTCCTAGTATGTGGTGTTCCTTGCAGATGGGTTTTCTACTAGGAACTCCCTTGAAGAGCCATCATATTGTTCTCGACCATACTTACCACTTTTCATCACTATTTCCCCCCATTTCCTTGTTTCTTGGTATTTTAGGGTGTATTGACCCAAGAAGGGGTTATCCCTCATTCTATGGGAAGAAGGGGATGAAGGACCAGAGGGATTGATCTAGGGAAAAATATAAAATTCTATGTATGAAACTTATAGAGTATTCACCCAGGGATCACCCAAGAAAGCAATGAAACACTTATTTTTGAGAAAAAGGGGACCCACAAAAAATATGATTAAGAATTCTTAAAAGGTTAGTTGGAGGATAGGAGGTCTCATCAAGAGATGACCTATCATGTCCATGAATATATAGTGGTATGAAATTACCATCATCTGGTCGCCAAGCTAGAGTAATGGCTCTCAATTGCATGGCTGAGAGAAAGGGGGTCTCAAAATGAGCCAAACTTATCATTTCCATTAGGTGTTTGTGGGTGACACTGCCATTTTCTAGACACCACAGTAGGGTAGTGGCCTTCAACATTTCCTTAAATTTATGAAAGAATGGAAAAATAATGGGATTGGAAAAATAGCATTGCGGACGAAGGTACCACACACCCTCTACGAAGGCACCCATGAATGAGACACTACAACCCCTTGTATGTCATGAACCCCATACCCATTGAGTCTTGACCCTTAATTGCTTCTTCCACTTTCCATGGCTTAGAGAGGGATCTCTTGGAAAATATCCTTGACCTAGGGAAATATCTACCCAATATGACACCTCGTCAACCCTCCTATATTCAAGCTTGAAAAGTCACATAATATATTTGAACACTTAATTGTTTGACATAGTAATATTTGATGCACATGCTTAGGTGGCTCATTTATTGATTAGATTCAATTATCATGATTTTATGACTTGAGATCCTTGGAGGGCGAGCTTATTTGTCTTTGCAGGACCTAGTCGATGGAAAATTTTGGAAGAAAAATCCTATCTTGGGATTTCATGGGGATTGAAGCCCACAGGTGGATTCCAAGGGCCTGCATGCCAGATGAGAGAGATAAAAATTTGAAGTCCTATAATATGACCTGGATGACATAACCTATCCCCCGCATGACAATCGTTCTACCTAGGAGAGGAAAAATGTCACCTTTAGAGGCATGACGTCGCCTAGGGGGGTTAGGGTTTGGTGGTGAGGTTGACATGAATTGGCACAAGGAAATTTTGAGGGGTTTGAGACTTTGAACATGAAGGAAGTGACTTGGATGATTGAAATGTGGATTTGGAAAGTATTTCTACACTCCATCACCAACGACCTTTTCCTCGTGACAAAACATTCCCTAAAGGGAGATGACACCTTCATTTTAGGGTTTTTCTTTGCAAAAAAGTGAAATTAAAAAGAATTGTTTAATATTAATTTGTAAAATGGGAAAGATTAGGGTTTTTGAACCCTAGTCTTGTGGTTTACCGTTAATTATGTGGAAAAACTATGTGAGTGACATTTTGTATAAATAGAGATCATAAGATCTCATTTTAGATATAACTCTCCATTGTGAGAGGATACTTAGACTGAAATTTTCTCTCTCTTTGAATATTTCTCTCTCTTGTGATTTTTTTATGTCTATGTATTGGATTATTGGTTGATGGAAGTGATGCACTAGCCTTGGAAGGATTTTCTCTAGCTTTTATGGGGGTTTGTCTTAGCTTTTTCCTTGAATTGGTAAGGTTTCTAAATTGTTGCTATCATTTATTTTTCAATTCAAGGTTATTTTATAGAGATAGGTGTGAATTTTAAGGGCATACACCCCCACATTAGTCTCCATCATATTATTCTTACATTCTATTGGTTTAACAAGGTTTTGCTAAGATAAGTATAAGGGCATACACCCTTTTAGCCTAAACCCTAGCTAGAGATACTTTCCTTGGGGAGTAAGAGGATTTACACCCCCAAGGAGGTAGTACCTATAGCTATTTATTTTCTTAAATCCATTAACCCTTTATTTTAAAGGAACTTGTCATTTACTATTTTCATTGGAGAAATAAATTTCTGCCTTGGTAAACATACAAATTTCAATTTTTAAAGTTATCTATTTTGGATAGTGATCTTGATGCCTTGGGGATTCTTCCTCCCTTAGGGCATCCCCTTTCAAATACAATTTATTGCTTCTATAGTAAAACTAACCTACATCCATTATGGATTCTCTAACCCTATCCTACTAACCCCTTTTTCTCCTAAACTAACCCTAGACTAGCCCTAAAAAACTTCCCTCACCCACTACTAACCTAGGTGCACCTTTTGAGCTAATTACGAGTAATTTTTGTCGGATAAAATTTCTGATATAGAGATTGGTTTTATACAGACATAAGTCTGATAACTTCACTGCAGAAACCGTAATATGAAGTCACTCTTAACTTGTGCTTTCACCACCAAAATTTGCTAAAAGTTTGCTAACTTGTTCTACTAGTTTTAAGGCATTTTTGGGTGTCTTCTTTGAGGATTTTTGTGGTTGATTTTACTGATGTCATAAAAATATTTCTACAGCCATAAGGTTGAAAATTTACTTCTGCATATAATATTTATGATAGCCACATCTAATTGCTAAAGTCTCATGCTATAAATTGTGAAGTTTCTCTATTCATTATCTACTTGTTTCAAGCACATCTCACTTGACTTTAAGAAATATTTTAAGAAGATATAATACTTCTTCCTTGCTGATATATATTATTGTATATTTCTGCAAATTAGGGAAAGCAAGCTTATCTTGCTGATCCAAATAACATACATCATTGCAAAGCGGATTTTCTTGTGTATCGGTAAGGTACCAACATCTCGACAATTCACCCAAGTCTTTGGCAGCCTTTAAACCACATGAGACTCATATTTTCTTTCCATGTTCCATCTATATATTTGAATTTAGGGACCTCTTTCTTTCCTTTCCCTTTTTCGCATCCCTTTTCCCCCTAGGGTCATTGGGATTGCCTCCGTAGAGTGACCTAGTCACCCTTGAAGTGCAAGACCTACATCAAGGTGACATTGGGTGTAGTGTCCTAAAGTTGTCGCCACTTGGTGGTTGGGTCAGGATTTTCCCAACCTACAACTTGTGAAATAACATTTTGGCGTCGTTTTTGGGGGGGATTTTGAATCCTCTTCATGCCAATAAAGACACTTTGGAAATATTGCCTCGCAAAGCCTCTATCCCTTAGCTTTCCTGGTGACTCCATTGAAGAACGTTCCCTTTTCCACCCTTGATAAATTTCCCTTGAAGCGCGTCTAGCAACTCCACTTTCCACGAACCCACCTTTCCCTCCTTTGGTGAGAATTGATCTCACCTGGAGACTCCATTGAGGTGTCATTTTAGTCAATGGAATTATGGAACCATGGGATGAACCCTCATCCAAAACATTTTATGATTCGAAGATGGAATTATTATAGATGGAAAAGGAAAAAGTTGCTAATAAAACTGTTGAGGAAATGATGAATCGCATTAGAGAGTTATTCCTTGCCCTTGACATTAAAGAAAGCTACCAAGTATAATTTGAATATCCAGTTGAATACATCCATGCATCTACTCCTCCTCCACACAAATATGAAGAAATGGTCATTTTCAGTCATACTGATAGCCTTATGAAAGAACCCTTTGACATGGATGATGAACATATAGAAATTTTCATACAGATTGGCAGACACAGGTGGGATTTTGGTTGTCTCATTTTCGATAGAGACCCTATTTATGATATTGAGGGAATCCCTCAAGAAAAGGGGTTTGAGTTATCATCATCATAAAATTGGTCTTCACGAATGTATGATTCATATGTTTCACATCCGAGTGATGATATAATTACAAATTTGTTCTGCCCTTTAGAGGATGGCTTGTCACAACATACTCAAGGTGATCTTCAGTCACCCCTTGATATATATTTATTCTAAGAGGATTTTCAGCCATTATGCTTAGATTTTTATATACACTAGGTCGTGGCTAGCCTGGGGCACTCCAAGGTCCACACTACCAAGCGGAAATACTATCATATTGAGACTTTCAGTGGGAATTTGCAGATAATGAAGCAACGTTTCCAAAGATGGAGGGAGAATTGTTTTATCTAGACATGAGGTTATCCCTTACCTATTATATTATTCTCCAAGAAGCCATGCATTCTTATTCCTCTCTCTCATCTCCCCTAAGTCTTCAACAAGTAGTGGATCTTTGCACGTAAATGAAGATGGACATTCGTCTATATACGATAGTCCTCTTCAGAGATGGATTGACCAGGGTTGTGGTTTCACTTTTAGGAAGGGTTTGCATGATCACAATGGAGGATATTCTTTCCAGCAAGATTTCCTCCCTCCCACCCATCTCCAAGAGTATTATTTCATGATCTATTATATGTGTGTTTATACCCATGATTATTATGTGTTTGACTCATCTTTTTTGTATTATATGATTAAGCATAGGGGGAGATAATTTGATGAGATGATCAATTGGTTGTATGAATTCACCTGACATCATCCATCATGTGATCTTCAAGGACCCAAGGCCCCAGGTAAGTAGGTAAGTCATTTTTATTACTTGCATTTGCAAGCATTTTCATCTTGATTTCTCATATTATTTTAGATGCATTTCATTTTTATTTTTTTCTACTTTCATATTGATTTCATGCTTAGTTTAGAAATTTTTGAAAAAATGTCAAAAATTTTCTTTTCTAGATTAAGTCTTGTTTTGGATTATATATATATATGGATAAAAGGGTGATAGAACCACCCTAGATGCTCTGATCCCTTTGTATGAGTTTTGGCAGGAACATATCTACCAGGAGATATTGTAGTTCTCATGTACTCTACGACAAGCACATGTCCCCAAGTTGGAGCAAGATGATATCCCCATTTTGTGGATAAATAAGGATATTATGTCTTGAGGCCCTTAGGTTGCATATATGGAGTGTCGAGAGAATGCACGACCAACAATATCCTTTTGCAAATATGGAGACCCTTCTCACCACCATAGAGGTCACAGATTTTCAGATGGCATCCACCACATCAGTTGGCTTCTAGAAGGCAGTGGGCCTTTCTCCATGAGGTACAAGACAATATTATGGTGAACATCATTTCAATATTTAAGGCATTTAAGTATGTTGTATCTTAGATTGCTCTAGATTTCATGATATATACTTGGACATTATGCCTTTTTCCTTGCTTCACCTTGGTGGTTGACATTGTGCCCTAGTAAGTGGTCTTCCTTGGGGATGATGTTTCTACTAGGAACTCCCTTGAATATCCATCGTATCATTCCCGACCATACTTACCAACTTTCCATCACTATTTTTCCCCATTTCCTTATATATTGGGATTTTAGGGTGTATTTACCCAAGACGGGGTTGTCCCTCATTCTATTGGAAGAAGGGGATAAAGGAACAGAGGATTGATGTTGGGTAAAATATAAAAGACTATGTATGAACCTTCTATATGCTTCTCCCAGGGATCACACAAGAAAGCAATGAAACACTTATTTTTGAGAAAAGGGGGACCCACAAAAAATATGATTAATAATGCTTAAAAGGTTAGTTGGAGGATAGGAGGTATCATCACGAGCCAACCTATCATGTCCATGAATATCTAGTGGTATGACATTACCATCATCTGGTCACCAAGTTAGGGTAATGGCTCTCAGTTGCATAGCTGAGAGAAAGTGGGTCTCATCACGAGACACACTTATCAGTTCCACTAGGTGTTTGTGGGTGACACTGCCATTTTATGGACACAACCCCAGGGAAGTGGCCTTCAACCTTTCCTTAAATTTATGAAAGAATGGAAAAATAATGGGCTTGGAAAAAGTGCATTGCGGACGAAGGTACCACACACCCTCTACAAAGGAACCCATGAATGAGAGACTACAACCCCTTGTATGTCATGAACCCCATTCCCATTGAATCTTGACCCTTAACAACTTCATCCGCTTTACACAACTTATAGAGGGATCTCTTGGAAACTCTCCTTGACCTAGGGCAAGATCTACCCAATAGGACACCTCATCAACCCTCCCATATTCAATATTGAAAAGTTGCATAATGTCTTTGAGCACTTAATTGTTTGACATAGTAATATTTGATGCACATTATTAGGTGGCTCATTTATCGATTGGATTCACTTATCATGATGTTATGAATTGAGATCCTTGGAGGGAATGCTTATTTGTCTTTACAGGGCCTAGTTGGTGGAAAAGTTTGGAAGAACAAGCCTAGTTTGGGATTCCATGGGGCTTGAATCCCATAGGTGGATTCCAAGGGCCCGCATGCCATATGAGAGAGATAAAAAGTTGAAGTCCTAGAAGATGACTTCGAAGACATAACCTAGCCCGCACATGAAAAACATTTTTCCTAGTAGAGGTAAAATGACACCTTTAGAGGCATGGCATCACTTAGGGGGGTTAGGGTTTGGTTGTGAGGTTGGCATGCATTGGCACAAGGAAGTTTTGAGGTGTTTGAGGATTTGAACATTAAGGAAGTGACTTGGATGGTTGACATGTGGATTTGGGAATCCTTTCTACACTCCTCCATCACCAATGACCTTCTCCTAGTGCCAAAACGCCCCCTAAAGGGAGACGTCACCTTCATTTTAGGGTTTTTCTTTGTGCAAAAGTGAAATTAAAAATAATTGTTTAATATTACTTTGTAAAAGGGGAAAGATTAGGGTTGTTGACCCCTAGTATTTTGGTTTACCCTTAATTATGTGGAAAAACTATGTGAGTGACATTTTGTATAAATAAACATCATAAGATCTCATTTTCGATATAACTCTCCATTGTGAGAGGATACTTGGACTGAAATTTTTGTTCTCTTTGGATAGTTCTCTCTTTTTTTCTTTTGTTTATTGTTAAGTATTGGATTATTGGTTGATGGAAGTGATGCACTAGCCTTGGAAGGATTTTCTCTAGATTTTATGGTGGTTTGTCTTATCTTTTTCCTTGAATTGGTAAGGTTTCTACATTGTTGCTATCATTTATTTTTCAAGTAAAGGTTGCCTTGGTAAACATACAAATTTCAAGTTTTAAAGTTGTCTCTTTTGGATAGTGATATTGATACCTTGGGGATTCTTCCTCCCTTAGGGCATTCTATTTCAACCAAAATTTATTTATTATGTAGTAAAACTAACCTACAGCCATTAGGGCTGCTCTAACCCTAGCCTACTAACCCCTTTTTCTCCTAAACTAACCCTAGACTAGCCCTAACAATTTGCCCTCACCCACTACTAACCTAAGTGCACCTTTTGAGGTAATTACAAGTGATTTTTGTTGGATAAATTTCTGAGATAGGGCTTGTTTTTCTACAGCCATAAGACTGATAGTTTCACTTCAGAAACCCTAAGATGAAGTCACTCTTAACTTGTGCTTTCACCGCCAAAATTTGCTAAAAGTTTGCTAACTTGTTCTACTAGGTTTAAGGAATTTTTGGGTGTCTTCTTTGAGGATTTTTGTGGCTGATTTTACTTATGTTATAACAATATTTATACATCCATAAGGCTGCAAAAATACTTCTTCATACAATATTTATGACAACCACGTCTAATTGCTAAAGTCTCATGCTATAAATTGCGAAGTTTCTCTAGTCATTATCTATTTGTTTCAAGCATATCTCACTTGACTTTAAGAAATATTTTAAGAAGATATAATAATTCTTCCTTGATGATATATATTTTTATCTATTTATTCAAATTAGGGATAGCAATCTTAACTTTTTGATACAACTAACATACATCATTGAAAAGTGATTTTTCTTGTGTCTCGGGCAGGTACCAACATCTCAAAACTTCACCCAATTATTTGGCAGCCTTTAAACCACTTGAGACTCGTATTTTATTTCAATTTTCCATATAGATATTTGACCTTAGGGATCTCTTTCTTTCCTTTCCATTTTTCACATCCCTTTTCCCCCTAGGCTCACCGAGATTGCCTCCCTAGAGTGACCTAGTCACCCTTGAAGTGCAAGACCTACATCAAGGTGACATTGTGTGTAGTGTCCTAAAGTTGTCACCACTTGGTGGATGGGTCAGGATTTTCCCAACCTAGCACTTGTGCGATAACAATACCCACTCTCATTTGGGGTATCTTTTTTGTCCAGAATATTGGCATGGTTTCTGATCTAAACTAATTATCTAAATATGATTTTGAGAACAAATTGTTCTTAGATGAATTAAAATTATAAAGAAATAAACTAGAATAAAATGATTAATTATTGTCCTAAGATGAATTCCTATTCTATCCTATCCTATCCTGATCAGGAGCGATCTATAAAAAATAAGTGCAGTTAAACATTATATTACTTGCACAAAAATAATTCATAAAAGCAAGGAATATGTGAATTTAACAATATAATGAGTCAGACACAACTAATTGATTCACTATCTTATTATTTTGACATTTCACTTGATATGAAAATAATGGAAACTGTGGACATGCATAAAATAGTCTAGAAATGGTTCATTAAACTAGAATCCACACATTCACAAAAATAAACATGCATAAACAAAATAGTCTCATTCATACACATTTGTGTTGGTTGTGGAGCCTGATTATCTTCCTGATTCAGAGGTCTTTTGTTTTCATCCGTGTTTATACCCCATGAATTATTGACAACCTAGAAGTATGTACACTCTTCCACGCGGGGGAATGCAGAGAGGGGTTACCCCCTCTGCGGGGTACGAGGGCAAGCAGGCCTCAGGCGGGGGTTTGGGGGTAGCATCCCTCGACGGGGGTTCAGGGGTGAAGCCCCCGAAGGAAAAATTGCCTTGTAAAAGTATATTGTAATTTCATTGTAAATCTGGACCATTCATTATAAGGTTGCAGATCTAACGGTAGAAATTATGTTAGGGATTTTTTCCCTAGAAGGAAACCCTCTATTATGAGGGAAATGTATTGCGGCTATGCATTATGGTGAATATTGTATTTTGAGATAGGAGACTATGAGAGAAAGAAGAGGAAGTTACAACAGGTTTTATGTAGGTTGTATCCCTTCATTTGTTGGATAATAATAAAGGATGGACCTGGCAATTTCTCTGGTGGACGTAGCCCACACTAGGTGAACCACATAAATCTGTGTCTCTATTGTATTGTGTATATTCCGTGTTTTCTTTCCGCATTTGTTTTATTTTATTTCTCCATGGTCCTGTTTTTCTAACAACTGGGATCAGAGTGAAAGGTAACTCATAGGAAAAGAGGGTTCCAAGTTCAAGTGGGAGCAATGGCGGAAGAGGGAACATTTAGGGTCGAGAAATTTAACGGCCAAAACTACCAGTTATGGAAGATGCATATGGAAGATTATTTATATCAGAAGGATCTATTCCTACCATTGGGAAGAGTAGAAAAGAAATCGATCACCATGAAGGATGAAGAATGGGATATTCTTAACAGAAAGGCTCTAGGAATGATACGATTGAGCTTGGCAGCGTCGGTGGCTTTCAATATTTTGAAAGAAAAGACAATGAAGTCTTTGATGGATGCATTGGATAAATTATATGAAAAACCCTCAACGTCCAATAAGGTATTTCTAATGAAGATATTATTTAATATGAATATGTCAGAAGGTGGGTTTTTTGAAGATCATTTAAATGATTTTAATACGGTTACTAATCAACCATTTTCTGTAAAAGTGGACTTTGATGATGAGGTTAGGGCTCTTCTAATCTTTTTCTCATTGCCAGAAAGTTGGAACGACTTGGTCATGGTTGTAAGTAACTCTCTCTCTAGTTCAAATACTTTAAAATTTGATGATGTTGTTGGTGTTATCCTTAGTTAGGAAATGTGATGGAAAAGAACAGGTGATACATCAGGTAATGTGTTGAACATGGAGAAAAGGGGAAGACAAAAGGATAGAGGAAAGGGCCTAGGGAACTGTGGGAATTCTAGGAAGGGAAGATCCAAATCCAGACTCAGAAAGATAGAGTGTTGGAATTGTGGGAAGAAAGGACATCTAAAGAAAGACTGTAGAGCTCCAAAAAAACAAAGAGATGGACATCAGGAGAGAAATCAGGAAGCAAATGTAACAAGTGATGTGTTACAAGATGCTTTGATTCTTTATGTAGATAATATTTATGATTCTTGGGTAGTAGATTCAGTGGCTTCATTTCATGCCACACCCCATAGGAAACATTTTCTAGATTATGTTCAAGGTGATTTTGGATAGGTTCATTTGGGTGATGATGCACCATGCAAAATTGTTGGAATGGGAAAGGTAAAAATAAAGCAATGCAATGGAAACCAATGGTTGTTGAAAGAGGTAAGACATGTTCCAGATTTAAGGAAAAATAAAATTTCAATAGGGAAGTTGGAAAGTGAAGGTTGTTTATCCATATTTACAGATAAGACGTGGAAGGTCATCAAAGGATCATTGGTGATAGAAAAAGGAGAGAAGGTAGATACATTGTATTTATGTACTAGTAATACTGAATCTTCTATATCTTTAGCTTCTACAAGAGTGGATACAACACTGTGGCATCATAGGTTGGGACACATGAGTGAGAAGGGTATGCAGATACTTCAAAAAAGAAATTTGTTGCCAGATCTTAAACAAATTGATTTGGACTTCTGTGAGCATTGTGTTTATGGAAACAAAAGAGAGTTAGATTTATTAGAGTCAGAAAAGAAAATAAGAATGAAAGGTTAGAGCTTGTGCATACAGATGTATGGGGACCAGCTCAGGGATCATCTCTTGGCGGATCTCGTTATTATGTTACTTTTATTGATGATGCAACTAGAAAAACTTGGGTTTATTACATTCGACAAAAATCTGATGTTTTCGATACTTTTAAGAAATGGAAAGATTTGGTTGAGAATGAGACAGGAAAAGGTTTGAAGTGTCTCAGATCAGATAATGGAGGTGAATATTGCAGTAGGGAGTTTGATGATTACTATTCATACCATGGGATTCGCAGAGAGAAGACAGTTCCAAGAACACCACAAGAAAATGGTGTGTCAGAAAGGATGAACAAGACAATCATGGAGCATGCAAGGAGTAGGAGATTGCATGATGGTTTTCCCTTATAGTTCTGGGCAGATGTTGTAGATACTTCTATTTACTTAATAAACATAGGACCTTCAAACTCTTTGGATGGTATAATTCCAGAGGAGGAATGGGCAGGAAAAAAGGTAAACTATTCTTTTTTGAAAACTTTCGGTTGTGAAGCATTTGTCCATATTGATAAAGAAAATAGAGAAAAGCTTGAGGCAAAATCCAAGAAGTGTACCTTTATTGGATACAGTGTTAATGATTTTGGTTATCTCTTATGGTATTATGAAAATAACAAAATCATTAGGAGTAGATATATCATATTCAATGAGGAGGTCATGTACAAAGATCAGTTGCAGGGAAAGAAACAGGAAAAAGAAAAACAAGAATACACAGTGCTTGATGAGATCACTGAAAAAGAAATTCCAAAGGAAACAAAAAATCAAAATGTACAACAACAGGAGTAACAGGTACCTCAAACACCTATAAGTGTTGTTATAAAATCTACTAGGTTAAGTATACCCCCTGAACGATACTCTCCTTCATTGTATTATTTATTTTTGACTGATTCTGGTGAACCAGAATGTTATGAAGAAGCAATGCAGGTAGACACCCAAAAGAAGTGGGAGAAAGGCGTGAAAGAGGAAATGGATTCCTTGGTAAATAACCATACTTGGGACTTGGTTCAGTTGCCTGCAGGAAAAAGAGCATTGCAAAATAAATGGGTTTACAAGTTGAAGGAAGAAGATGGAGGAGAAAAGCGGTAAAAGGCTAGACTTGTTGTAAAGGGGTTTGCACAAAAGAAAGGTATAGATTTTGATGAAATATTTTCTCATGTTGTTAAAATGACTTCAATTAGGGATATTTTAAGTCTTGTGGTAGTGGAAGATTTGCATCTTGAACAATTAGATGTTAAAACAACTTTTCTCCATGGGAATTTGGAGGAAGATATTTATATGCAGCAACCACAGGGGTATGAGGTCAAAGGGAAGGAGAATTTGGTATGCAAGTTGAAGAAGAGATTGTATGGCCTAAAGAAAGCTCCAAGGCAGTGGTATTTGAAGTTTGACAGGTTTATGACAGAACAGGGTTATAGTAGATGTCATTC
>ML786186.1:495887-508858 GCA_009831015.1 Picea engelmannii | reverse complement strand
TTTATGACAGAACAGGGTTATAGTAGATGTCATTCTGATCACTGTGTTTATTTTAAAAGGCTAGAAAATGGAAGCTATATTATCTTTCTATTGTATGTAGATGACATGCTTGTTGCAGGGTCTAATATGTAGGATATAAATGTTCTCAAGAATAAATTAGCTAATTCATTTGTGATGAAGGATTTGGGTGCTGCAAAGAAAATCCTTGGTATGAGAATAACAAGAGACAGGAAAAATCGCAAATTGACATTGTCTCAGGGTGAGTACATAGAGAAGGTGTTGGAAAGGTTCAGAATGAAAAATGCAAAACCAATTAGTACACCTTTGTCCAGCCATTTCAAATTAACTAAGGAAATGTGTCCCAAGACACAGGAGGAGATAAAATACATGTCTAGGGTCCCTTATTCATCAACAGTTGGCAGCTTGATGTATGCAATGGTTTGCACAAGACTAGATATTGCACATGCAGTGGGAGTTGTGAGCATGTATATGAACAATCCAGGTAAAGAACATTGGGAGGAAGTAAAGTGGATTCTCAGGTATTTGAGAGGTACTACTACTCATGCATTATGTTTTGGAGGTTCAGACACTTTTCTACAGGGATATGTTGATTCAGATATGGCAGGTGATAAAGACAGCAGGAGGAGCACCACAGGGTATGTTTTTACTATAGGTGGAACAACAGTA
Source organism: Picea engelmannii (assembly GCA_009831015.1). NCBI lineage: Eukaryota > Viridiplantae > Streptophyta > Pinopsida > Pinales > Pinaceae > Picea > Picea engelmannii. The sequence goes on along the minus strand of ML786186.1, from coordinate 508,171 downwards.
AGTTGGATTTCAAAACTGCAAAAGTTTGTTGCACTTTCAACAACAGAGGCAAAGTATGTTGCTGCTACAGAGGCTAGTAAAGAAATGATTTGGTTACAGAGGTTTATGGAGGAATTGGGAAAGAAGAAGGAGAATAATAAGTTGTATTGTAACAGTGAGAGTGCCATTCATATTGAAAAGAACTCATCCTTCCATTCAAATACTAATCATATACAGATGAGGTAACATTTCATACGATCCATCTTGGAAGATGGACATTTCAAGTTGGAAAAGATACACACTACGAGAATCCTGTAGATATGTTAACAAAGGGAGTAACCAGGGAGAAACTGAGTTCCTGCTCAGTTTCAGTTGGTCTTTAAGAATGAAGATGAATATGATAAATTTTCCAGGTCCAAGAAGGTTCAGAGTCCATCATATACAACATCGGTGGAGTTGTTGAGATCAGTCTCCACGTGGGAGATTGTTGGTTGTGGAGCCTGATTATCTTCCTGATTCAGAGGTATTTTGTTTTCAACCATGTTTATACCCCTTGAAGTATTAACACCCCATAAGTATGTACACTCTTCCATGTGGGGGAAGTGCAGAGGGGGGTTACCCCCTCTGCAGGGTCCAGGGGCAAGCTGGCCCCCGGCAGGGGTTTGGGGGCGAAGCCCTCAAAGGAAAATTTGCCTTGTAAAACTATATTGTAATTTCATTGTAAATCTGGAACGTTCATTATAAGGTCGCAGATCTAACGATAGAAATTATGTTAGGGTTTTTTTCCCTAGAAGGAAACCCTCTATTATGAGGGAAATGTATTGCGGCTATGAATTATGGTGAATATTGTATTCTGAGATAGGAGACTATGAGAGAAAGAAGAGGAAGTTACAACAAGTTTCTTGTAGGTTGTATCCCTTCATTTGCTAGATAATAATAAAGGAAGGACCTGGAAATTTCTCTGGTGGACATAGCCCACATTGGGTGACCCATGTAAATCTGTGTCTCTATTGTATTATGTATCTTCTATGTTTTGTTTCTGCATTTGTTTTATTTTATTGCTCCATGGCCCTGATTTTCTAACAATTTGTACCAAAATCTTCAAAATGTCTCTTTCTCAAATTCACATACAGTAATAGTATTTTCCTGATACAATATGAGTCAAAAGTCTTTTCTCATTTACAATCATTCATTTCATAATTATTTGGTGGCAGTTTACATTCTATAGATACAATCATGTGCAAAAAATATTTTACAAAAGTGACTCTTCACATTCCTTTCCTTATCAGGATTACAAAAAGAAAAGATGAGATAGGTGGAGAAGTTATGGAAACTGGGATCATTATGGATTCTTTTGTGCTTGAATACGGTTTTGATATTCCTTCCAGAGTGAATAATTATTCATGATCTTTTGTAAATTCTGTGACTGCATCTTTTCGACATCCAATTCATCATCACAAACCTTGGTGGAAACTTCTTGTTTTAATTCTTGGGTTATTCCTTTGATAAAGTATTGGGCCATTTTGATGAGTTTGACAGGCCTCAATAGATACTCTTCAAGAGAGTCTTTATTTACCTTAGTTAAAAGCTCAATGTTCACCTTACTATCCTAGTTTTCACCTCATCTATCCTAGTTTTCGCAGGTGTTGCTTCATCAATGGGGGGCATCAACGACATCCTGAATTATTCTAAAAGATCATAAAAAATATTCCATATCCATTTGCATGTCTTATATGTTGTCTATTGGATGAATTGGACATATTTTAACAATTGCTTCCAAGTATCGAATACCACTTGGTATTTTATCCTTTCTTTCCTAGAATAACATGGAAATGTAGCTGGGGGATTTCTGTATACTCCTTGCCAATCAATGATCTTGTTGAAGGAATCATTTTCCTTTTGGTATTGATCCTTGATTTCAGCTATTTGGTTTTCCAGCCTCAATTGATCATCCTGATTGGTTTTCATATCATTTAGAAGACACATAAATCCCTTTTTCTCAAGCCTAAGATTTTCATTTAGGTCTAATGCCTCTTCCTTGATTGTTTCTAAGAGCATAGTCTTTTCCTTGCTCTCATATAGAAATTATTTAAGATTTTCATTGTCCTGTTCTAATCCCTTGATATGAAGGCTTTGTTGTTCAACAGATAGTTTGGCTTATCCTAGTTGAGTCTACAAATGAGATATATCCTTTTCATATTCTCTCTTTATCTACTCAATTTCTTCACAAAGCTTTACCTTTGTAGATTCCAATTCTTTAAAATGGGTGTCCCATTCCAATTGTGCTTTTTGATTGAATTCAACATTTATTTCATCCTTCTAGATTCATAATGCTCTGTTGAGTTCCTTTGTCCTGAGATTATTAACAACCCTTTTGGCCCTTTCAAATTATGAATTCACCTCATCCCTTATAGCTTGCACAATATTTTTAAGTTCTTCTTTATGCAGTTTGTCATTTTCCTCAATATCTTTGAGGAATTCTGTAGAGATGTTATCCTTCCACGTTTTCAACTGTCTCTAGCTCGGTGATTCTGGTTCATGTTATACTTAAGTCATTGGTAAACTCAAGAGAAACTAAAGCATTTAAACCTACAAATGCATGGAGAGAAGAAGTTGGTTGTACAACATTTTCCTTTAGGTCAGACCTAGCTTTCCATTCCACAACTCTCCCTGTAGATGATCTAGACTTAGTAGAATCTCCCCTTTTCCTTTTGTTTGACCTTTTTTTAATGCACTTTGTCCTGTCATCTTAGTAATAATATCCTACAACCACTACACCTTCAAAACTCATAATTTGTGAATAAAAAATGGTATTACATAGAATGGCGCTAAGGGGGGTGTATTCATGGGGTGAATTGTTCACCATGCTCATATTAGGAGTCGATGGGATGACTGGGTTTTTCTTAATTATTTTTTCTTTTGTTGTTCCAATTGCTCATATGTGTTTCTTTTAGCTTCTACCTCAGCTCTTGCTCTCACATTTTCTCTTTTTTGGGCTTCAACTTCTTCGGCAAGTCTTTTTTCCTCTTCCTCAATTGTTTCTTTTTCGATTTATTTTCTCAATGCCTCGACCTCTTCAACTTTCCTTTTAGATTTTTCATTGGCTTGTCTTCTCTGATACTCTATATCATATTTCAACCTCTTCTGCTCCAATTCCTCTTCTTTCTTGATCTTCCCTTGCTCTTTGGTGGTTATTTTATCTTGATCCTCTTACAACACTCTTAGAAACTATTTTTGATGAAAATTCTTCATTTCTTCTTATTTAGCTTGAATTTCTTTCCTAGAAGCATCATCAGGAAATTTTTGTAATACCTCTTCATAAAACAAACTCCTTTGAACCTGTCTTCATCAAAATATACCACATGGATATTAGAATGATTAAGACCCATAGATATAACATGACTCACTGCTAGCTCATGTGGGTAATGTCCTTTTGCACTTCTCAGGCATAAATCTTGCTAAGGCTCTGCTTAGTTTCTAGCATGTTGTCCATTTAATAGACTATACTTTCCTATGTGAATAGGAAAACGAGGCCAACATTTTTCACTATTTCTCGTTATAAAATAAGTAACCCCTTTTCTTATGTTCTAATAGGATATTTCTCTGATTAAAAGGCGATATGGGATGGAGTATGGAAAAAGACAAGGGGCTTCTGTAATGCCATATACTTTGAAATAGGTGTAATATTTTCCTAGGTACTAGTCAAATATCCCCTTCATCCCATCTCTAGCTTCACTTGAAATTTTATACCTTGGAAACCCAAAAATAATAGTGTAAAGAGGGGAGAGGAAATGATCACATATGTCATATAAATATCTCTTGTATTTTATGTCCCACAACTCGAAGAAATACACATGGATAGGAGGTTGATCTAGATCCCAATTCCATCCAAGGTTGGGAAATGGAATTGGGGAACATATGACATCAATTACATAAGCTGACATGTAGAAACATGACCTTTTCATACTTCTTACATTTTTCATATGGAGACATATGTTGAAAGCTAGTATCTGTACCTATTTGAACACTTGTCCTGTCTTCACAATGGTATGGGCCATAGGTAACCAATCTATCTGAAAATGTGTGCACTTCTCTTCACCATGTATTTGATTCAACATCGCTATCAACATTTTGTATGGGTCTTTGAACTCTTGTGTACGGATAAGTTTCTTCCCTTTCTTGAAAATTATGTCCTCGTCTACCCACCATTTTTTCATTAACTTGGTTGGGCCTTTAGGAGTGGCTAATTAAGGGAGCATATAGGTCCATGAAGGTGATATCTAGTAATAACATCTTCAAGCCACAAAGATGATATTTATTTCCCGGATTTATTCAAAATTGTGGCAGTGCTAGGGTCAAACCTCTTAAAACACCAATGGATTGCTTCATTGTAAGGGAATAATATAGGTCACACAACTATGCAGTGGATTCCTCTCTTCTAGATGTTCTGGTATGCTTCAAGGTATTCATCATTAGGAGGAAAGTCTCCAATATTGAAGATCTGATATATCTCGTCATAACTCAACGAATGATCTTCTCCAGTTTGGTAATTTGTATCAGTCACTAAAACCTATGCCTGGTAGGAAGAATATTCAAGCGCAACAGTTGAAGAGAAGGCCCCAAATTCCTAGATTTGCTGGTCATTTGACTCAGCATAACATTTTCTATATATCCTAGAATTAACAAATTAATCATCAATTATCTGAATAACGAAAAATAATTCAATAATGTAATTTAAAATAACATGAAACCTTTGATTATAGAGAAAGCAATGCTTCCAGGGCATTTTAGAGCTAATTAATGTAGAAAGGAGTCGTTTCTTAGCATATGACGAACATATATGATCTCAATTAGGGTTTCAAGGTTATAATATAGGAATTTGATTAACCTAACGCATAAATTAAATGATCAATGTACTATGATCGGTTCAAAACTAGAGCGACATTTTGTCATTAATGTGATTACAAAGCCTAGATTGCCCAAATTTGTGTATCGGAGTGAAGTGGGGTGAAAATTTGAAACTTTTATCTTTAAAATTTGTTGCTATTAGAGGAGGAAAGATGATTGATTAGTTTGTGTTATGAAGAGAAGGAATCGAAGAATATTCCTTTTAAGCATTGATTTGTGTGTCGACGGTTTAATATTGTGAAGGGTTAAATGTGCGTCGTCGGAGCTACTTGTTTAGAGCTCAGTAAACTCAGGAAATTTTATAACTCCAAATAGAAGTGATCAAAGAATAATCTTTTTAGGTGTTGGTTTACATATCGAAAGGTGGGGGACACAAATGATTAAATGAGCCTTTAGAGTCATTTCTTTTGGAGTATAAAATCTTACCATTGTATTCACACTCCAATGCCAAAGCATCAAAGAATATTCCATTTCAATCTCGATTCTCGTGCCAAAGTTTTTATAACTTACACCAATACTGAGAGGGGGGTGAATCAATATTGTATCAAATATTTTAATTTTCTTTCCTTTCAATGAATTAAAGTTATTTAAAGGTTCTTACTTAATCAAAAATATATGTAAAACACAAATCACAACATAGAAAACACATTACACCAGAAGTTTTATGTGGAAACCCAATGTGGGAGAACCACAAAACATATTTCTTTATGTTCTTCTGCAAGCACCAACTAGCAATTTACAATTATTTAGTTTGACAGGCACCCAAATGTCACAAATGAGGACACCAATCCTCTCACGCAACAACTTGTCGCAAATAATGAGGACACCGATCCTCTCAGGCACTAAACTATCAAAAATAATGAGGACACCAATCCTCTCAGGCACCAACCTATCATGGATAATGAGGACAATAATACTCAGTGAGCTTCAACTCACCCTAGCACCACCTTGCCACCCTGAAATCAATTTAGAAAATATTCTTACAAAACTTGACCTTTCTCTACAAAAGTTCATATGATATATCTTCGGCTCAGTTTTGTTGAACATTTTTAGGTCCTTTTTCTTCTCTATTCATCCACACAAAAATTGAACAAAGTGTGCCCTTATTTATAGTGTTTTTTTTTCTGATTTCCCCTTCATGTATGTGGATGCATAACAATTACATTGTGGACAAGTTTTGACCAGATCAAACTTCTTTCAATTACAATTATGTCTAAATAAAGTATGTGGATGCATGAGAGTTACATTGTGGACATATTTTGACCAAATCAAAGTCCAATTAATTATATGTGGAAAAAAAATTGTTCCAGACATTTTGACCAACTCAAACAGACCAAATATTTAATTTTTTACCAAATCATTCATTATCATAGTAATTCACACTCTTGTTTACAAAGAATCTACTACGAAGATAAAATAAGGGTGCAAGATATAGATCGTAAGTCTTCCCCTGTTGCACTTTCCTTGCAACACACCCACCCTTTCACCCCACCAGATTATGATCTCTCCCTGGTGAATCTAATTTTTCACACGTCTCATCACAATCCACTATGTCACTTGTTTCTTTGCTCAAGGAACCCTGCGATATTTTCACATCATTCGTTGCATTGTAGCATAAACATCCACTGATTCACTCCGCAATCACATACAAGGGAATTTATCATAGTATAATTTACTTATGAACTACGTCATAGGTCATCCTCTTGTTCTGCGCACAATCCTCACAGACTCAATCACTTTTGTGATTTATTTTGCGTCGGTGATCCCTTCATCCTTCAATCCTTCAGCGTACTTATGTTTTCAACCTTTCATGATTTCTTATAGTGGTTTCATTTCATGTGGATCTGTGATAATACAATAGAAAGAATCCTTTAGCACACTTCCTCTGTCTATGTAGAAAGAATCCTTCCACACACTTCCTTTGCATGTGTGCAAAATTTGCGCCATACTATCTATGGACCATGTTGACATAAATGACAACATATGCTAAACCAACTCCGCCTTTGTCATTGATGGAAAATATCTTGTTGAACTTCTCCCCTTGTTAGTGTGTTCCTTTGGCCTTTACTCCCCCTTGTTGTATGCTCCTCTTTGTCACAGAACTATTTTTCTCTCCCTTTGACATCAATGGAAAATAGATCTTCCCTACTGACTTCACACATCCTGAGAGTGACTCCCTTTGTTTGAATGTTGTATTTCCTATTTCTCAATTTCTTGCGTTTCTCCTAGTATTTCAACGACCTCCAATCTTCCATGAAGGTTATGCTCCTTAATGAGGAGTGGGAAGGACTCCCAACTTCACTTTGAGGTACTCAAAGGAGTCCCTAGGTAATGGCTTGGTAAATATATGTAATATTTTCTCTTTGGAAGGAACATATTCTAGTTTAACCACATGATCCTAAACCTACTCTCTAATAAAGTGATACTTGATGGGTATATGCTTAGTTTTAGAGTGTTGAACAAGAATTTAAGAGAGATTAATAACACTTTTATTGTCACACATGATGGAAATAGGATGATCAAAAGGAACTTGAATATCCTCGAGATTGGTATTTATCCACAATACTTGTTTACAATAGACTATTGTAACTATATACTTTGCTTCAGTTGTAGAAAGGGAAATGGAAGTTTGTTTCTTGCTGAGCCAGAATACTAAATAGCTGCCAAGGAAGAATGAACCTCCACTAGTGATTTTTCTATCATCAATAATTCTTTCCCGATCTACTTCTGTATAAGATATAAGAACGATTTCTGTGTTTTTTGGATACCACAATCCATAATCAATAGTGTCTAGAAAGTACTTGAATATTCTTTTGACTGCAAGAACATGCATTTCCTTGGGATTGGACTGAAACTTGCCTACCAAACCAACAATTTTCATGATATTAGGCTTTGTAGCTGTGAGATAAAGTAAAATGCCTATCATGGACCTATACATGGTTTGATTTAGTTATGAAGAATCATCATATTTGTTGAGTTTGCAACTGGTAGTCATGGGAGTTCTTACTAGTGCACAGTTTTCCATGCAAAACTTATTCAATATTTCCTTGAGATATTTACTTTGAGAAATGAAAATTCCTCTTTCTAATTGATGGATCTATAGGCCAAGAAAGAAGGATATTTCTACTAACATGGGCATCTCAAACTCTTTTTTCATTGCAAATGCAAAATTCTTATTCATTAGTTCAATGTTACTACCAAAAACAATATCATCAACATACACTACAATAATTAATAGGTCATTACCTTCAGCCTTGATGTATAAGTTTCTATCGGTTGTTCCCTTTTTAAAACCTTGTTGTTGTAGACATTTGTTGAGTCTGTAATACCAAGCTCTTGGAGCTTGTTTTATACCATACATGACTTTATTTAATCAACAAACATAATCCTTTTTGTCAATTAGTATAAAACCTTATGGTTTCTCTACATAAACCTCTTCCTCAAGGTCACCATTCAAAAATTATGATTTGACATCCATCTGGTAGACTTTGAATTTTCTGTAGCATACAAAAGAAAAAAACATCCCGATAGCTTCAATTATTGCAACAAGGGAAAAAGTTTCTTCAAAGTCCACTCCTTTGACTTGAGAATACCCTTTGCATACCAATCTGACCTTGTTTCTGACTATTTGTCCATATTCATTTAACTTGTTTATGTACACCCATTTAGTGCCAATTACATTCTTGTCATTTGGTCTTGGGACAAGATCCCATGTCTTGTTTTTATCTATTTGGTCTAGTTCTTCATTCATGGCTTTGACCCAATGGTCATCTTGACTTGCTTGCAAAAAATTTTGGGGTTCACTCATGGATAAAAATGCAAAATTTACAGAGCTAGATGTATTTACAATTTTTCTTCAAGTTTGTATAATTGCTTCCTTGTTTCCAAGAATTTGATTGTCTGGATGATGTTATTGAACAAAACTTGATGGGGTCTTTGGTTGGGGTGTCTCCAATCTCTCTTCCTCAAAATCCTCTTGTTCCTCATATTTTTTCATTCCATCATCTTGTATATCATTTCTTATTGGTTCATAAAATGAATCATTATAGTGCTAATGTCTCACTGGATGAAGTGGCCCCACATATAATTTTACATCTATGCTATTAATTATTTTATGGAGTCTTTTGTTGTATCCATTGTATCCTTTACTTCTGGAGGAGTATACTAACACGATACCTTCATAATATCTACAATCAAACTTACCTAAGTTTTCTTCATTTCATTTAATGTAGCATTTGCTTCCAAATATTTTGAAGTGATTTATTGATGCAGGTATGTCATGCCATAGTTCATAAGGGGTTTTATCATTGCTTACTCTTATGTGCGATTTATTGAGAATGTTAACAACAGTTTGAACAATTTATCCCCAAAAGGTTTTGGGTACTTCTAATTCATCAAGCATGGCCCTCATCATTTCTTGAACTGTTATGTTAATCCTTTATACTACTCCATTCTGTTGAGGATTTCTGGTAATAGCAAACTATCTCTTGATCCCATGATTTTCACAATAACTTTTGAGTTCATCATATGTGAATTCTCATCCTCTTTCTTATATTAGGAACTTTATTTTTAAATCTATTTCATTTTCAACCTACTATTTAAAGATTTTAAAATTTTCAAAAGCTTCAGATTTATGCTTCAACAATCCAACCCAAGCCATTCTGGTATAGTCATCAATCAACAAAATGAAATATATTTCACCTCAAGGTGATTGTGAGCTAGTGGGGCCACAAATATCCATATGAATCAGCCCAAGAGGTCGATTTGATTGTTCTCTTTCCTTGAATTGAACTCTTGACTACTTTCCAAATTGACATGACTTGCATACAATATTCCTAGGTTTGGAAATTTTAGGAATATCTGGTACATCATTCTTTCTTCCCATCTTAACAGGATAATCAAAACTAAGATGACCTAGCCTTTTGTGCCAAAGCCAACTTTCATTAGTTTTACCAATACAACATTTTTCTTTTCCTTCTTATAGAACATACACATTCCTTGAAGTTATAACTGCCTTTAGAACAATCTTCCTTGCATTTGCATCCATTACTTTACATCCTTTTGGATGAAGGAGAACATTGTGTCCTTGGTCACACCTTTGAATTACACTCAACAAGTTATGTTTTAGACCATTTACATGCAACACATTTTGTTCTTTGGTCTTTCCCTTCTTATCTTCATTTAGTACAATAGTTCATTTTCCTCTAATTCTAGTTGGAGCATTGTTTCCAAAGGTAACATTACCGCATTTTTCTTCAGTTAGGAATTCAAACTTACTCTTGTTTCATGTCATGTTCTTGGAGCAGCCACTATCAATATACCATTTATTTTCTTGATTTTTGGCATATAGAGCCAATCCACAATTTTCTTGGTTTTTATTTTTCTTCCTCCAACCCTTGGTAAAATATTCTTGTTTATATTTCTTATAAATAGGCAGCATCTTGTTTTTGCATTCACTTGCCTTGCGTCCAAAATTGTTGCATATGTGTCATTCAAGGTCATTTAGTAGAGGAGAGAAGGCATTATTGAAGGAATTTTGATACATATACATTCAGGGTTTATTGAATCTCATTCCTATATTTCCATTATGTTTAAAATTTTAGCAACTCACAACCTTATGCCCAAAGTTTCCAAAAGAAACAATATCCATAGAAAAAATTTGGATGCCTTGGAATGAAAAACTTACTTGTAGGAATCATTCTTTGTCTACCATCTTGATAGGATTCATGCACTTGTTGCTTCCTTGATTCGTATTTCGGTTGATCCATTTATGACTGATTCTTCTTATCATATTTCAACTTGTTAAGCTGACCCTTGAGAGCATTAGTATAACTTGTAGGTTTTTCACTAGTTGACATGTTGGTGCTTGATTCTCCTTTGAAAATTTTCAGACTTTCCTTATATCCTAGCCCTTTCTTGTCATTTGGTGATCTTTGATTGCTGAGAATTTTATCTAGAGTTTCAGATCCTTTTATGAATTTCATTTGAGTCTTGGATTTCTCTAGATCCTTTCTCAAGGAAACTATTTCTGCTTCTAGTTTGTGACATATTATCTTTTTTTATTTTATTTGATTTCTAAATATTTCTTCCCTTCTTTTGGCTTCTTATAGCTGTATTTTTAAGATGAATGTATCTTTGAAGATATCTTTGTATTTTTATTTATAAAATTGTAAATTTTATTTTCTTATTCTATTATTTTTCTTGAGTCAGGAGATTTCTTCTAGATCACTAATAAATTATCCTTCCATGTCTACTACCACTTCACACTCTTCTATGTCTGTTTTTTCTTGATCAGAATTGTGTTTTTCCAGATCCATGATTTTTTTTCATCTAGAGTTATATATGGATCATATTCTTCTTCTTCAGTGTCTAAATAGTTGTTGCTATCCTCTTTTGAATCATTTTTATTCCTTTTATAAGACTTTTTCTCCCTAGGTTTGTCCTTTCCTTTTCTTTCTTTTTCATTGGTGATGTTTTGTTTGAAAGAAAATTTAAATGTAAAATGACCAACTTTACCACAGTAAAAGAATTTGAATGGTAACATGCCTTTATATTTACCAGAGCCCCTCTTCATTTTCCTTACAAAGTTAGCTTCTTATTCTTCTGAGAAGTGTTTTGATGAATCATGATCTTGAGATGTTGATGATTTGGTTGATGCCTTGAAGAATGTGTCCTTTAGATATGGATGTTATTTCCTCATCCTCATCTCACAAGAAATTAGAATTCCGTCGAGCCTATCCATAGTCAATTTATCTAGTTCATTCATTTCTTCTATAGAATAAACCTTTGCATCAAGTCTTGAGGGAAGAGATATCATAACCTTCTGAACTACTATAGCTTCTTCAATATTATCACCTATCCCTTTCATAGTGTTTAAAATATCATCTACTATGATAAATAAGCATGTATCATTTTCATCTTTACTTATTCTTAGGCTTTCAAATTGCATTCTGAAGGCTTAAAGTTTGGCCAACTTTACTCTCTCGTCTCCTTCATAATTGTTTACCAGTGTGTCCCATATTTCCTTTGTGGATTCCAACTGCATTACTTTGACAAATTTTATTTATGCAAGTCCTCCTTGGATGGAATTCATAGCTCTTACATTACTATAGTAATTGTTCTTATCGCCTTCATCAATTGGAAGAGTAGTTGGGATTTTATAACCATCTACCACAATATTCTAGATTTCCATCCCAAGAGACATCAAGTAGGTCTTCATTCTAATTTTCCAAAATGCAAAATTTGTTCCATTGAACAGAGGAGGTCTAGTTGAAGAAAAAGAATCTTTACTTGCCATACATTTTGTGTGATGTTCCTTCCAGCTATTAGGATGTTACTGAAGGAACCTACTTTGATACCAAAGGTTATAACTTACAACAATACTGAGAGGGGGGGGG
>ML786186.1:447935-469253 GCA_009831015.1 Picea engelmannii | reverse complement strand
CACAAGATACTATGTTTGTTTGCAGCTTTGGAAAGTTATCTTTCACACCTATTCCAAATCTCTACAACTAATCTAATGTAGGTTTGCTACCAGAAAAGATAAAAATGTCTAATCAATTTTTATAAGCGCTTTATTTTATGGCTAATATTACTCAAAAGGAAGATGGCGTGGACAATATGGTTTTTTGACCGACTCGAAAAATTATGCAAAGACATGAAGATGCAATCTTTTCATTTCGATGAACTCTATGCTACGAGAAGGAGAAAACATTTATCATTCCCATATGCACAATGTCCCAAAATATATTAAACTCATCAATATCAATAATGCAATTTCGCTACTTCAAATGCAAGGATGCCCCCAATCTAATATAAAGAAAGAAATTAAATGTTTTTGTTTCAAAAATTTCACTAAAAGCAATAATGAAATTTCTTAAAACAAAGAAACCCAAACTAAAAGTTCTCTTTTAAAGCGAACTATTCAGAAGAAATCCGATCTTTCCCTAAACAATTCTAAAGAAAACACATGCTTTGTAATTGAAAGACACTCAAAGCAAGAGACTAATCCTTCAAAACCAAAAAAAGAAAAAATGACTAAAAGCAACTCAAAGGATGTCAAGCAGACTGTAAATAGATCAATATAGGCTCCAAAAGTTCAATCCAGCTGATCAAAGCAAAACTGGGCATCAGAAGACTTAATCCAAAATTTTCACAAGTGAGTTCGTAGGCTAGCAGTGTATTACAGTGCGAGAATCAAGGATTCTCGCAGGCTGGACATAGGTTGACTGCGAGGTTTTCGCACAGGACTGAACACCAGGGTGTGAACTCAAGTGATTCTCGCAGGATACTAACGAGTGCAGTGCGAGAATGGTTATAAACAAGCAAAATTTGGAAAAAGGACAAAATTTCTAAGAGAACTTTCAGATCTAGAGAGTCTTGATAGATCTCACATAGACTCAGAGACCATAAAACAAGCAATCAAAGAAAGGGAAACTAGACTAATTAGGAAACAATCCGTCCCCAGTGGAGTCGCCAATTTTGTTTCAGGATAAATCCGTAAGTGCGGACACAAACCGATCTCCCTAGATCCACCTGGATCTAGAACAAAACAGGACAGAATGATACTCTTTCCCTAGATTTTAAATGTTGAATGAACTAGGAGGCAAGAATCATGAATGTACCTTATGATCGCTTCCTTTAGTCTTTGTTTCTCCTTCTTCACTCCAATGCTCTCGTACAGTTAAGATCAAAACAATACAAACCAATCGAAGTGAAGGAAACACGAGCTATTCAACAATTAATCTATGTATATGATCAAGGAGTTATACAATAAAGAGAAACTAATCTTTATGGGAAAGAAACACATTATTGTATTATATTGAATGCGAAAGAGAGTTTACAACCGTTGCCTTGATGTCGTAAGGTCCCTTCCAACTGTCCTTCGTTCCCCACACACTTCTTTCTCCAAGGATTCTGAGACCATAGATCTGATAGCTACTCACAATCTGTCTTGACAAAGCAAATCTCAAAGCCACTCCAACCAAGCTAATAATTCCAAGCCAACCAAAAGCTAACATTCTCCATGAGAATTCCTCTCCTTTTATAAGTTGAAGAGGATAAGGTGAGGAGGTTAGGATGATCCCACTAAATCATGAAAGCGAGTAAGATCCAAGCCATTCGGATGCCACCTCACCATAGAAGCTTCCCCTTCTAGAAGATTCAAGAAAACGCTCATTTTTCCCACGTGCTGGAATGTTCGCACCCTAGCTATAGAGCAACCTGCGAACACCTCACACCCTGGCTATAGTGCAACCTGCGAGAATGGGTCATTCTCGCACCCTGCCTATATAGCAACCTGTGAACATCCCTTTTTATAAGGTTTTTACATAGGAAAATGCAATTTCTTTTCTCAGGAGAAGTTCTTCTCCCTTCTCTCTTTAGGAACTTAGGCCACTGACAACTCTGAAGGCAACAGATAGGTTTACATCATTAACGATCATAGGGATGACGAAAATAATGTGTAACACATAGTTAAGCTATTTTCAGACTCCCTAAAATTGAAAATATCGTCGAGTGACCTTATTCTTTAACACTCGTTAAAATGGTCCAGAAGAACCTCCCTGACAGAGTCCATAGTTTAGCTCTTTTCAGAATCCTTAAAATTGAAAAGATTGTCGAGTGATATTGTCATTTTCACACTCGTTAAAAGGATTTTGAATAGACATATGTTCAGTGCTAGTTTACCCCTTTTTCAAACCAACCAGACTATCTTTGAAAAAGGTACCCCAACGAAGTCTCCTTTTACATTTTTTCAGACTCTCTAAAAATGAAAAACCGTCAAGCTTACCTTCTCTGGGCTCGTTAAAAGCACAACGAAGGACGCTACCATTGTGTATTATTAACCACATTTTCATACCTGTGTCTTTGGCCTAATGCTGGCTCCATCTTGCTCTCAACTGAACCATCTGAAGCATGCCTTATACGCAAGCCCTGTAGCACTTTGCCTCTATGTCTTGACACCTTGGCCCTATGGAGGATTTTTCCCGAGTGTCCTTTTCCTACATATGTCCCTTTACTTTGAGCATCTATGTGTTCTTTGTGTTTGGAACTAGTATGTCTGTGACACTCAATCCTCCTTTGTAATGTAGCATTCTTTTATTCTTTTTCAAGCTTTCCAAAATTATTGAAAATGACAAAAAAAATCAAATATACCCCAAAAAGAGGAAGGGAAAAGTATTTTCTTTTGTTGGTAGCACAATGAGTCACCCTTGGACAAAACACATCCTTCCATTTGTTCGTCAAGCTCTAGGATTTAACATGGCCTTAGGAATATTTTCTCACTACATAGAGTTGTGTCCTCCTCCGTTTGGTTATTCTTCCAAACATATGGAGCGTTTGCGCTGCCTCCTGCATCATAAACTTATGTCAAGTACCATACTGCATGAGTCTCATCTTTTGTCATGCTATTGTCCAAGGGAAGTTGTTACCAAGCTTGAGTTGGCCCCTCTGTAATTTGTCTCTTGTCGTCATGCCCGACCATCCCGTAAGCCCAATCAAGTCTTTGTTCGAAATCAATGAAGCCCTCGGCCTGATCATCAAGATACTCTAGTCCATTCCTGACAAGCCATCGAGGACCTCTGGGTAGTGAATTAATACACTCATATTACACTCCTACCCGAGTTGTGAACATTTTGAAGTTTTTTCTCGAGCTCTGAAGGCCTCATCTCCAGCCATCAGGCATTATTAGCTTCTAGAAGATGGATACTCTACATGTATATTTTTTTGATTTCGAGATGTAGATCCATTGTGTATTGCTCGCAGCTACACTTTATATAGTTATATGGCATGGATCTACAGTGTATTTGATTGGCATCCATGATTTTATTTCATCCCGAACATGGGTATGCCCGCCTTAGTGAGACAATTGTTATTTTGCAGATGGCACCTCCCGAACTCTGGTCCCTGGGATCACTTGTTTGGTATGTTGGTGAAGATTGATAATGTATTTCGGCCATTAGATTCTCTTATGACCTCACACATTAGGGGGCATCTGTTATAACCCTAATTTGCACCATACATGCTTACCTGGCATCAGGCCATCTCATTTTCCATTTTTTCCAAGCCATTACTGAACAACTTCTTAAAAAAACCCTTTTTGAAGGCATACATGCCCTACTCCACTACTGCATGCGTGTATATGCTATTTGAACCAATACAACCCACATATACTGACAAAAGAACAAAAAATAGAAAGTTGCAGATAGAACACAGAGTTTCGGGTAAATTACCTAAACTGTTTGACCGCCCATAACTGGTCACTCGACCAAATACCTATCCCTTTATAGCCTATAAAAGAAGGGGTAGGGGTCCCATTTAGAGGAGGAAAACAATTGTAAAGAAACTCTACCTGATTTTGAATTCCCTTTTCCCCAACCTTTTTCAACTAGTGTGTGAAGAGAATCATATACAAAATTAGTTGGAGCACAATTGAAGAGGAGCCCAGAACCATATTCAAGGAGCAGTGGTCGATCTCACTATTGTAAGGTTCTCTTGTGAGATTAATAAAAAGAAGTACTTTTCTCGTCCCGCCATATGAGGTTTTTAATGTGTAATATTGATTATATTTTGGTAAAATCTCTAATCCATTAGTTCATAGATCATATGCATGTTTGGAGTTATTTGTTTGTCTGTTTATGAATGCAGTTCATCTTTGGGAGGAGATTTACAGTCAAGGAGCGATCGAACATTAAAGGATCGACATCAAACATGGAAAATAAGGTACAATAACTTGATATTTTAACCTTATATTTACATATGAATAATGGGGTTTATGATTGGGATGTTGGTAAGAAGTAGGAGACTTTAGGTCATTTTCTGCATGCATTACAGAACCCTTAATGCTAGTCCGTAGGGGGATTTCCCACCCACAACATTTATGAACCATTTTTTTTTAGAACAATAATCATTGTTTCCCTTTCATGAATACCATTTTTCATTCATTAAAAACCCAATCATATCCCATATATAATTGAATTTCCTCGTTCTAAACGATGGAAGTTTTGGATTGAGGTCAATAGATAAATTATGATTGATACATGCAGAGTAACAGATTGATTGCATGCATGTTTGTGTGTGGAATGATAAGAGACAATGTTTTAAAATTGTCTTTAAGAAAAGTAAGTTGATGGTTGATTAGTCTTTCTTGTTTCATATATTGATCTAAGTTGTTTTTTAGATAGTGAGATTCTTCAGCAAAGGAAGCCATGACAAAGGAAGAAAAAACAACAAGCAGTGAAAAGAAGCAATATGCATCTCATAGTAAATATGGCTTTTGATATTTCATACTTATTTCTGGTGGTGGACAATTTATTTATGTTTTGACATCCTTTGGACAACATGACACTATGTTTTGGAAAACCAATTAATATTTTCTTTTTTGCAATGGAAAATACATTTATTTATTTGATATATATGGTTGATATTTAGGAGATACAAGGGATATTATAATTGATTTCCTTATGTGTATATTTGATTAGGTGTCATGATTGATTTATTTAAATAAACATGGAGTAATAAGGAGGAAATCAAAAACTTAAAGAGAATAAAAGGAAATAGGGGTCCCGCTTATTAGTTATTATTTATTAACCCTTTATCTATTATTATTTATTATTTGTCCCTAGTTAACTAAAAGTCATTTAATACTTAACTAAAGGTAGTTTGAAACTACCACAACTTATTTGGGGGACAGAAAAGAGAAATATATTTAAGGGATAGAGGGAGAGAGAACAAGGAATAAAATTTTGATAAAGGTCTGCTCTTATATTTGTGAGATCAATTATTTTCATTCATTCTAATTTATCCTAGATTCTTAACCCTTTTGTTGATAGAAGGGTTTTATTGAAAGTAGCATGATTCAAAGGTTGAGAGGCATTTTTCAGCAGCTTATCCTAGAAAGGTTGATCATTGTGTCTTTATAGTTTGTGTATTTTAATATGATTATGAATTAGTTTTCATTGATGATAGAGGATATTTTGCAGAGTCAATCAATGATACTTTCATGTCTAGGATGATCCATATTTCTAGTCTCATTATTCTCTTGATATCAAAGTCTTTTTGTATAGTTCCCATCAAATATCTCTACATTTGATCTTGGTCCCTACCCTCGCAGGGGTATGAAAAATGGGTTTGATTGTAACTTGGAATGAAATCAATAAAATTTATTGGCTTATTTTTGGGTCCCACATGTGTATTTCCTTGTATTACTTATCATATTTATATTTCATTTGTTCTTGATTCTATAAAAAAAAAAACACATAATTTTACTTTCTTCTTTTACATGTTTAAATATAAAAGACAACATTGGTTCTTAGTACTTATTACTTGAGAATCAATTGATTTTTATTTTTTTGCTATAAACTTAGGGTAACAATCTCGCTTATATTACCTTAGCCAAGTAAGATTCGAGATGTTTGTGTTGGGAAATCTCTAAACCATCAACATCAACACTAAATTAATCGATGATGCAAGGGAATGTCAAGTTGCTCAATCGACAATATTGAACAATGACAGGTTGGCATGCAATGATTGCTAAAATCAGGGATCGGGCATCTGTTATTTCTTATGGTTTGAACAACTTTTCACAATGTTTAATCATCGAATCCGATGAAGGTGGATTCTTGAGACTTTGGTTGTGTGACCCTTTCCTTGGGATATTTTCAAAATTCTAACATGTGAATATACACCGTGTAGCGTGAAGTTTAGAGTCTCCCTCTGCTGATGTGGTCTGATCATATGGGTTGAACTTGTGGAATAAAATGTAGTCAGTGAGGTAATTTATCCTTAAAACATAAGGCATTTAAAAATCCTTATTGTAGAATATGGATGATCTAGATCAAACACGAGGCACCACAAATGGTTAAGATTATAACACGGTTTGTTAAAATTGGTCATCGACGGTCTCTTTCATGTGTTTCATCAAGAGATGATGGGTTGGTGTCTGCCAATGTCAATGTGCTACCATCCATTGACGCATATGATGTGCCTTAATATTTATGTCACAAGCATGTTCTCGGTCAATCACCAATGTGGCATTGACATCACTGTAATTCTAACCGGATTTGAAACCTCGTTGTTTGGAGATCTCTTTTTGGACTTTGGAAGGTTTATATTAGTGTAAGGAGGAAAATGAATAATTTATATCATGGACTTGTCTTTACAATAATCGATTATCGGAATATTTGTTCATGCATTGAAAAAGTATGATCTTGGGTCTTCATTTGTTGACATCGACGAGCTATCAACCATCGATGATTTGAAACCTTATATGAATTAATATAGTTGTGCATAATTCACACCGAAAACTAATGTAACATCGATGTCAGTGAGTATCTCAAATATTTCCTTTGACCCTTTTCATCAAACTTTTCGGTGCTCGGATGACCTTGTGAATCGCTTGTGATGATGTGGAGGTTGACAAGGAAGTTAAAATGGCAGGACTGACATGACTTAGTTGATGTGGCAGAGAATGGATGGTGTGATGATGTAGCATACAAGGTGGTGATAGGAATATCCATGTGGAGAATAATATATTAAATATGACACGACGCTCATTGAAATGGCTTGATCTCACACCAAAATCGGGTAACCTTTCACCTAAGGGATCAATGGTTGGGATGTGTTTTCTTGTAAAAATCAGAGGGTTGTGACTAAGAGGACCGCTTAAATTCATCAAAATCGAGGCCTATATTTCCTTAAGCCATTTTACAATAATAACTTCCAAGCGTCGATGGCCGATGAACATCGATGATCAACAGACTAAGCAGTCTATCGTGCATTTGCGCAAAGATACCCCTGACACCCGATCAACACATCAATGATTTTCATGACTTCCCATCGAGCATCAAGGAAGTCGATGAATGACCAATTTTTCGACAAAATTTTGGAAATGCTAAGTCTTGGACCCCTTTTCTCACCATCAGAAATACCTAACATTTTCTCCCTTTCAACGATAATCCATATTGAGCATGGGACTTGACCAAAATGAATAGAAAAATAAAATAAAAAAGATTAAATCATGTTATGACCATGAGAGAATCAAAGTACAAGGATGAAATTAAAGAAAAGTGGTACCCCATGATTTCATGAAATTATGAGGGTGTGTTGAGTTATAAACAAATGACGATTCACTGGGTGAAACTAGCATCTTTGCACCTTCTTCTACTGATTTTGATGAGACATTTTGGGATTTAGGTTTCAACTTAATATAACGACCCACAAATGACTCATAAATGTGTATAAAGATGGCTTAGGAAACATTCATGTTTGTCTACTTATGGGTATTCATCTGATCTCATGCCTCCTTTCCACTAAACCAATAACTCATATCCACCAGACAAGAGATGAGTTGGAAAGTATGGCTTCTAGAAAGACATGGCATCTTTGATTATTAAAGTTAGGGACCTCAGCATGGTGTATCTCAGCTGTCAGCA
This sequence comes from Picea engelmannii, assembly GCA_009831015.1. Lineage (NCBI taxonomy): Eukaryota > Viridiplantae > Streptophyta > Pinopsida > Pinales > Pinaceae > Picea > Picea engelmannii. Next base: position 461,266 of record ML786186.1, on the reverse strand, counting down.
AGCATCCATAGCCCCGATGGAGTCACCCCAATATCACAGACCTTGCTCCGTTACTAGGTAGCATCCATAGCCTCGGTGAAAATATCTAAATACCCTCCCTGATTTTACATTATGTATTATTATGGAATTCCTTTTTTGTTTTTTCACTTCCATATGAAATTATTTTGCAAGTGCCAGAAATGAATTAGGGAGGAGGATATATGTTTCTTAGAGTGGAGGAGCTAACTTTTATGTTTTTTTCTTTTATTGTATTTTCTAACAAGAGTGGGATCCTTCTCTACCATGTTTTTGGTATAAACTACACTCTCCTCCAATCCATTTCGTTCATTATTCCCATGACACAAGTTAGAAAACTTGTTTATCCCTTGGGTGATATGCATACATAAATGTGAATTATTTGTGTGTTGGAATCTTTGGTCTAGTAGGACTTCCTTATTTTGTCTGTGTTGTTGAAAGATTCAAGATAAGAGAAACGAGTTCGCCAAATTACACAAAATTGTTAGAAAAAAACATTCTCATGATCATACCAAAATCAAAATAAAACCATAACAAGAAAATCAAATTCATAATAGAAGAAAAAATAAAATAAAATGAAAACACACAAACCTTCAAGATCAATCAATCTAAACAAAAGCAAAGGAAAGGATAACAAAAAGTAATCTATAGTATAGGACACTGACTAAGAGGAAACTAATAAAATAAATGTTTTAGGGACTATCCATTAACAGGGAGAGCCTCAAGCTCACCCCTAATATTTTGTAGTTGATACATGTCTACCCCAATCTTCTCAGCAATTCAGAAAGGTCCAAGCCATAGGTTTGGAACTTTGAATGTTCCCCTTTTGGCTCATTGATTTTATCCCACTTCAAGACTAAATATCCTACTTCAAAAAAAAATTCTCCAGCCTTATATTTATCAAACCATCTTTCTCCTAGCTCATTCTCTTTATTCCTCAACCATTAAAATTTCATCTATTCTTTGTTGCATGCTTGAAAAGGGTTGTCCCCTTGAGGACATTAAAGTTGCAAGGATGGGAGATATAAATTGATTGGAAATATAGCTTCTTGTTCTTACACTAGGAAATAAGGGGAATTCCCTAAGGCTTCCTTGGGAGTTACCCTATCATCCCATAGAGCGTTGTGAAGTGCATTGTGCCAATTATGATGATTTTCTACTATTGTTTTCTTGAGAATTCTTACCAGATTTTTATTAGTTGACTCTACAACTGTTGGGCATAGGCCAATTTTGTGGAAAAGGCATGACGTGGGTGAGACAGTTGATAGAAAAGAATGCAAGGTGCGCATGCAATAAGAAGGGAAAGAAAGACAACTGGTAGAAAAGCAGCGGAAGAAAGAGTGCATGCAGAGGAGAAAAGCGTGCAAGACTAGCAAGCGAGAATACCTAATTAGGTTAGGGTTTTGGTAAGAGAATGTAATGATCGATGAGCCAAGAATATATATAAATAGACACCTANGGGGGGGGGTTCAGGTGTCTTTGATGGTTGTTATGAGTTACTCATATAATATATAGTGACAGGCCTGTGACACAGATATGGTATGTTACATTTTTGTAATATGTTGAGCTATGGGAGGGAAAAGAGACTTGAACATGAGGGTTAGATCATAGGCTGAGGATATTGGTGTGATCTAGTTAGCCTCGTAAAGTTTGTGGAGTCCGAGCAATGGATGTATGAATAGAGTTATAGTGCGCGCGATGCCATGCATGACAGACCTATAATAAAAGATCCTTAGAGCTAAATCTTCAGGGATGTAGCCCAAGAGGGGGTGAACCACAGTAATTCATGTGTTGTGTGGAGTGAATTTTGGTTATATCTTTGTTGTTAATGGTGAAATATTATATGAATTCTTTGTTGAAATAGTTATATCTTTGGATTTGCAAGCATGCATAAGGAACAACAGGGTAACTAAGATCGACGACTGATAGAATATTGCTTAATACAATAAATAGAATCCACAACACACACTAACAGATCCCCACCTAATCTTGGATTGCAAGAACTTGATCATTGCAGTCACCCATTAAGACTATCTCAGGTGAGACTACATAGTACACTTTGTGTACTGCGCTGCCTTCTGGTTTACTAGGAGGGCTGATAGTTTTAGAGGCTTTGTTGGAACCCTAGTAGACCTGAACCTGGGTCAAACATGTTAAAACCATAGCTCAGATAAGTAACTAACAAATGGTTTTGTTTCCGGTTGGAACAACATAGGATTGAGTAGATGAAATATGTTGAAGATTTGTTAAAAGACTGTAAGATCTACGGAAGGCGGGTCAAAGGAATACTGAATCGGAAGAGAAGAAGGTGAGAAGAATGCATTGCTAGAAGGGAATTTTGAGACCGTGGAATCCCACAAAAGCAGAGATCGAAATCTGGATAAAGACAAAAGATATAGAGTTTGCACAGAAAGATCACAAAAACCTTAGAGTAACATCGCGCAAATATCTTGAGAAGTATGTTTTTGCTGGTCTGCATGAAGTATTTTTCTGTGATTTTCCACACTTATTGTAAGAGAGGATATTGAGGTTGAGGTATAATCATGTAACAAATTGGATCTGACAGTTAGAGTGGACCCCAATTCAGATCACGCAGTTACAGCCGGTGAATAAAAAATTCATCCGCACAGTAGATTTTTGGCTCAACGGTATTGTAGCAGGCTTTATAACAGAATTTGCAGTAGATACCGTGAAGTCGTACAACATAGAAAAGAAAGAGTTTCTATGCAGACCTCAAGGAAGGTATATTATATCAATGTATACTTCTATCAATATCTTGTTGTATAACAAAGGTGTAATGACAATGGAGTCAGACAACTAAACATCCTTGTGTGCATGGGGGAAGGGGGGAAACACTGACAGAAAAAGGAGAAATGGAAGGAGAAGTGGATAAAGGAAAGGAGGAAGCCTTGGACGATGGACGACGACCAGATCAAGAAAATCATGGCAATATTTATAAAGACGTGTAGTGGAGTACCCTACCAATACAAGGTGAACACCAAGAAGAGAGTCATAGCCATGAGGGAAGGCTTGGAAAGTGATGAAGAAGAGGTAGAGGATCTCCGAGCTATTGAGCAGATTGAGGAAATACTGTGTACAACATATGAGAGGAAGACAAGAGGTCCAAGAGCGGGAATAGAAGGAAACAATCCTATCCATGTTAATGTCAGTGTGGAAACCATGAACCCATGTGCAAATAATACACCAACAAGAACACCACCATTTAGACAACCGAGTTTCAGAATAAGGAGGACAACATGAAGTACATACACACAAGGAACAACAAATGGGGGAGCCAGTTTAGGAAATATTAGTCAAGAGTATACACCATGCAAAAGTAGTAGTCCGACATAGTTTACAATGGCAGGACATGATCCCACCATTCGGTTACCAGAATTTTGAGGAGAGGCAGCAGAAGACTCGGAGAAATGCTTGTTCATTTGTGCAAAGATCTAGGAAGAAAAATAGATCACTAATGAAGACACTAAACTTGCACAGCTAGCCATTACGTTAAGAGATCGCGCACTAGACTGGTACATGAGTCTAGACGTAAACAGTGCACCTAGGATGACAAGAACACTAACAAGCATTAAGAAGTTATTGATTAATGAGTTCTAGAAGCCGATCTCAGAGGATCAATACATGAACGAGATGATAGAAATCCAAAAGAAACTAGGAGAATTTGTCTGGTAAATTGACCAATGATTTAAGCGTTTGAAAGGGAAGTTGAGGTATGCCATGACAGATATGTAGCATAGACATTTGTTTGTGAATTCTCTGTTACCGCACCTGAAATACCCACTCATGCAAAAAAAATTCCAATCTCAAGCAGAGGCTCTACAAGAATCCTTGCAAATGGAGAATCAGTACCACAAGACAGATCCAACTATATAAGAGTTGAAGGAGGACTTGAAGAATCTTACCTTCCAACTCAATCAAAATAAGGGCAAGGACAAGAAAGAAGTTGTTTGGTGTACCACATGTAGAACATAAGGGCACCATAAGAATGAATGTCCAATATTCACGCAATATATGGCAACAGGGATGCCAAATCCTTTACCAACAGGAGGACCCTGGTGTGAAATTTTCAAGATGCACGGGCATGATCCATATCATTGTTCTATGATGCAAAAATACTAGACAATACCAAAGAATGCATACTGCACTTTTTGCAAGTCAGTAGGGAACGATGAAAAAGACTGCAAAATAACGGATCTGATGAGGGAAAGGACATTAGACACATATAGGGTGCAAGCCGAACTGATGACAGCGTCAGCTGCACCGCAATTCAATCAGGCACCACCACAGTATAATATTGTGCCACGACAGTATAACAACATGCAGCCGCAACAATATAACATTGCACAACCACGGTATAACACTGCACAATATAATCAGGTACCTCAATACACTACACCACGTGGAGATCGAGCTGGGTACAGAGGAGGCAGAAGAGGAAAAGGAGGATTTGGATGTGAAAGAGGTCCAATAGTGTGCCATAACTACCAACAACTAGGACACTATGCAAGAGAATGTCCACTTCCACTAGTGACTTGTATGTATTGTCGTGCATCAGATCATGACATGGAATAATGTCCAACACTATTAGTAAATATCTAGGAAAAGAGGAATTAGAACAATCAAAATTTTTAGTGGATTTCAGTAGAACCAAGGTATGAAGGAAGAAACATCAACATAGTGACACGTGGAGGTGTTAAAACATGAGTTGATGCAGCCAAACAAGAACCAATAAAACACCAGTGGATTAATAAGAATATCGAGCCACCCAAGCAATTTGATGCAAGAAAGGAGAAGGAGACCTTTAAGGAGGTCAGACAAGAATTTCTCAAGAAGAATGTTATGTCTACATCTATCGTGCAGCATAATCAAGACATCCCAACGTATGAAAGTCCGTCAGCATTGAACCATACTAGTGAAGTCCACCCGGGAAACCAAGTTGTATTAAAACTTTCCTGCAATCTTGTATTCAAGTATTTAAGGATCCATCATCTATTTTAGTATTACAGAATATGTTAGATAGATGTACCAAAAACTCTAAGGGAAAGTTAGAACATAGTATAGTCAATCACCTCAATGCCAGAAAGAGAACCAACAAAGAGTTTAGATTGAATGCCAACATCATAGATTTTATCATGGGCGGTGTGATATTAGATCTGGGATCTGAAGTGAATGTATTTCCCAAAAATACATGGCAATGCATGGGAGAACCTACCTTATGCTACTCACCAGTCCAACTTAAGTTAGCCAACCAACACAAATTTCTGCCAATAGGGAGGCTGAAAAGAGTGACAGTAGATCTGGACAGAGTGCGCACTAAGGTGGACTTCGAAGTGATCAAAATCGTGGATGGCACAAGACCATATCCAACACTACTGGGATTGGATTGGGCATTCAACAATTAGGAGATAATCAACCTAAAGATCAGGAAGATGACATTTGATTCAGGAGAATACAGGGTTATCGCACCTCTAGATCCATCAGAAGCCGAAATATTTGTGGAACCAACATGCCTAGATCTGGAAGAAATTAACCAGTTGTATCGAACCACCACGCGCACCGAAGATTACATCAATCCAACTTTCGATGGTGTACTTAGTTGGAGAAGTATCACATCATGTTCTTCTGAATCAAACATGGGTCTGGAGAATCGGTAGCAGCACCTACATGAGGTCTCAACCAGAAGATCTGCACGAATAGACCATGTAGTAAGGTGGGTTTGGACAGAAATCAAAGAATTTCCAAGTTTCCATGGAATCAACGACTTGGAAGAATTCCTAACGATATATGAGGAGGAAGTATCAGATAGTCAAAGATTTTTGGATCTTGACATCGCACTTAAGGCTACGCCTACAAGATCGTGGGGTGCACACAAAGAAAAAATCAAGGACTGGTACCAATGCAAAAGACTGTTGCGCATCACATTCGGTGCATAAAAAAAGAGGAACACAACTCAAAAATACAATGGACAGGGGGCACCAACGGAACACTTGGGGAAGTGCAGAACGCTGTGGAAAATGACACCCCCAGAGGAATGGCCTCATCATTTTGTACACACATTAGAGGGCATCCCAGCAAACTAGTACATAGACTAGGAATTGCGCAGAGGAACTACGAGCTAGATAGTACTACAACATAACTTTGCAGTCACTTTCTCATTTGAGCATGAGAACCCCAACATAGATACAACACTTCAAAAAATAAGAGGGGTGATATTCAGTAAGGAACCAGAATTTGATCTCATAACAAAAGAACAATAGCAGAATAGACAGACAACGAAAGAACTGTTGTCATGCTACCATGTACAGGAAGAAGGACCAGATGAAGATGACCCGGGTGATATTCAGATCGAGGAAGTTGAAGGAGAAAGAGAAGTGGAAGGTCCAACCCTAGAATCAAAACTATTTTTTGTGTTGATCAAGGTGAAAAAATTCAACATTGGGATAGTTGAGAATCCCAAAATGGCCAGCATTGGGGACTACTGGGACGAGCAAACAGTGGAAAGGATAACATAGTTACTGTGCGAGTACAGTGACTTGTTCCCGGCAACCTTCACAGAAATGAAGGGTATTGCAAGAGAAAATGGAGAGATGAATATCCCTCTCAAACTGAAGGCAAGACCTATCAGACAGAGGCCTTACAGATTGAACCCCATATACAAGAAGAAAGTAAGAGTAGAAATTGACAGAATGTTAGAAGAAGGAATCATAGAACCTGTAGAAGAATCAGAATCGATAATCCCCATGGTAGTGCAGGAGAAGAAGAAAGGAGGCATAAGAATCTTTGTAGACCTAAGAAACCTCAATGATGCTTGCCTACATGACCCCTTCCATACACCCTTTACATATGAAGTCCTAGAAAATGTGGGAGGTTAGGAAGCATACTCATTCATTGATGGATTCTCAAGCTACCACCAAATCAAGATATCACCAGAATATCGGTACAATACTACCTTTGCAACAGAATGGGGATGCTACCAGTACACAATCATGCATTTTGGACTGAAGAATGCACCAACAATTTTTTCCAGAGTAGTCATTGTTGCCTTTAAAGAATTCATCCATCAATTTCTAGAGGCATATTTGGATGATTGGAAAGTGTACAGCCTACTGAAGGATCATGTAGAGGTGTTGAGGCTAATGTTAGAAATATACAGGTAATGCCAAATATCCTTGAACATTAAGAAATGTATATTTGGAACACCCTTTGTAATTCTATTGGGTCACATAGTATGCAGACAAGGTTTGATCATGGATCTTGCAAAGATTGCAGTTTTTGTGAACTTACCACCACCAAAATCAGTGCACGAGTTGAGGGCCACATTGGGACATACATGATACTACATAAAATTTATAAAGGGGTATGTGCGAATCACTGCGTCGATGAGAAATTGTTCAAGAAGGATACTAAGTTTCAGTGGAATGAGAAATGTCAACAAGGATTGGACACCCTGAAGGAGAAGATGGTCAGAACATGTATCTTAGTCTTTCTAGACTGGGAGAAAACATTCCATGTACACGTAGATGCATAAGCCATATCCTTGGGAGCTATTTTTGCGTATCTAGGAGGAAGAGAATTGGATCATCCTATAGCATTTGCTAGCAGAAAACTGTCAGAATCGGAATAGAAATACAACACTACAAAGAGGGGAGACCTAGCTATGGTCTACTCACTTCATAATTTCAGGCATTACCTACTTGGAAAACATTTTAAGATGTTCACAGATCATTCATCCCTTAAGTACCTAGTCAACAAGCTAGTGTTGGGGGGGATAATTTGTCGATGGTTACTGTTGTTTAAATAATTTTACTTTGAAGTCTTAGTTAAACTAGGGAAGTTGAATACAAGACTTGATCACTTGTCAAGGGTCACCAATGGAGAGGAACCTACAAACTCAGAGGATACCTTACCTGATGTGCAGTTATTTTCATTTCAGATCGCAAATGATTATTTTTCTGACATTATTGAGTATTTAAGTACAGGGACTACGCCAAAGGAATTTAGCACTGTGCAAAGGAAAATTTTGGTTGTCTAAGAAGTTGACTACCAGTTGATCATTGGGCACTTATATAAAATGGTGGAAGACAAAATCTTGAGAAGAAGCACACTAGAACACGAAATTCATAGGATACTAGAAGAATCCCATGAAGTAATAGCGGGAGGACACTATGCAGGCAAAGCTATCGCATAAAAGGTACAACACAGAGGATTATGGAGGCCACCTATTCATAGAGATGAAAAGGAATATTGTCAACAATGCGATGTTTGTCAAAGGGTTGACAAACCAAACAGACGGGATGATATGCCCTTACATCCACAAGTGACGCTACAAGTGTTTGAAAAATGGGATATCAATTTTTTTGGGCCAATTAACCCACCCGCAATAAGATCAGGTGCACGATACATTATCGCTGCGACGAAATACCTCTCAAGATGGGAAAAGGAAACACCGGTCAAAGATTGAAGTGCATAGACAACAACACACTTTCTTTTTGAACATGTGCTCACTAGATTTCGATGTCTGAAGATTTTGGTGAGTGACCAAGGCACTCACTTTATCAACAACACCATCAGATCTGTAACTAAATAATTTGAGGCCATAAAAAAATAATGCCATACCACCCTCAGGAAAATGGAACAATGGAAGCCTTCAACAAGATTCTAGAGAATGCCTTAACCAAGATTTGCAATGTCAATAGGGATGACTGGGATTCAAATATACCAGCAGTATTATGGACATATAGAACTACTTGTAAGAAGATGATAGGACAAACACCATTTATATTGGTATATGGAAAAGAAGCATTGGTGCCACTAGAATTTTTGGTATCCAGTCTGCGTGTAGCAGCGATTACGAACATGACAGAACGAGGTGCGATACAAGAAAGGTTAAGTCAACTGATGAGCATGGAAGAAGATAGGATTATAGTAGGGTTCCACCAAGGAGTACAGAAAGAAAGGGAAAAAGCGTGGCATGACCAACATATCAAGAGAAAAAGTTTCAAGGAAGGAAACCCAGTCCTACTGTATGAAAACAAGTTTTTTCAACATCCAGGAAAGTTCAGAATGCATTAGTTCCATATAAAGTCAAGACTATAAAAAACCAAGGCATTGTACAGCTGAAGGACTTAGATGGAATAAAAATCATAGGAATGGTCAATGGGAGTTGACTGAAGCTATACAAGTACAGTCGACCACCAACAACTTTACAGTTACCGAAAAAAATACACGAAAATCCACGCGCACATGAGAACAAATCAGTGCGACGAAAAGAAAAAAGAGTCAGAACAAACAAGTCATTGAGTCAGCACAAAAAAATAGGAAATACTACACCAGAAGAAAAGGGGATATAAGACAAGGCCTCTGGGAACCCAAAAATCCCAGTGCGCCAGAAAAAGGACCGACGGTCGGACAATGCAACGATTCAAGAAATGACGGTTGTGGAAATCGGGTGCCAAATGGTAGAGACGGTTGAAACTGCAACAACCAATACACAGAAGTAAAGACCATATTGTGACGGAAAGGGAAAACGGTCAAAAAAAAGATGCAAAGGATGACAGTTAACATATATGACAGTACCACGTGCCAGACACACCGCCAAAAGTGAAAAAAGGACAACTATTAATGTGGAACAATTGTCATTCAATCATCCCACTATAAAGTCGGAAAAATGGGGGAAACACCAGCTATTGTGTCAATTTATAAGGAGAGAACGTAGAGCTGAGTGGAAGAGATCTAGAACGATAATTTGACCAAGCATTAGCCGAATTCATACATTTAGAGCCTAGACCCTGTCGAAATGTCACCACCATGAGTTGGAGAGCTAGGTAGGGTCGACAGGAACACACGTAGTACTACTCATGTGACAAAAGCAAGGGAGAAAAGAGACACCTGTAGTGGTGGATGTCTATGAACTCCACACACTGGAGTATGAAACAAACCAGGTGATAGTAGAAGAGGAGCATAACCCAACACGAGAGGACGGGTCGATGGAGGAGGACCTCGAGAGAACTGAGTCTGATAATTCGAGGGGGCAAGGGAAACGACAGACGGAGCATGTCATGGGTTCAGCACCACATAGCCATGAACCAGAGGTAGCATAGGCCATAGTACATTAGGGTGTACCATAGGTGGGGGCCTCATAATCACCAGCCAAATGGAAGAGCTAGGTTGAGAGCAGCGCGCATGGAGGGTCACAACCGCAGGAAGAAGGGACCTTGATTTTTCCAAAAATCATGAGCGCGGTGCAAGTGGATGACGACATGGTCGACGGAGTCACTTCCATCAAATACTATGACCACGAAGTGACCAATGTCACTAAGTTCCCAGACTTGGCGTCGCAGGCCTACCTAGAAAGCAAGGGAGTAGGCTCATCAGGCATGCCACTAATAGAGTCAGCGCAGTGGATCCTAGGGTTTTATAACACTGGCATCATGAATTTTTTGGATGCCCCACACTTTGGGAGGGGAAATCCTGTCAATGCCTACATCAAGCAATTGTTGGCACGCATCCATGGAGGAATTTTATGGATGGATAGGTGGGTGCCCATCACTGTCGACCTCATTGCAGGAATAATAGGGCTACCCATAGATGGAGAAAAGCCGAAGAATTACTTAGAGGACAAAACACGAGCCAAGGCCATATCATATGAGATCAAGGATAAGTATTGCACAGAACGAGGCAACATGGGAATCAGGATCAATGACATTAATGATCCTACGACAAGGTTTTCTACCAGGCTACTCGGGTGCAAACTAATGCGCAAGTGTCGAAAAGAGGAAGTACCAGTTGGTGTGGTCGTCGTCGCCATGTAGTTTTCAAAGGGGAGCTCGATGAGATGGGCCTCATACCTCCTTAATTCATTCTTGGAGCATTGAAAAGCCACACAAGACTGGGGCTCTGAGTTCCATTACTCATGGTTACTCATCCTCATTGTCCTCATGGGGTGGAAAGAACCGGTCTACAGTATGTATCTGGAGAGACCACGAAAGTGTGGCACGACGCGCTACACATCATTATGCAGCAGCAAAGAGCCAAAGAGAAAGATGATGAATATGGACATATTTGCATGGTATTTCAAAGAGATGCTGGAGTTGATTGCAGATATATGGCACATTACACCAAACATTTTCCAGGAGTTTGGGAAGGTTTCCAACTTCAGGGAAACGCGCCATAGTTTATGGATGCAAGACAAGTGCAACAAAGCCAAGGAATGTCTACAACTTAACTACTATTTCACGTAGGAGGAAATCCAAAGAGAGGTCCAAGAATGGCATGAAGAATGGAAGGTACCCCATATTCCAACCACGGTACAAAGAGTGTGACCTCAGATGCAAGGTAGGCCAGCCCCAACGCACCAAGAAGGCACCAATGGGGCAGGATCCAAGAAGAGAAATTCCCAAGGCCAAGATGGGGGAATCACCCCAGCCAAGAAGAAGTCACGTACATGGAATAAACCACCAAGGGGGCCTACACAGGTTCCACCTCGCACAGAACAACCACCCATACACTCAACAGAAGAAGTGCGGGTGGAAGAGATAGATGCAGGGACCCATGAAATCCCTAAGGTGGAAGAAACAGGCGCAGGGAAACACGAAATCCCTGAGGAGGAAGAGCAAGGGACATGAACCTAGGAGATTCCTGAGGCCAAAGAAACATGGACAACTATTGCGGGGAATACCTAGAGACCTCCTAATCCTGAGCCATCGACTAACTAGGAGAAGTGACCAGGGGAGAACACTAGTGGAAGCCAAAAGAAGACAAAGGCCCACAAGCCACAGAGCCATATTTCACTAACCTCAAACGATGTGGAATTAGTGGCGACAATAGTCAAGGAGCAACTGGACGAAGTATGGGAGAATGAGGAGAAGCATAGAGATTCAATCGTCGATCAAGTAAAAGAGGTAAAAATTGCATTGGAGAAGTTAAGGATCGGGGCAACACAAGAACCAAAAGAATCATTGATGCAAGAAAAGGAAGGATTTCTAGTACCTAGGACAATACAATTTGCAACACAACCCACCGCCAATTTCATCATCACACTAGAGATGATTTTCACTGAAGAAGAAACAATGCATAAAACTCTCAAATACATCGAGACATTGGATGTGGTGTTGGCCAGTATTCCTACAAAAGAATTGTACAAACTTTAGGTGAGGGTCGTGCAGGAGATTTAGTCCAAAGGGAGAGTGGACTCCACAGACTTACAAATAGCCCAGACAGAGACTATCTCGTTGAAGGAAGCCCTCAACCTTGAGGCACAACAGAAAGAGAAAGAGAAGAAGAAAGTGGATGAGATGCAGCAGAAAATCCACATGTTGTTTCAAACAATTCCCGAAAGCACAAGCGACGAGGCATGGTCATCGGGAGAGAAGTTGCGCAAGCTAGAGCAGACTATCTAGGATTACAAGGAGAATATCAAAGATATGGAGGAGCATGTCACACCCACTACTCCTACAGAAGTCAGAGCACAGTGGGAGAAGGAGGTGACAACACCTGTGGAAGGCATCGACCAAAGTATTTAGATAGTCACTGTGTTTTTAGAGAAAAGTGTGCAGCTATGGACTCACCTACTAGAGGATGGGAGCCTCCAGGAGCTACAGGGGAAGGAAGCCAAAATCCATGCAGTAATGGAAGAAGTGAAGCAATGACAGAAAACAGTGTCACTTTCAGAGAATATCAAGACTTCCATGGAATTAAAGGCTCTACAGTTGGAAGAGAAAGCATTGCTATCACAAAATACAGTGAGACAGGCGTTGTTGGAGCCCCTACAAGAAAATATGGAGCAACTGGTCATGGAGAGTGACGCAGCTAAGAAGAACATTGAGAAGATCAGGGCCGAAGGTGGAGAGATTTTACAGTCTCCCATCACAGAGTAGATGGTCACCAGTATGGTTGACAAGAGCAGTCAAGCTCAACAACAATGCCAACGCATAATGAAGATGTATGATGCACTACAGCAGGAAGTGTCTGAAGCAGGACATAAGAAGTGACAGTGGAATAAGTCAAGTAGTGACTCAGGACGAGTCATGATGTCAGTGTTGGGGGCCTATTGGGCACATACCCATTTTGGGGAAAAGGCACGACATGGAGGCGAGACAGTTGGAAGAAAATCATGCAAGGTGTGCATGCAAGAAGAAGGGAAATCAAGATAGCTGGCAGAAAAGCAGTGGAAGAAAGCGCACATGCAGAGGAGAAAAGAGCACAAGACCAACAAGCAAGAATACCTAATTAGGTTAGGGTTTTGATAAGAGAATGTAATGACCGATGAGATAATAATAGATATAAATAGACACCTA
>ML786186.1:415690-447916 GCA_009831015.1 Picea engelmannii | reverse complement strand
GGGGGGGGGGGGGTTCAGGTGTATTTGATGGTTGTTATGAGTTACTTGCATAAGATAGAGTGACAGGCCTATGAAACAGATATGGTATGTTACCTTTTTGTAAGTTGTTGAGCTATGGGATGGAAAAGAGACTCGAAATTGATGGTTAAATTGCAGGATGAGGATCCTGGTGCGATCTAGTTAGCCTCGTAAAGGTCGTGGAGTCTAAGCTATGGATGTATGAATGGAGTTGTAGTGCTCGTGGCGCCATGCATGACAGACCTATAATAAAAGAGCCTTAGAGATAAATCTTTGTGGACATAGCCCTGGAGGGGGTGAACCATGGTAATTCATGTGTTGTGTGGAGTGAATGTTGGTTATATATTTGTTGTTAATGGTGAAATATTATATGAATGCTTTGTTGAAATAGTTAGATCTTTGGATTTGCATGCATGCATAAGGAACAACAGGATAACTAATATTGGTTACTGATATAATATTACTTAATACAATAAATAGAATCTACAGCATGCACCAATAGATCCCCACTTAATCCTAGATTGCAAGCACTTGAGCATTGCAGTCATCCATTAAGACTATCTCGGGTGAGACTAGGCAATACACTCTATGTATTGCGTTGCCTTCTGGTTTACCAAGAGGGCCAATAGTTTTAGAGGCTTTGTTGGGACCCTAGTAGACCTGAGCCTGGGTCAAACATGTTAAAAGCATAGCTCAGATAAGTAACCAACATCAACACTATTTATGTACGGGTAATAGTTAACAAAGTATCTTAGAATGATCCCTTTATCTAGAGAAAATTTAGTCAAAAGAGTAGAATAAAAGTATGAAACATTATCAAAAACAAAAATGGAAGGTACCCCAAATATTGTTATTATATGTTGTTCTAAAAACTATATTGCACCTTCTCGTTGACATGGGTAAGGGGAAAATCTTCCGACCACCTCATAAATAATCAGTTGAAGTTAATATATATTTGTGTTTTTTGGACGATTTTGGGTTTATCTCTCCTATGAAGTCTATCCCCTACTACTCAAAAGGTCTTTAAATTGTTACTGGTTGCAATGATATGGATGTCTTCTTCTCTTTTCCAGCACTTAATTGAAAAAATGTGCATCTTCTTACATATGTGTGTGCATCTCGAAACAAGGTTGGCCAATAATAACCTGCCCTTAATATTTTATGAGAAGTAGTATCTACTAAAAAATTCCCACCCGTGGGACCATCGTGAAGTTCTTTTAATACCTTTTCAACTTCTTTTTCAAGGAATCTGAGTAACATGCCATTTTAATTCATGTGGAACAACATATAATTTATGAGACAAGAATATTTTAACCTAAGTGCTCTCCTTTCCCTTGTCTTCATGTGTTTAGGACAAGTTCCATGATGGAGAAAAAAATATAATTCAACATACCAAGATTCTTGTCTTGTTGGGATATACAATACCTCACTAAACCATAAAGAAAACTCATTGTCCCAACCAGAATGTTTTTATTCTACTAGGTATTGGGATTCTGCAACTAATTTACATCAGTCTTTTCCTCTAACTATATTTATGGGTTTGATATCCAAATCGAATTCTTGGATAACGACCATCTAATTCCATATCCTTTCTCCCATCTCCTATCATGTAAAAAGGGACCTTACTACTGGGTGAGGAACTATAACCTTTGTATGGTTCTTCATGATATACAATATGAAAATCTTTACTACCTTGTAGATAGCATATGCTTGTTTATCAATAGTCGGGTCGTTAAGTTCAAGTCCTTGTAGATTGGTTTTATGAATGAGACAAGGGCTTCATTATTTTCATCATCCTTTTGAGTAAGAACATCAACTAAAGACCGGTCTAAGGAGAAAGTATAGAGGAAGAAGTCTTTGCTGAAATTGAGGCTTCGTAGAATAGGGGATTAAGAGATAATAGTGTTGATTTTTGTAAAGGCGTTTCTTCCTTCCTCGCTCCATTTGAACTTTGTATCTTTGTGTATCATCATTTTTAACGGTTTAATTATTTATGTAATATCAGGCGTAAATTTTATCATGAAATTAATCTTCCCAAAGAAAGATTGCATAGACTTTTTATTGTGAGGGAGTTAAATTTATGAAATTTCCTTTACTCGTTCAAGGTCAATATTGATGCCATATTTAGAAATAATATGACCAAGGATTTTTCCTTCTTCCACTCTGAATATGGTATTTTTTGGGTTCAAATATATCTCATACTTCCTACACCTTTCAAAAATCTTGATAAGGTGAGAAATGTTGTCTACCCTATTCTTCGATTAGACGTTGATATCATCTAAGTAAAAAACCACACACTTGTTGATTAATCCTCTAACGACCACATCCATGGTCGTTTAGAAGGTTTATCCTGCATTAATTAATCCAAATGGAATGATTTTGTAGGAGAATGTTCCCCATTTATTCTTGAAAGTTGTCTTCAATCTATCTTCTTCCGAAACCAAAACCTATTTATATCCTGAGAATCCATCCAGAAGTGAGAACATCTAAGATCTGGACATAGTTTGCAATATTTGTTCCATGGGGGAAATGGGGTAATTATCGTTTTTTGAGGCCCTGCTCAAGTTTATGAAATCTACACATATACGAATTTCTCCTTGCTTCTTTTTAATGGGCACTAAGTTGGCCACCCATGCATAGTGTCTTACTTGAAATATTATCTTATCATATAGTAGTTTTTTGAGCTCCTTCTGCATTACCGGCTCAAGAGATGAGTGGAATTTCCCTAATTTTGTTTTAAACTTCTTGACTTCAAGTTTAAGTGGGATGAAATTTTGAATGATCCTGGTGTCATACATTTTCAAGTCTTGGTAGGACCATGAAAAAACATCCCAAAGGTCTTTGAATAACTTTAAGTAGGCCTTATTTTCCTTAGGATACAATGGTTTCATGAAGTCAATGTTCCTGGGATTGTCGGTAGTCCCTAATTTTATGACTTCATAGGTAGGACAAGAACTGTTGAGTTTGACATTCTTGGAATTTGTAAACTTCTCTCATAAATAAAAAAAATTTCAAGGTTGACTACTCCCCTAAGAATAATATGAAGTTTGGTTTGAGTCATACTATTGTCTTTATATTCACTATGGCCTACTTGTTTATGTTCAACAAGTATCTTTTTGAAAATTTCATCATCGATAGTTAAGTCCTTGAAATTTTCTTCGTTGGTTAAGAAAGATATAATTTGTCCATCCCCTTCAAATACCCTCTAGTTGGTGATGTTATATGGGACGAAAGGTTTGTGTAAAAGTTCTATGGAAGACCTAGAAGCATCATAATATTCAAGGGGAGATAATTTCGAAGTTGTTGTAGCCCTAATAGAATCATCAAGTATATTATTTGATTGAGGGATTTCTATGATGTTGAATGCTTGAAAGTTATCTATCAATATGTACACTTCCTGCTGATAATTATTTAAGTGAGGAGAATTGCATTGGATAGTATTTTTTACTTTTCTAAAAATAAATTCCAAATCACCAAAGAAAACTAGTTCCTTAATGTTTAGGTAAATAGCTTTCTTGAGTGGGCGTTGTATTCAACAGTATTGTTTGTGCATTCAAAATCTATTATGCATGATAAGAAACTATGTTTCCATATTGGATCAATAAAAATGCAGCTTGCACCAGCTCCTTCCTAGGATTTGGATCCATCAAAGAACAAAGCCTAGATCTTAGAGGTGAAATTTGGTAATTTCCTGTTTGGGTCCACCCTTGGAGTTTCATTTTTTCTTCTATGATCTGAACTTGGAAACTATGTTCGATCTCACTACATTAATTCTCAATTATCTCTGAGTTTTCTTGAAGTCACAAATCTGAATTCTGTGAGAATAAAACTTCAGATAAGCAAGGTGAGAAATTCCCAAAGTCAAAGTCACAAGAATAATTCCCTAACACAAGGAATTTTGTAGAGGAAGGTTCATTTGGGGATTCCAAATTAGTGAAAATATGTTTCAAATATTTTTCCCTATTAATTATGATCATGTTGGTATTTCCCTTTAGTGATATCCATAAGTGGGACCAATCAGTACTGAAGTAACCATGTATTTTTCATACCAATCCTGACTTAACAACATTCCATAAGCTTCTGGAATATCCATAATGATGATATCAATGAGTTGGTGAAACTTTGGGTTAGAGGCGATGTGAATCATAACATATTTTAGTTCACTAATTACCTTAACTTATGTTCTATCTAGTTGGATAATCTATGTGTCACTTTTGTAAGGGGTGGCATTCAACTTCTTACACACTTATAGAGGCATGACATTTGAGGACGCACCATAATCAACTAAACATTTGTGTAGATTTATGTTGTAAATTTTGAAAGTAAAGAAAAATGGTAGGACAAATGACCAAGGTTTCCTATCAGTAGACACTATGTCTACATTAGACTTCTTGATTTACCCAGAGGTAACTTTGTCCGTGCTTGGATTTTGGTTTATCATAGGTTTGTCATATTCCTTCAAGGCTTGCAGAAAAAAGGTATTTTGTTGAGGAATTCTACATAAATCCATCACATAAATATTTTCTTTTATCTTTTTTCAGATCTTCTACCACGTTATATTCTATTTTTTTATGTTTCCTGAGTTTGAAATTTTGGGGAAGAGCTAAGTATCAGGGGTGGATGAGAAAAATAAGTGGTTCTTTCATGATTTTTTGGAGCTTGGGCCATGATAGGTTGATTTTGTGTGATAGGTCCCTTTCTCCTCGTTTGAACTTCCAATATTTCAAGTGGTTATTCCTCTTCAGTGGGATCGTCAAGAGATGATGTATGATTGATATCCCACAACACCATGGATGTTTTCTCAGGTGGCTCACTAACCTCATTTTATGTGACATTCGATGTTTGATCATTGGTTTGTTGAGTCAGGGTACATCCATCCAAGAAATGATTGGCTAAAAAATTCATGCCATTCACCCATTGGGGGGAATATTTCTATGAATGGATTTCTTGATGATAATTGCAAAAGGAATCCAAGGCTGCTTCATCCAAGTCAATGTTTAAGTTGGTTGAGGGAGGCTCAATAGCCTTTAAGATGATGGTTTTCTAAATAATTTTTTGTAATGCCTAGGATTAGATATGCATTCCCCTGTGTTCCTCTTCATTTCTACGATCTCGTTAGATGACTTCTTAACCATTATTTGCATATTTTCCATATCTACATTGTCCTTCTCAAAATTTTCTAAGTGTGTTCACTTGGTGGCCATGCCAGCAAAAGTCCTCTTCTAGATGGTTGTTGGGTTTCATTCTTTTCTAAGGAGATATAACTATCTTTACAACCTTTCATATAGAATTCAATAAATTTGTCCTCCTTAAAATTCTCATCCAGAGTAGGTTTAACAAATCTTTTGACGAACATGGAGATAGAGTCTAGTAATACATTTCCATATACCTCAATTTGTAGCTCTTGAGCGGGCTTGGCATGGTTGAAATTTATTAAGGATTTTTGTAAACCTATGCTTAAAATATTTGACATTTTTCTTAGGTCCCATGGTGTTAGAAAAAATATCATCCATCAAGGCTCCCATAGTTTTTGATTTAGTGATTTTTTCTAGGAAATATTTTTGGAATTGTTTCCAGCTATTTATGGAACCAACCGAGAGGTTAAAATACCATGTTGAGGCTAAATTATTGAAATTTTATGGGAAAAGTATTCATACAACATATTCATGTTGCACATTCATCAGTCTTATTGCTAGTATGAATTTATTTATATGGTCTTCAGGAAATCTAGAGGTTTCCGGGTCAAACTTGGGAAGAAGCTTCTCTAGGTAACTAGTTAAGTTATGCAACCATCCTGGTATGGCCAAAACATCCCTAGCCAACCTTGGTTGGTTATTTTTATGATGATGATTAACCTTGGAGATGTTTTCATTTTTATCTCCCATGGCATCTGATTCATCATTTGAATATTCTGAATTGGAACCTACTTCTTCACAGTAAAAATTATCAGGTTTAGAGTAGATACTTGTTAGTAGGGTGACAACTAGATTTTCAGGAATAAAAATGAGATATTGATATATTTTAGTCAAAGATAAATCTACCAAGTTCTCAACCGTGTGGACAAAGGTATGATCAAGGGTGTTGAAATTTGTTCTATGAGTTCAGTTTCTCTAAGGTAGGAAAGGAGCTAATAGAAATTCCCTTATATGTCGATCATAAGCTCTAGCAATCCTCCTAAACACATTAATTTCTTCGCGAGGGATCATCTAAGGTATTTCTATGTGAAGTTACATGTTGTCCTCAACGTGTGGTGAATCATTGGTGGTGGGGGTACCTTCTATGATAGGATTTTCTTGAGAAGGACTAGCCATGCATGTGGGCTATTTTGAATCTATAGGCTATTTGAGATATGTTTCTATTGGAAAAAATGTTATGACTAGCCATGCATTAGTTCAAGACCTCCTTCTAGCATCAATTATGTTGAGGGGTTTAAATTCTCTTTGATTCAACAGTAATAACCACGCCCAAAGATGAGGTTCAATTAGAATCTTCTCTATTTGAAGTAGAGTGATTCTCCATATTGATAGTCTAGCAAGTTTCGATGGGATTTACTTAGTTCCTAGAAAGTGTCTTTTCTAGCGGTGTGTCTCTTTTTTGGTTTAATTTCTTTACTCTTCAAACATACAAGAAATGTAAATGACTTAAAGGATTGAATTATATAGAAAATCGGGCATAGGATAACCTTTAGCCAACGGTGCATGAACAATACCCAAGCTTAACCAACATTAGCAATAATACTCTCATTAATCAAGTGATAGATATTGTATAAGAGAAGGAAAGAGTGGCATGCAAGAGATCACATATAAAGGAAAAATTACACTAGAAACAATTATGCATACTATTCACATGTGATACATTAAAACACCATCGAATTTCAACCAATATTCATTCAGTAACTATAATCATCTAAGATAACACAAAACAATTATGATCTTACTAAAGAGGTATGTAGTTGATAACAAGATGAATAAATAATCCACAAAGCAAGTTTTCACCCACAAAACTGGTAAAAAATTGTCTCTTCCTTTGTCAGAGCTTCTTCCTTCATCAAACTTCAAAATAGTTCTCTACTTAATCCTCTATTTCTTAGAAAAACCATAAACCTTTCAAAACGAGGTCGATGACCTTATTTATAAAAGATATGTTGGATTACTGAGAGGGGGGGTGAATCAGTAATAGAGAAATAATCCTTTTTAACCACAAAATCCAAGTTTTATATCAATGTATCATTATCATCCAATAGTTACAGAGTAAATAAAAAATGAAAAAATGAGCAATCATACACATACACAGTACACCAGTGTTTTTACGTGGAAACCCAAAGCGGGAGAAAACCATCGAATGATTTTTCTTATATGTATTTAAGAATCACATTCATTGGAAGCGCCAACTGCCTTTGTTTTCCAGCTGCAACTGGAAGGAGGCTCCAACCCCCTAGTTTCTCACGCTACAACCTGAGGGAAGCTCCAACTCCCCAATTCTCTAGCTACAACAGGAAGGAGGCTACAACCCCCTATGTTCTCTGACTACAACTAGAAGGTGGCTACAACCACCTTTCCTTGCCCCATCCAACCGCCATGACATAAAAGTAGAATGATGGAACCACTGTCACACTATCACTGTGAACTATACTGTTGTAAACATGTACCAATCAACTTGTAATCAACCTGTAACAACCTGTACCAATAACTTGTGCCAACATGTACCATACATCAACCTATACCTCAACCTATACCATAAACAAATGCATCAACCATGCACCAAACCTGTACAAATAACTTGTCACAATAACCTATCAAAACAACCTGTAATCAACTTGTACCATAAAAAATTGCATCAACCATGCACCAACATGTACCTCAAACTATACCATCAACGAGTGCACCATGTTAGGATATTTAGACACTTAGGAGTTAGTAAGATCTACTTGGTCTATTGTGTCATTAGGTAAAAGTGTGTTTTTCTAGTGTGTTTCTTTAGTATGCATTTGTAGTTAGGAAATCCGACGGTCACGATATGTTCCCGACATAGAGTGATCCGACGGTTCATACTCTCCCCGATCTTAATGGCCATTGATCCGTGGCTTAACACACGATTGTTCCATGATCTCTATTTAAATAGCATGGAGGTTCATTTTCCAGTGATCGATTGTGAGAAACTCTCTTGTAAAATCTCTCTGTAATCTTTTTCTTTGCATTAATAAACTGCTCCAAGTGGTCGCGTTGGCTGGGGCTGTGGATGTTTCCCCGTAGGGGTTTTACCACGTGAAAACATCAGTGTGTTGATCTTTGATCTAGTTATGTGAGTGTTTACTGAAGGTGTTCATCCTCTATTGGAATACCTGTGTTGTCGAACATGGTATCAGAGCCTGTTTGAAGACCCCCTCCTATTGAAGATCGAGATCGTGAAGCCGAGTTGCCTCATCGCCACTTTATGTCATTTCTGTACATTTGTGGGCTGAGAGGATTGTCCCATTGCGTCGGGAACACTCTTTTCAGTCAGGAAAACTTTTTGTTTCACTTGAAAAGGTTTTTGTTTGCCCAAGATACGGCCATTACAGTCAAATCTAGAGGTATAAAGCTTGAATACACATTTTTTTAAATTTTTGCAGAGTAGTATTTTGGTTTTATTTCGGTTTCGTTTTATTTATTTTCGGGTTTCTACTCTTTTATATCTTCGTATGCTCTTTTCCCCGCACCTTGTGTGATCTCGTCAAATCAGAAACAAATAGTAAAAGGTGCATCTTCCGGGTAAGCTAACCGAGATCTAACCCTTGTTGTCATCGAGAAGCGGAATTTTTTTTTCTTGTGTGAAAAGAGTCTTTTTTTAGCACGCTCTCCAACAACAACAACACCACCAATCCTCCTTCTGAACATTACAATATGTTTTGCTAGATCATTTGGTTAAAAGTTGCCTTATTAAGTAAGAGGTCTTAAGTTCAAGTCTCTCTTTTGTTACCTTTTTTGAAAAAGTTCATGCTAAAATTGTAAAGTGTATTTCACTTCAAGTATAAAAGTGAATCACTATAAGTAGCTTTAATATTTTATTTTAGAGTTATTTATTTTGCATGCAAATTTTCTGTTAAAATTATAAAGTAACTTCATTGTAAAAGTGATCCCCACTTCTCTTTATAAAAGTGGGTCACTTCATAAAGCAACTTACACAATCATGTGGTCATTTGGTTACCGATTGTGCCTTTTTTTAAAAGGGCATAAATCTAACATCGGAAGTCCGTTTTCAATGTCGTTTTTTTAAAACCACACAACTTTTTGAGCTCTTTCCATCCAAATTATCAGTTTCAGTTTTTAAATCCACATTATTTGTATATTTAATATGGCTTCTACAAGTACTGTCTTTCTTACCAACAACAACTACTTCCAATGGAAATCTTATATGGAATATTTATTGAGAAGTAAAGGCTGGTACCGGATTACCTTGGGAAAGGAAAAATCACCCACTGATGCTGATAAGAAAGCCAAGTGGGATAATAGGAATGACGAAGCATGTGGAATAATCGAAATTTCCATCTCTCTTGATTTAAGGTACCACCTTCAAGATATTGATGACCCCAAAGAAGCTTGGGACACGATTGAATCTGTGTTTGGTAAACTCAATATTATTCGAGCACGACAATTAGAAAATCAAATACTGAACTTGAGTCCAAATGATTTTTATTTCCTTGGAGACGATCTATCTAGGTTTAAAACACTTAGAATTTTATGTGAAGAATGTCAGACAAAGATGGAGGAAGAGCGTTGCATCTATCTTATTCTTTCTAAGCTAGGTAGTGCATATTCTATGTTTGTATCTACCTTTTATGTCGTGAGAGAGGCTCTAGGGGAAGAAGCTTATGAAAAACCCAGTCTTGAGTCCTATTATGCTTCTTTGATTCGAAAGGAAGATAATCTTGTACAATTTGGAGTGATCAACATTGTAGGTCCCTCCAACAAAGCCTTAGTTTCCCAGGAGAAAGATAAACCCAAGTATCTCAAGAAGAAACATCCTTGCTACAACAACAAACCACATAAGGGTACCAAACCTACTCAGAAAGCTTCAGCTCCCACTAGTGACAAAGGAGCAAAATATAAAAGTAAGAATACTAACAGACATTGCAACTTTTTTGATAAATATGGTCATGATGAGTCCAAATGTTTCAAGAAGATGGCAGCTTTAGAAGCAGCGATGAAGAAGCACAACATCAGTATTGATTCTACTTCTTCTTCTCACGGACATGCACTTTATGCTTCTGGTTTCTCCTTCAATTCAAATTCTACTACTACTTCTTCTTCTTATGAGTGGCTTATTGATTCAAGAGCATCTTATCATATGGCTAAGGATAAAGCCATATTGTCTTCTCTAAATGAATGTAACACGAAGAAAATATTTGTTGGTGATGATAGATCTCTTAGTGTTGTAGGATCTGGAACAGTTCAAGTAGATAATGGTCATTTCAATGATGTATTATGTGTTCCAAGTCTTTCTTGTAACCTTCTATCAGTATATCAAATCACTCATTTCGGTGAAGGTAAAACTGTCGAGTTTTCACCTCACCAAGTTGTAATCAAGGATCCAAAATATCTTAAGCATGTTATTGCAACTGGAATTGCTGATGATATTACCAGGTTGTAAAGGTTTGACAACTTTGGGTCATCATCTTTTTCATTAGTTTTTGTTTCTCATAGCGATGACTTGAGCAAACTTTGGCATGAGCAGTTTGGTCATCTAAACTATCTCTCATTGCAACAACTATGTAATCAACAAATGGTGATTGGTCTTCCTCTTGTTTCATGTAGAGATCGTGTTTGTGTCAGTTGTGTTATTGGAAAACATCATCGGGATAGTTTTGACAAACGTGCCTCTTGGCACGCCTTGGGTCCTTTCCAGCTTGTTCATAGTGATTTGTGTGGTCCACTTTCTTCTCCTTCTTTTTATGGGTGCAATTATTTCTTAACTTTCATTGATCACTTTTCCAGGTGTACTTGGGTTTACTTCTTAAAACTCAAGAGTGAAGCTTTTGACAAGTTTTTGGCATACAAGGCCCTTGTAGAAAAGAAATATGGACATCAAATTCAAAGGTTAAGAACAGATAATGGAGGCAAATATGTGAACAATAATTTTACAAGCTACTGCACTACATAGGGAATCCAAATGCAACACACTGTTCCATATACACCACAACAAAATGGTGTTGCTGAGAGAAAGAACCGCACATTAAAAGAAATGGCTAATTGTATGATCCAATCTAAGTGATTAACTCTAAAGTATTGAGCAGAAGCCATCAACCGTGCAAATTACATAGTAAATCACACTCCCACAAAGGCTCTTAAAAATATAACACTGGAAGAATCTTGGACTAAAATTAAACCAGATGTAAGTCACTTCCGTGTATTTGGTAGTATAGAATGGGCTCACATTCCTGATGAGAAAAGGAAAGCATTGCAGCCTAAAAGTGAGAAGTGTATATTTGTTGGTTATTCTGAAGATGTCAAAGGTTATATACTTCTTCAATCAGATTGTAATGAAATTATTATTAGAAGAGATGTTAAACTTGATGAAAATCTCTTGTCCTGCGAGCCTAATTTGGCGATTGTGCCTTCTTCGGCCTGCGAGCCATCTTTGGCATTTGTTCCTTCTTATGATCTGGTTTCTTCTTCATATGATGACAATGAGGATGAAAATCCACCTCCACCTGCTCACCCTCCTCCAAATGAGTCCTTTGAACCTAAACCAGTACCAGCTCCATCGCTTCCTAGATGGGTTCGTTCAGCACAAGAAGCAGTTGGTGATCTTATTGGTGATCCTTCAGATCAGCATCGGACACGTTCACAGTTACAACGAGCCTATTCTATTTTGGCTCAAGTTTTAGAAACTCATGATCCAGAGACATTTTCAAAAGCTTCAGGTCATCCACATTGGGATACAACAATGAATGAAGAGTATTGTTCTTTAATGGAAAATGATACTTGGGATCTTGTACCTCTTCCAAAAGGAAAAAAACTTGTTAGATGCAAATGGGTCTATAGAACTAAGTATGCATCAGATGGAAGTGTTGAAAGACAAAAGGCTCGATTATTTGCCAAAGTATTTTTCCAAGTTGAAGGAATTGACTCTAATGAAACCTTTGCCCCTGTAGCAAAAATGAATTCCATCCGCCTTGTTCTTTCCCTTACTGCCTCACATAAATGGGAGGTCCATCAGATGGATGTTAAATCTTCCTTCTTGCACAGAGATTTGCAGGAAGAAATCTACATGGAACAACCTCTTGGCTATGTCCAGAATGACTCTAGCCTTGTTTGTCACCTCAAGAAATCTCTTTATGGTCTCAAGCAAGCTCCCCGAGCTTGGTATGCCAAAATGGATAGCTTTCTTATTGCCACTGGATTCTCTAGATGCCATTCTGATCCTAATGTATGTACCAATAAAGTAGGACATCATCTCATAATCCGTGTCCTTTATGTTGATGACCTTATCCTTACTGGTAGTGACTCAAAACTTTTAAACCATGTGAAAACCAACTTTAAGAAGAAATTTGAAATTATAGACTTAGGATTTTTGCATTATTTTCTTGGCCTCCAAGTTTTGAAAACCAATGAAGGAATTTTTCTTTCCCAGTCTAAGTATGCTTGTGACCTTCTTCATCACTTTCACATGGATGATTGTAAACCAACCCCTTCTCCCTTCTAGTCTGGAGTCAATATTTCTGCCACATGTACTTCTCCTGAAGTTGATGCCACCTTGTACCGTCAGTTAGTTGGTAGCCTCTTATACTTGACTCATAATTGTCCTGATATTTCCTTTGTTGTTGGTCTTGTTGCCCGATATATGCAAACACCCCATGAAAGTCATTGGAAAGTAGCTAAAAGGATACTTCGCTATGTTCATGGTACAGTTCAGTTTGGGATACATTACAGTTCAGGGGAGACTCCTTTATTGGTTGGTTTCACTGATTCAGATTGGGCCAGCGACCCTAATGATTGAAAGTCTACTACAGGTTATGTTTTCAACCTTGGTTCAAGACCTGTCACTTGGGCCTATAAGAAACAATGGCCTATTTCACTTTCTTCAGCAGAAGCAGAGTACTGAGCAGCGGTAAATGCAAGTCACGAAGCCCTGTGGCTTCGACAGATCTTTTCAGAGTTTGGATTCTAGCACCAACATCTGACCAGCCTTTGGTGTGACAATTAGAGTGCCATCAAGCTCGCCAAAGACCCAGTTCAACATCAGCGTAGCAAACACATCGAGCTACACATGCACTTCATCAGAAAGCTCATTCATGATCAAGTTATTGAAGTTCTCTTTTTCCCTACAAAAGATCAAGTTGCAGACATTTTCACAAAGTCTCTTACAGAAGCGAAGTTTTCCAAAATTCGATCTATGTTAGGAGTTCAGGAAGTTTTCATTAAGGGGGGATAGGCTCTAATGCCTCCTTCCTTATCCTATTGTGTCACTATTGTAAATCCTTTAATCCTATCCCAAGTTGTTCTTAAGGGGGGATGTTAGGATATTTAGACACTTAGGAGTTAGTAAGATCTACTTGGTCTATTGTGTCGTTAGGTAAAAGTGTGTTTTTCTAGTGTGTTTCTTTATTATGCATTAGTATGCATTTCTAGTTAGGAAATATGATGGTCACGATATGTTCCTGACATAGAGTGATCCGACAGTTCACACTCTCCTCGATATTAACGACCATTGATCTGTGGCTTAACACCTGATTGGTCCATGATCTCTATTTAAAGAGCATGGAGGGTCATTTGTCGATGATCGATTATGAGAAACTCTCTTGTAAAATCTCTCTGTAATCTTTTTATTTGCATTAATAAACTATTCCAAGTGGTTGCGTTGGTTGGGGCCGTGGATGTTTCCCCGTAGGGGTTTTACCACGTGAAAACATCGGTGTGTTGATATTTGATCTGGTTATGTGAGTGGTTACTAAAGGTGTTCATCCTTTGTTGGAATACCTGTGTTGTCGAACACATCAAACATGCACCAAATATGTACCAATAATGCATCAAATACACATAAAATATGACTCATCAAGTTGTACCAACATCATCAACTATACACCTCATGTATGTGCCAACTCATCCACTACTTGTCTCAACCATGTACCCAACATGTACCTCAACCAAAATCCCTCATCAATTTCATCATCCAAATCTGATTTGTAACTCTATACTAGACCTTGTGTATATGATCACATACCTTCAAACCTTCCTTAACTTTAACAACAAGAGACTATCATTTTCATCAAACTTTACTTTAGTCTCACATGACTAATTTTGGATTAGTCAACAACCCTAACTTGAAATAATAATAACTATGTACATGTAATGAATAAAGGTATAAAAATAGTACACAATTTTCTTCAGTGTCTTTTATGCAATTTCTCCACGTTTCACTACTTGGAACCTCTCAGAAAAGGAGTTATAACAAAAATGGCATACCTTGTTGAATTCTGGCTTATTTTAGAGAGCGAACTTGTAGAGCGTTCCCTGCATGGAATATTTGTTGTATGGATATGAAATCGGTACACATAATACTAAATATTGTACTATAACCAATACGTTTGGTCTTACTAAATTTGGAGCTGTTATGAAGAAGTTGTGATGTTTTTACCTTAAACACCTGTTTTAGACTAGTTTTAGGACTAGCCACAAACCCTATTTTCCACGGAATGTAACTCCAAAAATACAACGACCCACAAGATGGAATTTGTATCACATCTACTTGGATATGTTTCCTCAATGTCCTCCCAATTTCACGGTCTAAATCATTATAGAAAAAATTTATTGTGAAAATGGTGAGATGACCTGTAAATAACATACCTTAGAAAACATCATCAAAAGAATTTATCCTCCCTTGAATTTCGACCTTCTTTACTTCACCTTCCCTCCAAAATTCGGCTTAGATATCCTTTGGTTAGCTTAGTCACTTGTAGATATTCAATATGTTCAAGTTTTATTAAAATGAGAGAGTCTTGCCTCTTATTTATACTTTCATGTATCTTCCTCAAGGGGTTACCTTTTAACCATCTTAACCCACTTTCCTTATTTTAGGGTTAATCCACTTCTAACCACTTGTCCACTTAGTAATTTCTCCATTAAATTTATTATTTAAATAATTTCTTTTGTATCCACTTTGACTTATAGTACACTCATCACTTCACTTTATTATTTACCTTCTAAAATCTCTTAAACCACCTTCCTTATTTTAGGGCTAACCCACTTCTAACCACTTGTCCACTTAGTAATTTCTCCATTAACTTTATTATTTAAATAATTTCTTTTGTATCCACTTTGAATTATAGTAAAATCATCACTTCACTTTATTATTTAAATAATTTCTTCTTTGCAACCACTTTGACTACTTTGACCTTTTGGGGATTCTAGATGACTCATGAGTGTTCTCCAACTTCACATGGCCATAACTCTCTAACCGTGAGGAGTTATGTGGCGTTCCACATACCAATGGAAATTGCATGACATGTACTATCCATATAGAATATTATTACCTGCAAATATATCATAACTCATACCATTATTCATCAAATAAACTTGTGTCCATTACCCAAACCATTGTGCTACTGAAATTCGCTATCGGACTTTCTTCAAGGGTTGACATCAATGACAACCAACCCAATTAATCAACAATATCCCCTTTTAGCATTGATGGAAACACTCTGATGCAATATTAAAGTCATGTCACTCATTCTCCCCCTGTGACCATGACTCCCCCTGGAACCATGCCTATGTGCTCTGCATCTTTTAAATATCTCCCCCTTTGTCATCAATGGAAAATGTATATTTCCATTCGAGGTTGCTCCCCCTAACTGAACTGTCCTTGGGGATACTCCCCCTGAATGAACTCTTCCTAAAACTGATCTTCCAACCTGAACTGTCCTCTCTATGGTGATTCCTCATGTAAATCTAAGACATATAAGATAAGAATTCAAAAACATTCATTTTGGAGTAGAAAATTCTCTGAGTCTCTTGCGAAGATACTCAAAGGCTTCCCATCGAACCGATTTTGTAAATATGTCTTCCACTTTTTATTTTGTGCCCACATACTCAACTCGGATGTTCTTCTTGTTGGCATGTTTTACAGGAAGCGTGTGCTTTTCATTGATGGAAATAACAGCAGAGACGATGGCATACAGTAAAAGCATAAGCTCAGGAGGAGAAGCAAACATTATGGAGAGATCAAAGCTCAGAAGGGAAAGCGCAGTACAGAAAAATGATTCAGATCAAAATCCTTGATTGTGGATCTTCTTCATTAGTCTTCACGACTGTCGGATCAAATTAAGTGATGGATAGGATAAACGGGGAGAAAAGTTTGATATTTGAAATCCCTGAAGTCCGGAGAGATAGAGACCCGTAGTAAATTTCAGTCATCAGATCATTCTAAAGTGGAAGGATAGGATAAGTTAGAAGAAGGGCGCGCTAATCTCAGTAGCAATAATCGGGCACTCAGATCTATGGTTGACGGGGCATATCGGAGCCCCCCGACCTTTCTTCCTNGGGGGGGGGGGTTGTCCAAGTCAGCGGTATTTCCCATGTGGGACCCTCATACGTGTCACCTTCATGTTAACTCAGACCCCCCTCTCTCATTACCACTTACTGCCTAACCCCCCCTCTGACTAAACTATTGTAGGTGAATCCCCCTATAGACAAGTGGATTCCCTCTTGGTCTCTAGACTCCTAAGCCCAAGACAGAAAAGTGCTTAACATGGACACTAACTTCCTTTTATATCCTATCAAGCTAACGAATGAAAGAGAAGGAGAAAGATATGTACCGTATTAACGACGTTTGTCCTTGCAAAGTCCTAGCTGAGCTTCGATCTTGAGCTCCCTGATAGGTCCTATAGAACAAACAAAGGTACAAAAGACTTCCTACTCTACTGATATTATCTCAATGATAGATCCATCTACTATAGACAAACTCATATGGAACAAGCATAAGTTTGAAAGAAACAGGACAAGCATTGATTATTAATGAGAATAAGTAAAAGTACTTACAATCCTTTGAATGAAGGTGCAACAGCTTCTTCCAGCTCTCCTTGTCCAACCCCTTTGATCAAGTAATCTCCACTGATTTCTTTGATGACATCTCACTCATGAGATCATAAGTTTCACATCTCAAATCTTTTCCATGTCAATACCTTCTTATGAGATCATAAGTTAGGTATAATTCTCAATCTCCATTGTACCTTTCACCATGAGAAGGCCTCCTTATATAAACTTGGATAGGCCCAACCACTTGAGAGATATTTGGGATAAGTTGAGGATTTCTCTCCTTCAGTTGAGGATATTCCCTAAGATCATGCCTTGACCATCTATTTGAATCCAACTACCTTCAGGAGTTGAGGGATTCTTCCCTGATTTGCATCAACAAACCCAGAATTTGCTAAAACAAGGGTAGCACTCCCCCAAAAGGGTGCACAGGGCACTCAAACACTCCCCCAAAGAGGTTTAGGGAGTGTCATCACTCCTTGATAGTGGTTAGGGGAGCACTCCTCTCCAAAATTCATTTTTTAGTGGTTCTTTCAGTGTCAAAAGGTTTGTACTCCCTGTCAAGTGACTTCTCTTCTTCCAAATTAGTATTTCAGGTGTCTTAAGTGTATTTGTGATTTCATTAGAAGCACGACATGGGAAAGATGGTAGTATGATGTTTTTTGACACTTGAAACACTTGTAGTCAATATGTGACATTTGCGGACAAAATGTGACACGTACAACACTTGTAATGACGACACTTGCGACACTATTGAAGTGAGTAATTTTGAGGTGTAATAGATTGCCCCCCAAAGTATGAAGTTAGAAGACGATGATGACTGAAGTAATTTGTAGACTTTTTTGAGCAAGGGTATGGACGCAGAGAAACTGGAAAAAGCTACACACAACCATCAAAAAAATATTATGACATGTTTCAAGCCCAAGGCAGGCATACCTATGCTTGAGTGATAAAGACTTTTTAGGTATGGCTGCCATAAAATACATTGCGGATCCATAATTATATTAACAAAAGGTATAGTCATTGCAGATACAATGTGGATCTATACTCCTATGACCTGAACTGATCGTAGCCATGAAGAATACACAGTGGATCTACGAGATGACAAGACATAGCCATGACCAATACAAAGTGGATCTATGTACAGTATATGTGTCATAGTTCAAAAGAAATCCTTCACAACCTGCGCAAAGTATACATAAGAGTGAAAACTCAACCCAGGGTCTTCTTGTCGATCCCGATGTAGTACGAATCTAACCATGCGAATAGATGTCCTGATGTCAAACATGGTAGAAACCACTTGATTACCGGTCAATAAGGTAAACCGTTAACACGCACGAGGGAGATCACCATTGATGTCAATGATTCCCAAGGTAATCTAGTACATTCCAACGAATGTGAATAGATGAGATGAAGTCGAACATCCGTGGAATCATCCAATCAGAGGTCAATGATGTAAACCCACTGTCAGACACGAGGAGGCCTTCCATTGAGGCATGCAGGTCCCAAGGTACTAATTGGTTTCTAAGTCTAGCTCCTGGATAATGTGTTGAAGTCGACAGGAATAGACTCGTCAAAGGAGGGCCTTGATGTATCCCCCATCAATGACATGAAACGGTCACAGATATGTAATTGGTAGATAAAATGAACATGGACTGACACAGGTATTGAAACAAGATATTTTTGATGGTTGACTCTTGAGGCAGATACCTCCCTTGAACATTGAGGTACAACAACAAAAACTTGACATGGACCAAAACACGATAATGCAGTGGATATGGTGACTTTCTTCGGGTGACCCAAAGGAGTAAAAGAAACTCAGAGGATTGGCTCAATGCAGAGGTTCATAGGATTAAAATGCATGCAAAGACAAAGCGTCGTGTTCAAGGGCTACTGGTAGTGTTTTCAAAAACCTGCTTGGCTTGCTTCTTTCAATTTTTCCCCCATCCAGATAGACGAGTACCTCTTTTTAATTTAACGAGCTCGAGGAGGGTAACACATGCTCGATATGACTCACCTTCAGTAAGTCCCTTTTCTTTTGTTTAACAAACTGGAAGAAGTAAGGGTTCGATCCCATATGGGCCCTTCAATTAATGATCATTTAACGAGTCTGGAGAAGGTAAACTCGATGGTTTTTCATATTTAGAGAGACTGAAAACAACTTAAAGACGACTCCAATGTTGTCCTTTTTCGTATTGTTAGTCTCACGAGGCCGAAAAAGATATAAATTATCACTCGAAATACGCCCGTTCAAACCTTTTAACGAGTGGGAAAGGAAGCAAGATCACTCGACAACCTTTTCATGTTTAGAGAGTCTGAAAAGAGCTCAAAGACGACTCCAAGGGGTTCCTTTTTCATATATCCATCAGGTTCGAAAAATATATAAAAGTTTACCCAGATGCATTCTCATGTATTTACGAGCACGCGAAAGAACAAAGACTAAGCTCGGTATGCCCCCAGCTTGAAAGCTAGTGGCTTAACTCTAGAATGATCATCAAAGGCTGGAGACATGCCCTCCAAGCTTCAATTCATTCACCGACATTGAGGTTGTCACCAATTTCTCTACTAGATTGAGAAAAAGGATAAGAGTGGATGAAATGAAGGTTCAAGAGAGGTGACTGTTTCATTTTTTAACGAGCTTTACACAGGAAAAAGAAATATGCTCAGGGCTTCAGGTTCAATCCCCAGATTTCTATTTCATTTTTTAACGAGCTTTCTACAAAGAGGAAAACTATGCTCAAAGCTTCTGTTTCATTTTTTAACGAGCTTTCCATAGAGAGGAGAAACTATCCTCATGACCACTGTTTCATTTTTTAACAAGCTTGCCACAGAGAAGAGAAACTATGCTTGTGGCCTCTATTTCATTTTTTAACGAGCTTGCTACATAGAAGCGGAACTATGCTCTTGGACTCTTTGTGATCATGGTTTCCAAGAGAATAACGCTCTGGAAGGACACCATGTCAAGGTAAAAAACTCGATCATGGCTTCCAATAGATCTGCACTGGATGGAAGAAAATCACTTTGGAAGGAACACATGTTGAGGGTCGCGATAGGGGTAAGGAGATCAGGCTCCAATAGCCCTACCGAAGAGATAACCATGTTAACTACTGGATCCAAATCATCGGAAGTTGAAGGCATGGGAGACAATGGAAAATCAACATCAGGAGGGGAGATAAACTGTATATCTACCCAAATTTATTCACAAGGGCAAAGAAAAGAGGATTGATGATGGTTATCATCTCGAGGTAGCTCGTCAATGCTCAACATTTCTATAATAGATTCATCCGAGGGAAAAATTGGGGAAATGTAATCAATCGCAGACGACAAGAAACTTAACCGTGATGGCATCGAGTAATTGTCGGGTGCTAATATATGTTGGTCATCTGAAGAGGGAGAAGTGGATTGGGTAGAAACGTATGAGGTTTCATATGAACTAAGTGGCATGGTGTCACCTAGTGCATCGAATTCCAAAGGACTAGGTACAATCCAAGGGTCAGATGATTCCAAAGATTGATAAGTCGCGGCCAAAATCATATCGACTGTGGAAATATGATGTTTAGTCGGTCGAAGTGGTGTAGGGAAGGTACCCATAAGGCTAGAATCTTTCAACAAGCCAACACCAACACTTTCATACGTGATCTTGTGGTCTCCCAAGAAAGGAATGTTGTTGGTAGCAGGAGCGCAAGCATCGGTTGTGCTAAAATCTAACTGATCAACAGTGACAATTTTTCCCTGATGAGGAAATTGTACACATCGAAAGACCAATGAGGCAACAAAAGTCATAGCATAAAACCAACTTCTTCCAAGTAACAAGTTGTAATCGAGGGGAGCATCGACCACCTCGACATCAACAGTGACAGTTTTTCCACCCAATTGGATGGGCAGGGACTGTAAAATCCCATGGGGATGAAAACCTTGCCCATTGAAGGCGCGTAACATCGTTGGGGATTTGTTAAGTGCGAGTGATTTTAAACTTTTACAACATGCTAAAGACATGACACAAGTTGAGGCTCCCTCAACCAAAATAGTTCAGTGGATTTGTTGATTGTGAACAACAAAATCAACTTGAAAAGCAAGTTGGTGGGAGAGTTGAGATGTATAATTGTCCAGGTTAAACATGATATGGTTGGACGACTCAGGATCAACAATGCCAATAGCGGCCAAGAGAGTTCTACGTTGACTGGGGCAGTGTTGTAGAAATTCTAACGCAGACATAACACACGGTGCTTGAGCCAAATATTCAACAATGTTGTAGTTCTAGGTGGCATGTGAACTAGGATTAAAGGTAGATTTATGGATAGATCTCTTAGGAGGGCGTAAGATAGATTCGAACGTAGGTTTCTCAATCCGAAGTGGTCCAAATGGAGGATTAACTGATGGAGGACTAACGGAGGATGATGATGGATCCGGTAAAGTATCGGTACCGTTAGTGACCTTTCCTTTGTCAGGGTTACCTGGTGTGTCATATTTCTTAGAGTGAGTGATCAAATTAATCCCATTAAACATATAAATACGTGCACTCGTCGAGGCCTCATCATGAGGATGGCTAGAACTGCCCCCAGGAGAGGGGGTTTGAGCAACCATGGATTGTTGTTGTGGAAAAGGATGAGTAAGCACAACAGGTTGTGAATTTCCCTGGAAAAGTTTGGCCACTTCATTGCGATGTGGATAGTCTCGAGTGTAGTGATCATCACCACAAATGATACATGGGAATT
Source organism: Picea engelmannii (assembly GCA_009831015.1). NCBI lineage: Eukaryota > Viridiplantae > Streptophyta > Pinopsida > Pinales > Pinaceae > Picea > Picea engelmannii. The sequence continues at coordinate 426,174 of ML786186.1, read as the reverse complement.
TCAGTTTCCATTTTGGTTGCTTTCCGGTAGCAGCTGTTTGAGCTTGTTTTTTTTTTTGTTCATTAGTATTTTTTGATTTATTTTTTGTCTTCTTCTTACCTCTGGATTGTTGTGAAGGGGTATATTGAAATGCATTCACCTCAGAGATCTGAGTTTGGGGGGAGGTAGAGGAGAGTGTGTTCGATTGGGAAGTAGATTGAGTTTTTACGGAACCGATAACACCGTCCGCATGAGATGAGGATGATGGCTTGGATGGATCGGTATTAGCTCGAGAAACATTCAGAAGCAAATCACACAAAGTACCAGATTGTGAATAAACCAAATCTAAGTACTGAGCCTGAGCAATGGTTTCTGCCTCGGTGACTGCGAAACCCATAGCAACATCGCAAGCGATCGGGGGTAAAAGTGATTTAGTAAACCATTCTGTCAATAATATGTCAAGAATGATTACCTTGATCATCCTTCGTCATCGTCTCCACTCATGAATGTGGTCAGATATATGCACAGAGTCAGTTTGATGAAGGGATTTCAAGAGTTCAGTACCCATCTCATAGCGAATAGGTAGTTGAAAGTGCGTGAGGAAAGAAATGGAAAGGGAATTGAATTCATGAAAAGAAGCACGTCGTAGTTCAATATACCACTTTGTTGTTGAGCCCGTAAGTGTTCGCTAGAAAAGATGCAAACGTATAGAATCATCCATGAGGGAGTTTGATGAACACCACAAATGGAAATTCATCACATGGTTATTTGGATCTTCTCCATATTTTCTGTCAAATTTCAGAATATCAGAAGGAAGTTTAGCTGGAATAACTGGCCAAACCAGTGAATGAAAAATAGGATCATTAGTTAACCGAGACAAGTCTGGGAGATCCATAGTTGCAAGGAAAGGTAACTGTCGGTTAATTTGTGGATGATACTGGTGTGGCATAGGAACACCAGTAGGACCATAAACTAGGTTAGGTGGATAATTCTAACCAGCAGGTCCTACTACATACGGTTGTTGTTGGCCAAGATAAGTAGGATTCGATGATGGCTAAGAAACGTTTGCATAACCCGGTGGGTTCTGAGCATTATAAGTCGGGTGATTTTCTTTCCCTTAAGGAGGAGAAACATTTTTCCCTTGAGGAGGGTAAGGAGTATATCTCGAAGGTGGATACACATTAGACCCATGGGGAGGATAAGGTTGTTGTCCCTGAGGACTCTAGGTGGTGTTTGTTATGCCGCCCAGATAAGGTTGTCCATAAGATGTTCTGGAAGGAATAGGATTTGATACTCCTCCTTGTGGGTTATGATATGAGTGCCTCCCAACGTGGGGTTGGGTAAAAGTGCCTCCCGAAGATACTCCCCAGGATTGTGAAGGGTTTCCAACAAACAAAGGTTTCCGCCCTGCGAGAAGTGGATTAACGACCGGGGTATGACTAGAAAAGGGAGGTTGCCCTCCAGAAGGAACATGAAAATGGGTTTGTCCCCTAGGAGGGGTAGGGCTTCCATAAAATTTTGGTCCTCCAGGAAGGATAGGCCTTCTAAATGGTGGTTTCCCTCCAGTCGATTGTATTTGGTTGGCAAGGGTCTGCATTCTCTAGTGCAAAGATGTCCCAGCAAGATCGTGCGGAACATGTGGAGTTGTAGAGTGAAAGTTTGTAAAAGCGAGGGTAGGGATCGAAGTTCCTTGGGAATGAGTAGAGGTGATGAGTCTAGCATTAGGATAGACTTGTGTTGATGTAATAGTAGGATTAATGACCTGATCGATGGGGTGATTCATCGTTTGACCATATGGCCCACTTTCAACAGGAGGGTCATGAGGATTAAAGGGTTGTTGAAAAGATTCAAAATGCTCATAGAGATCGCATCCTGATGAAGTCCTCCATATAGAATGAGCAGGTGTGGGATTTGTATCTACTGTAGTGGTAGGCCGAACAGGATTCCTATACTCATTACCAAAGGTTGGTTTTGTGGATCCCATATATGTTTCGATAAACTCTCTCTCAGGTAATTGTGGGACCTCTTCATCTATGACGTTCCCAAGGGATTTTAAACAAAGAAAAAGTGGTTTGAGAGGGGTTACCGACACAGATGTAGTGCGAGGAGTGGAATTCTCAATCGTAACCAAAGCACCTTCTGAATTGTCTAACGGAGGAGCAACAACACTCCCAGCGTCAGATTGATTTTCTACCTCTCCACGGTAGTTGTCTTCTGGAGGGTTAGGAGGTAAGGGTTGGTAGCCTTCTGGAGGTAGCCCTTGTTGATCGGTGAAGACCTTTATCATCTACAAGATCAATTTTGGAGAATAATAGTACATGCTAAAAATCTAGGGCCAACTAATAAAAAGAAACAGCATACGCTAAAAAATCTAGGAATCAAAACCAAGAAAACAAAACTTCTCTCAATGATCGTACTAGTTGGTGATGAAATCCAACATCACATGACCAAGTCAAGAAGGGTCTAGGATATGGTGGAAATGTTACAATGGAAACCTGCTTAACAGACTTTCACCTTGGTGAAAGCTTCCATGCAGTAATTGTGGATTTACCCTCCAAGGAGCCCGAGTGAGTCTAACCAATGTGTGTCCCAGGTATAGTGAGACTTCCCTTGACTGTCACCTTGTGTAAGTACCTAAGGATTATGGAAACTAAGGACACCAACTCGTAGTCATCCCCTGGGTGGGTACAATTGACAGTCTGATCTGAACGTATGGGCAGGATAACAAGTCCAAAATCAACTCGAGAGGCTCCCACACATAATCATGGGTATGCCTTCAAGTGACTCCCAATATACAATCCAACCACTACAAACAATTGAACCACAGAGGGATAATCTTTGTAACTCAGTCGAATGTGACCTCGTTCATAACCCCTATGTGAGAGGGGGATCCCAGAAAGCCTATGCGACAATTGGATTTGACTCTCCCTATCTCAGGAGGCTAATGTTTGTTTTAAAAACTTTGGAGAGTTGTACTCACGGGCTAATCCAAAGTGCTAATCCTAGTCTAATGTTGGTGGAAGATCCTAAAAACAAAAAATGTTCTAGATAATTTTTAATTAGCGTTCATTTTGCAGCTGTTCTTTACTCAAGGGGTGTATGACAATGAAACTGATGGTATGATGACTCAATTCCCAAAAAGTGCACAATAATATGATAATCATTTGTTTCTTTCGATGAATGGATATTTAAGGGAAGGAGAAAAGTTTTTTTCACTATCAAACACTAAAATGCAATGTCCCCATACAGTTGTTTCTCAATCAAATCCAATGGAATGCTAAAAATTTCATAAATGCCTTCTAATATCCAAACCAATCACTAAAACATGTCCTTTTGCTTATATGTGAATGATGATCAAATGTAAGACTTCTAAATGTCAATCAGACTTCAAGATTAAACAATCAAAATAAAACCTCACACAAAACAAAAAATACACTCTTGTCATGAAATAGACAAGAACGACAAAGATAACCAAATTGCAAACAAGAACCAAAAAACCTCAAACAAGAGAGAAATGATGGAAAGTTGACCTCAAAGGTCAAATTAAAAGGTTCACAAACATTTGTATTTCCTCACAAAAGTTTCCTCTCAGTCAAATAAAGGAGAAGAAAACAACAAGTTAACTCTAGGTCAGCAAAGACAAAGAGTGATTTCAAAGCAAGGAAAGAAAATGCCAAATTCCCAAACAAAAGAGGATGAATTCTCATAAATAAGGGTGTTTGAAAGCCAAAATCAAGATGGACTGAGAGCATGGGGCCTTGAGAAAAAGACAAAACCAAGAAATAGCTTCAGAAGATGAAAATTCTGGAGAATTTCTCACAAAAATGGGGTAGCGCTCTAGTGTAAAGGGAACCGGAGCATTCAAGTTCTCTGTGTAAGGCTAAAGGGGAGTGCTAGCACTTTGACAGCAACAAGAGGGGAGCGCTCTACTCCAAAAGCTCAGAAACTCAAACAATCGAGGAAATTCAGTGAATCAGGGTGATCATCATGACATAAAGAGGAAATAAAACAAATCTAAGAATCAACATGAAAATATGGAGAAGATCAAATCAGTGGGCAAAGGGCCAAAACAAGATCTGGGAATGGAAACAAAAATCAGAGCTCCTCCCTAGTGGAGTCGCCAATTTTTGTTGTAGGTGAATCCCCCTGTGGACAATTGGATTCCTCTTGGTCTCTAGACTCCTAAGTCCAAGACAGAAAAGTGCTTAGCATGGACACTGGCATCCTTTTAGATCCTATCAAGCTAATGAATGAAAGAGAATGAGAAATATGTGTACCTTATTAGCGACGTTTGTCCTTGCAAAGTCCTGGCTAAGCTTTGATCCTAAGCTCCCTGATAGGTCTTGTAGAAAAAACAAAGGTACAAAAGGCTTCCTACTCTACTAATATTAGCTCAATCATATATCCATCTACTGTAGACAAACTCATATGGAACAAGCATAATTTTGAACGAAACAGGCCAAGCATTGATTATTAATGAGAACAAGTAAAAGTATTTACAATCATTTGAATGAAGGTTCAACATCTTCTTCCATTTCTCCTTATCCAACCCCTTTGCTCAAGTAATCTCCATTGATTGCTTTGATTACATATCACTCATGAGATCATAAGTTTCACATCTCCAATATTTTCCATGTCAATACCTTCTTATGAGATCATAAGTTAGGTATAATTCTCAATCTCCATTGTACCTTTCACCATGAGAAGGCCTCCTTATATAACCTTGGAGAGGCCCAACCACTTGAGAGATATTTGAGATACGTTGAGGATTCCTCTCCTTTAGTTGAGGATCTTCCCTAAGATCATGCCTTGACCATCTATTTGAATCCAAATACCTTCAGGAGTTGAGGGATTCTTCCCTGATTTGCCTCAACAAACCCAGAATTTGCTAAAAAAAGGGTAACGCTCCCCCAAAAGGGTGCATAGAGTGCTCAAACACTCCCCCAGAGAGGTTCAAGGAGTGCCAACACTCCCTGATAGTGGGTAGGGGAGTGCTCCTCTCCAAAATTCATTTTTTAGTGGTTCTTTCAGTGTCAAAAGGTTTGTACTCCCTGTCAAGTGACTTCTCTTCTTCCAAATTAGTCTTTGAGGTGTCTTAAGTGTCTTTATGATGTCTTTAGAATCCCGACATGGGAAAGATTGCAGTATGATGTTTTTTGACACTTGCAACACTTGTAGTCAAGATGCGACATTTGTGGACAAAATGTGACACTTACAACACTTGTGATGGCGACACTTGCAACACTATTGAAGTGAGTAATTTTGAGGTGTAACATAAACCACCAAACAACTCATACATACCACCTTCATGCTCTGACATCACACTCCACTACCCGCTACACATCACACTCAACTACACTACCTACACGTCTCACCCACGTCAGCAAAGACACATGGCACAGTCAGATAATGAAAAGTGTCAAGATGAAATCGATATTTTAGGTACATGCAAATCATGAATCTGAGTGACATGTGGAATACACTCATCTCGTGCCACATCATCAAGTGACGTAAGAAAGTTCCGTCACTCCAAGATTTTTACTTTGGGAGTTTCACCATCATCAGATGCCTAAAGTCCCAAAGTCTCAAAATGGACATGAGTTGTACGATCAGAAGATCACTTCAGGTGCATTCTCAATTGTTGATCTAGTACAGTGGAAGGAAAGTGTAAGTGGAAGTGTTAACCGACAGTAAGCAGTCTCCATCGTCTATGAATTATTTAGAAAGTGACCACTTTGGATGAGAATGAAGCAGCAATCAGCCCAAAGTCCCAAAGGGCCGAAGTCAGTTATGATAGTTGATCATGCAGGAGGGTATGTGTCAATAGATCATTGACTCTGGGTGAAACTACTCTGGGAAAATGAGAAGGAGAAAGGTTTGAAATTTTCTAAGGCCGAAGTCTCGAAGTGAATGAGGATCGTTGATTTAGGAGGACACGTGGCAGGAATCTATGGACTCTGACTAAAAGTGTTATGGGAGAGTGTGAAGGTTGAGAATTGAAATCACTGAAGCCTAGAGTAGCGAAGGAGATCTCGACTGCTGAATCGCGTAAGGGGCCACAAAACCGTTGATCTAGTTGAAAGGTAAAATTACCGAAGTAGATGTGGAGCCGTTGATTAAGAAGGACAGGTGTCTGCAGATCATCGACTCTAAAATATTGGTGTACGGAGGAAAGGAGGGTTTGAGATTTTAAAATCCTAGAGCCCGGATCATGAAATACATCACATTCATTGATTTAAGAAGGTTAGATATGATCCGTCGGTTCAGGGGCATCGTCAAGATCATGAGATCGATTGTCCTATCACATTGCAGAGATTGAAGGTGTACGAACTTTAAAAAGTTAAGGGCAGGCCGCAATTGAAACCATGGTTTTGGAGAAAGGGTACGTGGCAGCTAGAGGTGGATTGCGGGGAGAAAAGAAATTGATCCCAAACCACTCTTGGACGTGCCTACAATCGTTCTCTTACGCAAGGATGTAGCCCGAGGTCATATGTGACAGGAGGCTAACAAGAAAAGAGCTCACACCCACAATCACGTGGTCACGTGAGACCATCGCCCAAGGTCACATAAATGTAAGATAGGGGAAGGCGTTAGTGCTTATAGGATCCACATCAGAGGTTACGCATTGAAAAGTAAAAAAGGCCTCTGTGTGAATAATCCAATGACGTTGATCAAACTGAATATGATCGAAGTGTTGTTGTTTCATCTCGTGATTTGTTGATCAGTTACGATTCAGTTACACTAACTGAATCATTGTTCTTGAGCAGTTGAATCATTGTTCCTGAGCATTGGAATCATGATTCTTGAGAGTTTTTTAGATTCCCGACTTGAGCGTTGGAGATGCGGAGTGTAACGGGTGATTAGAGCATGAATAAAAGAAAAATGTTGTGAAATATAGAGGTTGTTGTTTCTCAGTAAAACAAGTTGAATTGTATGTGATCAAGGAGACATCAGGAATAGAGCATGAAAGATACAGAGATGAAGAACATAAGCTGGACAAAGAAGAAATGGTGAAAACAATAGACTGCACGAGAACTTAACCACAAGAAGATGTGAGCAGGAACACACTGATGCAAGCAGAGCAAAGTAGAGCAGTGTAGCCAAACAATGATGAGACCAGTAAGCCATTGATAAATATTGTATCACTGTAATAAATTTCAGAAAGAAAATATTTATATCTCAGGGTGGTAGGGTGGTGCTATGGAGGATTGTTGTCCTTAGAGTTTCAAGTGGGTTCTTGAACACAGGGATTTGTAACTTCCATCTAGTTGCAGCCAGAAAAAATAGGGTGGTAGGGTGGTGCAAGGGATAACTATTGTTCTTTGTTGTATAGGTTGGTTCTTGTGTGACTAGAAGTTGGTGCTTCCATCCAGTTGGTGTTGGAACACTCAACGAGTTGGTTCTTCCTTCTAGTGGGTGCTAGAGAAACCAGAGAGTTGGTGCTCTCAGCAAGTTGCATATTGTAAAACAGAGATGGTAGCCTCACATTGAGTTGGTGCTCAAAGATATATGTTGTACAAAACATAAAAAGATTTCCTATCATTCGAAGAAGAAGAGGTTTTCTCCCTTTATGGGTTTCCTCAGGAATATTTGTTTCTTTATACTTCATGTGTGTGATTTATTTTGAATACTCTATTTCTTACTTACCTAAATTATTGTGATCATCATTGAGTGTTATGTAAGGAGTTTAAAATGGGTATAATTGTTTAAGCACAGTAACAACTGATTCACCCCCCCCCCCTCAGTTGTCTAACAATTAGTATCAGAGCGGGTTCCTTTTATATAAGGGTAGATCCTAGATATTAAACATGATTATCCATGAAGGAACTTCAACCAATAAGGCCCCCCTATTCAATGGAACAAACTTTTCCTTCTGGAAAGTTAGGATGAGAACCTACATAATGGATTTAGGTGCATATGTCTGGGATGTGGTAGAAACTAGTTATGTGAATCCAGTTGTACTAGCTTTTAAGGATGACAAGCTATAATTTAGATTCAACACTAAGGATATGAATTCTATTCTGAGTGGGCTTGCAAAAGTATAATTTGTAAAATTTATGCACTTAGAATCTGCCAAAGAAATGTGGGACAAACTCATTAGCAGTTATGAAGGTAATGAGAAGGTAAAGGGTGCCAAGATTCAAACCTACAAATTACATTTTGAACAACTAAAGATGAAAGAGGATGAAACTGTTGGGAAGTACTTTCTAAGAGTTGAAGAAATAATAAATGCAATGAAAGGACTTGGTGAAAAAATTGAGGAAGCCTCTTTAGTTCAGAAAATTTTGAGATCTCTACCAGATAGGTTCAACCCAAAGGTCTATGTTATAGAAGAACTTAATGATCTAAAAGTTCTACCTATTGACCAACTCCTAGGAACTCTGACTGCTTATGAAATGAGGATAGGTAAAGATAAACCCACCTCTAGAGAAGCATCATTTAAAGAATATAAGAATGAAGATTTTGAGCCTGATGAAATTGAAGCAAAATTTGTGAGAAGACTAAAGAAAGGATCAGGAAAGTACCAAGGAAAGTTTCCCTTCAAATGTTTTAACTATGGAAAGATAGGTCAATTTGCATCTAAGTGTCCAGACAAGAAGAAGGACTAGAATGTTGAAGGTGAAGAGAAGTACAAATCTAAGAGATTTGGTAAAAATAAAAGTTTATGTGTAAACAATGATGACTCTTCAGGAGACACAGATAGTGATTTTGCTTGTGAAGATAAGGTTAATGAATTTATGCTTATGGCAAAAGAGGATTATGATAATAAAATCACAGGAAGTGATGTTAATGATGAAGAATTTGTGGTTGAATTGGAAGGAGAACTGATAAGATCCCTAGAAGAAATTGCTAGACTCGGATTTAAGAAGAAAAAGAAAAAACAATTGTTGATACTGAAACAATGAAGACTTTTCCCTGCTAAAAGTGGAACTAGAAGAGGAAAAGAAAATAGAGGACATTTTGAAACATCAGTTATCATAGAAGAAGGAAATATGTGAAGCCTTGGAAGAAGAGGTAGTAAAAACCAGAAAAGAGATGGAGAATTTTAAAGCATTGTATCTCCAAAATCTTCCAAGCATTGAATCCTCAGCATAAATAAATGACATTTTGAGCAAACAGAGATATCCTTTGATGAAGAATGGTTTAGGATATGTAAGAGGTTCAAGAAACAAACATCCTGAAAGCAAAGAGCTAGTAAATATGATCAAGTTCCAAGTCAACAGACAATCAGACCATGTGAGTACTCTGCCACCAAAATATAATAAAGACAAGGTGATCCCTGATAAAAAAAAAAGATATCAGAAGATGGAGCAACAAATTCCAAGAAGAATTCCATCCTTCAGGTACCAAAATTTCTTCCATGGCTACTGTTTTTACTGGTCTAATTTTGGTCATAATATTGCAAATTGTCAAATTAAGTTTAGAGGCATGCAATTGAGGAGATCAAGAAATAAAACTTCTATGCAACATAGAACTAAATAGTCAATGAGTAGACAAAGTTGCACCAATCACTTTGACCTATTGAACAATGAGCTCGAATGCTATAATTGTCATAACTTCAGCCACAAAGATGAAAACTGCCATCTGAGGAATTACAAAGCAGATCCAAGGATAAAACCCTTAGCTAGAAATGCCAGCACATGGAAAAAGAAACATAGTGAAAAATGTGGTCTAGTACTTTCAACTCAAAAACAAAAAGACCCTTGGTATATAGACAGTGAATGTTCCAAGCACATGACTGGAGACAACGATGATTTTTTGTCTATAAGTAAAAGAAAAATAGGAAATGTGATCTTTGGAAATGATGAACCAGGTAAAATCAAGGGTAAAGGGATGGTGAGTTTGAGTAATGGTAAAGGAAAATCCTAGGATGTTCTGCTTGTAGATGGGCTGAAACATAATTTTCTCAGTGTAATTCAAATGTGTGACAGAGGATGTGAAGTGGTGGTCACTTCCAAAGATTGTAAGATAAAGTCTGTAAACTTAAGACAAGTGGTGGCTAAAGGCATAAGGACATATAATAATGTATATGTGCTGAAAGAAGATAGAGAAGAGTGTCATCTAAGAGAACATGATGAAAGTTGGTTATGGAATAGGAGGCTTAGACATCTAAAATTTGACCACTTAATCAAGCTCAAAAATCTTGAGGCAGTAAAAGATCTTCCAAGAATATCAAAGCCACAATATTCTTTGTGTAAACCCTTCCAAGTAGAAAAGCTAACTAGGACACAGTTTAAATCCAAGAGCTCTACTTCAACAGAGAAACCACTCCAATTAGTTCATATGGATTTATGTGGACCATCAAGATAGGAAGGAACGGGGAAGGAAAACTACTTCATGTTGATCATTGATGATTACTCTAGACTCACTTGGGTTTCTTTTCTCAAAGAAAAAGTTGAAGCATTTGAGAAATTTAAAATATTTAAGGCTTTAACTGAGAATCAAATAGGCAACGGGTTAAAGGCAGTAAGATCAGACAGAGGAGGAGAATTTATGTCAAGTGA
>ML786186.1:397432-415640 GCA_009831015.1 Picea engelmannii | reverse complement strand
ATTTAAAATATTTAAGGCTTTAACTGAGAATCAAATAGGCAACGGGTTAAAGGCAGTAAGATCAGACAGAGGAGGAGAATTTATGTCAAGTGATTTCAAGGAATTTTGTGATAAACATGGGATCAAGAGAGAATACACAATCCTAGGAACTCCACAAAAAAATGGAGTAGTTGAGAGGCAAAACAAAACAGTTCAGCAAATGGCCACGTCAATGATGAATGAGAAGAACATTGGTCAAACCTATTGGGTAGAATAAATACACACAACAGTCCATATTCTTAACAAAGCCCACTTCAGACCACACAGTGACAAGACACCTTATGAATTGTGGTATGGAAGACCTGATTCAATCAAACACTTCAAAGTATTTGGGAGTAAGTTCTACATAAAGAATAATAATGAAAACCTTGGCAAGTATGATGACAGGGATGATGAAGGCATATTCTTAGGATATGATACCAATAGTAAAGGAAATAGATTCTTTAACAAAATATTGTATAAATTAGTTGATTGCATTGATTTAAAGGTTTATGAAGGAGTCCCAGTAAGAGAGGTGAGAAATATTGATTCTACTACAAAGGACACAACTGAAGTTGAAGATGAACAGATCCAAAAATCAGAAAAAGAAGACTATGAGTCAGATGGAGATACAAATACTTAGGGAGACTCAAATTAGTAGACAACATCAAATCCATCCTCCAGAATTACTCAAAAGAATCATCCTACAAGTCAAATAATTGGTGAGAAAGACAAAGGTGTACAAACCAGGAGAAGGATAATCAAAGACACCAAGCAATCACATATAGCCTTCATATCCATGGTGGAACCCAATAACTTTAATGAAGCCAGTAAATATGTAAATTGGTTAAAATCAATGAATGAGGAACTCGATCAGATTGAGAAGAACTATATTTGGGAGCTTGTTCCTAGACCTGCAAATAAGAATGTAATTGGCTCCAAATGGGTGTTTACGAATAAAATGAATGAAAAAGGACAAATTGTTAAGAATAAAGCCATATTGGTCTATAAGGGATATGCACAAGCTGAAGGACCTAATTTTGATGAAACCTTTGCACCAGTGGCAAGATTGGAAGCCATCATAATATTTCTTGCCTATGCATGTCATAAGAAATTTAAAGTATATCAGATGGATGTTAAGTCTGCATTTCTTGATCAAGATCTAGAAGAAGAAGTATATGTGGAGCAACCTAAAGGATTTTCACTGACAGATAATCTTGACTATGTCTGTAAGTTGAAAAAGAAATTATATGGATTGAAACAGGCACCATGAGCATGGTATTATAGACTGGACAAATTTCTACAGGAAAAAGAGTATAAGAAAGGTATTGTTGACAGTAATTTGTACATTAATTCTGAAGGTGATGATTCATTAGTTGTTTTGGTTTATGTAGATGACATTATTTTTGGATGCACTAATGACCCTTCAGTTCAATGGTTTTCTAATTCAATGCAGACTGATTTTGAGATGTCCTTGATAGGAGAATTGTAATATTTTCTTGGTTTACAAATTGATTAGATTTTTGCAGGGCTATTTATATCTCAAGAAAAGTATTTGAAAGAGATGTTGAAGAAGTTTCAGATGGAAAATTCCTCTCCTGTTAGTACACCTATGGTGGTTGGTTGCAAGCTCAGTATAGATGATATTTCACCTAATGTTGATCAAAGAACATATCGATCAATGATAGGTAGTGTTATGTACATCACAACATCTTGTCCTGATATAATGCAAGTTGTTGGAATGGTAGGTCATTTTCAGTCTGCTCCTAAACAAAGTCATTTAATAGCTATCAAAAGGATATTCAAATATTTTAAGGGTACAATGACTTATGGTCTCTGGTATCCTAAAAATCAAAATTTTCAATTAACTGCATATTCAGATGTTGATTGGGAAAACTGTTTGGATGAGAGAAAGAGCATCAGTGGAGGTGCATTCTTCTTAGGTAATTTGTTAGTAGCATGGCTTATTAAGAAGCAAGGATCTATTTCATTATCAACTATAGAGGTAGAGTACATTGATGCTGCTACTTGTTGCACTCAGATCTTATGGATGATACAAACTCTTGCAGATTTGAAGGTAACTTACACTGATCCCATTCCACTTCACTGTGATAACACCAATGACATTAGTGTCTTGAAGAATGTTGTTCTCCATTCAAAGACGAAGCATATACCAATAAAGTATCATTTTCTCAAAGAGAAAGTTACAAATAGAGTTTTTCAGCTGAATTATATTCCTTCCACAGAACAAATTGAAGACATATTTACTAAACCCCTAGCCAAGACACCATTTGAATATCTTTGTCAGAAGTTGGGTTTCATCCCTTCTCTCACCTAAGAGAGTCCATCCTTTCAGGGGGAGCATGTGTTGGTTGAATATCTGATACCTCCAAAAAAAAGTACTACAACAACTCAGGGGGAGCATGTTTTCTTTGACATTGATGTCAAAGGGGGAGAAAAGATGTGGTATGGATCCTACAGTTGGAGGTCTAAGAAGAATAGTGTAGCCTTTCAGGGTTGCCATCAATGCCAAACGGGGATATTGTTTCCATGTTTTACAGGAAGTGTGTTCTTGTCATTGATGGAAAGAACAACAACGACGATGGAAAACAGGAAAAGCATAAACTCGGGAGGAGAAGCAAATAGTATGCAGAGATCAAATCTCAGAAGGGAAAGCACAGTACATAAACATGATCCGGACCAAAATCCTTGATCATGGATCTGCTTCGAGAGTCTTCACGACTGTCAGATAAAATTAAGTGACGGATAGGATAAACGGGGAGAAAATTTTGAGATTTGAAATCCTCGAAGTCCGGAGAGCCAGAGAGCCGGAGTAAATTTCAGTCATCAGATTATTCTAAAGTGGAAGGACAGGATAAGTTAGAAGAAGGGCACTCTAATATTAGCGGATGATAATCAGGCACTCAGATCTATGGTCGATAGGGCATATCGCCCCCCCCGACCTTTCTGCCTTTAACTGTGGGGGGGGGTCTGAGTTGGTGGTATTTCCCATGTGGTACCCTTATACATGTCACCTTACTGTCAACTCGAACCCCCCTCACTCAATACCATTTACCGCCTAACCCTCCCTCTGAGTAACCACCAAACAACTTATACATACCACCTCCGCGCTCCGACGTCACACTCCACTACCCGCTACACGTCACACTCAACTACACTACCTACACGTCTCACCCACATCAGCAATGACACGTGGCACAGTCAAATAATGACAAGTTTCAAGATGAAATCGACATTTCAGGTACGTGAAAATCACGAATCTGAGTGACACGTTGTAGACACTTGGCTTGTGCCACGTCATCAAGTGACGTAAGCAAGTTACGTCACTCTGAGAGTTTTACTTCAGGAGTTTCACCACCAGCAGATGCCTAAAGTCCTGAAGTCCCGAACGTCGAAGTCCTGAAATGGACATGAGTCGTCTAATCTGAATATCACTTTGGGTTCATTGTCAATTGTTGATCAAGTACAGTGAAAAGACAATGTAAGTGGAAGTGTTAACCGACAGCAAGCAGTCTACATCGTTTATAACTTATTTAGCAGGTGACCACTCTGGAGGAGAATGAAGCAGTGAACAAACCTAAAGTCCCGAGGGGATGAAGACACTTATGATCGTTGATCATGTAGGAGGGTATGTGTCAATATATCATTGACTTCGGGAAAAACTACTATGGGAAAACGCGGAGGAGAAAGGTTTGAAATTGTTGAAGGCCGAAGTCCCGAAGTGAACGAGGACCGTTGATTTAAGGAGGACATACGGCAGGAATATGTGGACTCCGGCTAAAAGAATTCTGGGAAAGCGTGAAGGTTGAGAATTGAAATCGCCGAAGCCTAGAGTAGCGAAGGAGATCTCGACCGTTGAATCGAGTAAGGGGCCGCAGAACTGTTGATCTGGTTGAACGGTCAAATTCCTGAAGTAGAGGTTGAGTCATCGATTAAGAAGGACAGGTGTCTGCAGATCATTGACTCTAGAATATTGGCATACAGAGAAAATAAGGGTTTGAGATTTGAAACTCCTAGAGCCCGGATCATGAAATAGATCACATCCGTTGATTTAAGAAGGTTATATCTGATCCGTCAGTTTAGGAGCACCGTCAATATCCTGAGATCGACGGTCCCATCGCATTGTGGGGATTGAAGGTGTGTGAACTTTATAAAGTTAAGGGTAGGACACAATTGAAACCACGATTTTGGAGAAAGGGTATGTGACAGCTAGAGGTGGATTGCGGGGAGAAAAGAGGTTGATCCCAAACCACTCTTGGACACGCCCACAATCATTTTCTTATGCAAGGATGTAGCCTGATGTCACATGTGACAGGAGGCTAACGAGAAAAGAGCTCACGTCCGAAATCGCGTGGTCATGTGAGACCATCACCCAAGGTCACATCAACGAAAGATAGGGTAAGGAGCTAGAGCTTCTAGGCTCCACATCAAAGGCTATGCATTGAAAAGTCAAAAATGCCTCTGCGTGAAAAATCCAACGGTGTTGATCAAACAAAATATGATCGAAGGGTTATTGTTTCATCTCGTGATTTCTTGATCAGTTACGATTCAGTTACACTAACTGAATCATTGTTCCTGAGTGGTTGAATCATTGTTCCCAAGCATTGGAATCATGATTCCTGAGCATTTTTGAGATTCCTGACTTGAGTGTTGGAGATGCAGAGTGTAACGGATGATGAGAGCAGCAATAAAAGAAAAATGTTGTGACAGAGAGAGGTTTTTTTTTCTCGGTAAAACAAGTTGAACTGTATGTGATCAAGGAGACAACAGGAATAGAGTGTGAAAGATGCAGAGATGAAGAACATAAGATGGACATAACATAAATGGTGAAAACAACAGACTGTACAAGAACTTAAGCGCAAGAAGATAAGAGCAGGAACACATTGATGCAGGAAGAGAAGAGTAGTGTAGCTGAATAGTGATGATATTGGTAAGCCATTGATAAATACTATATCACTGTAATAAATTTCAGAAAGCAAATATTTATATCTCAGGGTGGTAGGGTGGTGCTAGGGAGGACTGTTGTCCTTAGAGTTTCAAGTGGGTGCTTGAACACAGGGAGTTGTATCTTCCCTCTGGTTGCAGCCAGAAAAAACAGAGTGGTAGGGTGGTGCAAGGGAGAACTATTTTTCTTTGTTGTACAGGTTGGTGCCTGTGTGACTGTAATTTGGTGCTTCCATCCAGTTGGTGCCGGAACACTCAAGGATTTGGTGCTTCCTTCTAGTGGGTGCTAGAGAAACCAGAGAGATGGTGCTCTCATCAAGTTGCATCTTGTAAAATAGAGGTGGTAGCCTCACATTGATTTTGTGCTCAAAGATAGATGATGTACAAAATATAAAAATAATGCCTATCATTCAAAGAAGAAGAGGTTTTCTCCCTTTATGGGTTTCCTCAGGAATATCTATTTATGTATACTGCATGTGTGTGATTGATGTTGAATACTCTATTTCTTACTTCCCTGAATTATTGTGATCATCATTGAGTGTTCTGTAATGATTTTAAAATGGGTATAATTGTTTAATCACAGTAACAATTGATTCACCCCCCCCCCCTCCCAGTTGTCTAACACTTCTCTACAACTTGTTCCCATAGAAAGTGATACTTGATTGGAATGTGATTCATCTTGGAGTGAATCATCGGGTTCTTTGAGATATTGATTGCACTTGTATTATCACAATATATTGGAATGGGCTCATCATACTCAACCTGTATATCTGTCAAATATTGTTTCATCCATAGAACCTGAGTACAAAATCTTGTTGTTGCAATATAATCTGTTTCGGTTGTAGATAAATATATGGATGATTGTTTCTTGCTTAGCCAAGATACTAAACACTCACCCAATTCGAATGTTGCTCCACTGGTGCTTCGTCGATCATCAATGAAAACTGCCCAATTTTCATCTGTGTAGGAAATAAGTGATAGATCCTTTCCTTTTGGATACCATAATCCAAACTCTTTTGTTCCTTTGAGATATTTGAAAATCCTCTTCACTGCTAATACATGTGATTCCTTTGGTTCTGCATGAAATCGTGCCACCTGTCCAACTTCATGCATTACATATGGCCTGGATGTTGTCACATATAGTAAGTTACCAATCATTGACTTGTATTTCCTCTGGTCTATAGACTTTGAATCATTATCTTTTCTCAACTTGCAACTGGTTTTCATAGGAGTGGTAATTGTTTTGCAATCTTCCATTTCGAACCTCTTTAGCATTTCTATGATATACTTAGTTTGAGAAATAAAAATTCCTTGGTTTCTTTGATGTATCTAAATACTCATAAAGAACGATAGTTATCCAAGTAATGACATTTCAAATTCATTCTGCATATCCTTTGCAAATTTATGGCTTAACCTATCATCAATACTTCCAAAAATAATATCATCAATATAAACTTCAATTAATAAAATACCATCTTGAGTTACCTTGATGTATAGGTTGTTGTCTGCACTTCCTTTTTTGAACCCTGCCTGTTGTAGATATTTATCCAGTCTAGAGTACCATGCTCTAGGAACCAGTTGTTCAATGTAGACTTCTTCTTCAAGTTCCCCATTCAAAAAAGTTGATTTCACGTCCATATTTGTCCATACTATTCAAGACTCTGCTACACAACTATCCATAATTTTGACTCATGTGTCATTATACTATCATGAAGTACTACTACAACTGATCAATCTATCATATTGTACTTCTGCTAACTGAATGCATTGAATCTATCTACTCAAATTCTGCAAGATGATCGAACGATGGTTCTCTGTTCTGTCTTAGCTACTGCATAGACTCCCCCTGTCTATTATTCATATTATCTGGGAGTCTTTAAGATGGATGGCTTAGAAAAATTCCTTCTTTGAAGTGTATTCTTCATCATCTTCATTAGTAGATTCATCAACTCTCTGAGCTATGACTTCTTTATTTCTATATGTGGATTCATATTTCACTATAGTGCCTAAAAGTACAATCTCTTGAACCTGTTCCTTATTTACCTGTCCTTCTTTTCTTTCAATTATTTTCCAAATATTTTGTTATATGAGATCTTTCCTTTTCTCTATAGAATTTTACTCATCTCTCTTTATTTCCAATCTTGTGATCTCTGGGACCTGGTCTTTGTTCACCTCTTCTTCGTGTTTTGAACATCCACTGTCAACATACCAACCACACTTCTTCTTCTTAGCTTGTAGAGAAAGTGTGCATTATTCATTGCTATACTGATTCTTCTTTCTTATCCATGTTCTCTTATGAGGCTCCTATCTGTGACTGTTGTTGTTCTATTGTGGTTCTCTAGGAGGGACTATCATTCTACAATCTTTGGCCATGTGTCCAAAGTTATTTCACTTGTTTCATTCCACTTCAGTGCTCAATGATTCAAACTTGTTGTGGCTTCTTCTTTGTGTTTCACTAGGCCTTCTTGGATAACCATTTATGTTCCTGCTATTAGCTCTGCAATTTATAGCGTTATGTCCAAAATTATTGCATGCATAAAATAAACCCAAAAAGATAGTTTGATACCTTAGAGTTGAAGATATTCTGAAAGGAATTACTCTTATGAATCCTTCTTCTTCCTGAGGCCTATTTGTTTATGTCGGTCATTGATTCTGAAATATGAATCTTCTCAGTGGAGTGTCCCTATAATATTCCTTGTAGGTCTTCCTATCCCCTTTGATTGTTTTTGCATAATGTTTTCGATATGTTTCTTGTTTTTTTTCTTTGGAGCTTGATCCATTTTCTGTCTGATTGTATCCAAGTCCGGACTTGTCATGATTAGGACTTTTACTACTGATAATGTCATCTAAAACTTTTGATTTGTTCTGCATATATTTTTTTTGAAGATCCTTTCTCAATCTGACAATCTTTGCTTCAAAATTTCCAATGATCCTGTCTCTTTCTTCTAACTGTTCTTTGAGTTCTTCTTCAATTCTTTTATATTATTCTATTTGAACCTTCAATTCTGTGATGATCTTCTCTAGTTATTAAGTGTCTTCCTTCTTGTCTAGTTCTTCTTATAGCTTCTTGCGACTAATACTCATGGATATGGGTCATAGATTAATTACTTACACTACGTAGTTAATCCCGAAAATGATATCTAATATGTTGCACTACGAAAGCCCCTCTATGCTTAAATAATACGAGTGAAGGGATCTCTAACTGGATAGTTCATAAGGCACAATATTTGCTAAGGTTTTGCAAATGGGGTAGCAAGCTAAGTGGGCTTGATTGTGGGGAATAATCCATAGTTAAGTGCGCTTGAGCCAGAGGCATCCTGGGATGGGTGACCACCTGGGAAGTCATGGTTACCGGGTGCAAGCCCTGGAAGTGATGATTGATGCTATGTGATTCATTTCACTGCTTCCAATCCCATTTCTTCACCCCTGTTAGCATCACCCGATTTAATGAGTGCTAAGTGGACTATTCAAATCATGAGAATTATTGGTCAGTTGTGAATAATACTCATGGATATGGCTCATAGATTAATTACTTACACTACACATTTAATCCTGAAAATGATATCTAATATGTAGCTTATTGTTTTTCCTCTTTTCTCTTCTTATAACTTCTATGGAAGTCAACAATTCTTCTCGGTAGTCAACTTCTTCCTCTTCATATTCTTCTTCGGTGTCTTCTTTATCAGAGTCTTCTACTACCATGAATAGAAATTTTTATGTCTCACTGTCACTGACTTCATCTTCATCTGATGAGGAGATGTCTTCTTTGGTGCATAATATTTTCTTGAAAACTTTTTTTGTGGTTCCTTTTCCTTTATATATTTGTTTTCTATTTGAGTAATCTTCATCATTCCCCTTATTTTTCTTATGAGGACATTTGTTAGCAAAATGACTAATACCATCAAAATTAAAACAAATCAATGGAAGCTTACCTTTATATCTATCGTTGGTTTCCTTGTTCAATCTCTTGACAAAATTGGTCATTTCTTCATCATATTCCGAGATGTCATTGTTGTTGCTATGTTCTTTTTCTTTTTTCTTTCTCTTTTTCTTTGACCTTTTGGATGCTTTGAAAGATGCTTCTTTTATATCTAGATTTTCCTATTCAGTTCTCATTTCATATGTTGTGAAGATTCCATGCAGTTGGTCCATGCTTATTGAGTCTAGATTTGCTTTTTCTTCTAGTGTTGATATCTTAGGATCAAATCTCATAGGAAGAGATCTTAGTAACTTTTGAAAAATCACAAATTCTTTAATTTCTTCTCCCAAACCTATGATTGCATTTACTATTTCATCGACTCATAAGAAGTAAACTGCAATATTCTCATCTTCCTTCATCTTTAGTTGTTTGAACTGACCTCTGTAAGTTTGAATCTTTGCTTCTTTGACTTTTGAATCTCCTTCATAAATATTTTGAAGTTTGTCCCAAATATCTTCAGCAGATTTACAATGCATAACTTTGGTGTATAATGATTCACCAAGACCATTCAGAAGTGCATTTGTGGCTTTGGAATTATTTTGACCAAGTTTTATTGCTCTTTCACTTGTTGTC
Organism: Picea engelmannii; assembly: GCA_009831015.1. NCBI lineage: Eukaryota > Viridiplantae > Streptophyta > Pinopsida > Pinales > Pinaceae > Picea > Picea engelmannii. Next base: position 406,105 of record ML786186.1, on the reverse strand, counting down.
GGAACTATTGGTTCTTTGTATCCATCTACTATAGATTTCCAAATTTCAAATCCTTGTTCTTGTATATATGTTTTCATCCTTCTACTCCATAATGCATACTTATGTCCATCAAATTGTGGTATTCCATGTTTATACATGTTGTTACTCTCCATCATATAACTTTCAGTGGTTAAACTGATTCTTGAAGGAACTGACTCTAATACCAATTGTTGGATTACTGAGAGGGGGGGGTGAATCAGTAATAGAGAAATAATCCTTTTTAACCACAAAATTGAAGTGTTATATCAATGTAGCATTATCATCCAATAGTTGTAGAGTAAATAAACAATGAACAAATGAGAAATCATACACATACACAGTACACCAATGTTTTTACGTGGAAACTAAAAGCGGGATAAAACCACATAATGTTTTTTCTTATATGTCTTTAAGAATTTCATTCATTGGAAGCACCAACTTCCTTTGTTTTCCAGCTGCAACTGGAAGGAGGTTCCAACCCCCTAGTTTCTCTGGCTACAACCTAAGGGAAACTCCAACTCTCCAATTCTCTGGCTACAACCATAAGGAGGATACAACCACCTATGTTCTCTGGCTACAACCAAAAGGTGGCTAAAACCACATCTCCTTGTCCCGTCCAACCACCCTGACATAGAAGTAGAATGATGGAACCATTGTCACACTATCACTGTGAGATATATTGTTGTAAACATGTACTAATCAACCTGTAATCAACCTATAACAACCTGTACCAATAACTTGTGCCAACATGTAACATACATCAACCTATACCATAATCAAATGCATCAAACATGCACCAAAGCTGTACAAATAACTTGTCACAATAACATGTCCAAACAACCTGTAATCAACATGTACCATAAAAAAGTGCATCAACCATGCACCAACCTATAACTCAACCTGTACCATCAACGAGTGCATCAACCATGCACCAAATGTGTACCAATCATGCATCAAATACACATAAACTGTGAATCATCAAGATGTATGAACATCATCTACTATACACCTCATGTATGTGTCAACTCATCAACTACTTGTCTCAACCATGTACCCAACATGTACCTCAACCAAAATCCCTCATCAATTTCATAATCCAAATCTGATTTGTAACTTTTTAATAGACTTGTTGTATATGATCACATACCTGCAAACCTTCCTTAACTTTAACAACAAGAGACTAGCATTTTCATCAAACTTTACTTTAGTCTCACATGACTAATTTTGGATTAGTCAACAACCCTAACTTGAAATAATCATAACTATGTACCTGTAATGAATAAAGATATAAAAATAGTACACAATTCTATTCAGTTTCTTTTATGCAATTCCTCCATGTTTCACTACTTGGAACCTCTCAGAAAAGGAGTTATAGGAAAAATAGCATACCTTGTTGAATTTTGTCTTATTCTAGAGAGCAAACGTGTAGAGCGTGCCCCACACTGAATATTTTTTGTATGGATATAAAAATGGTACAAATAATACTAAATACTTTACTCTAACCAATACATTTTGTCTTACTGAATTTGGATCTGTTATGAAGAAGTTATGACATTTTTACCCAAAACACTTGTTTTAGACTAGTTTCAGGACTAGTCGCAAACCCTATTTTCCACGGAGTGTAACTCCAAAAATAAAACGACCCACAAGATGAAATTTTTATCACAACTAATTGGATATGTTTCCTCAAAGGCCTCCCAATTTCACGGTCTGAAGCATTCTAGAAAAAACATTATTGCGAAAATGGTGAGATGACCTGTAAATAACATACCTTAGAAAGCATCATGAAAATAATTTATCCTCCCTTGAATTTTGACCTTCTTTACTTCACCTTCCCTCTGAAATTGGGTTTAGATTTGGTTACCTCAGTAACTTGTAGATATTCAATATTCTCAAGTGTGATTAAAATGAGATATCATTGCCTCTTATTTATACTTTCATGTAGCTTCCTCAACGGGTTACCTTTTAACCATCTTAACCCATTTTCTTTATTTTAGGGTGAACCCACTTCTAACCACTTATCCACTTAGTAATTTCTCCGTTAACTTTATTATTTAAATAATTTATTTTGCATCCACTTTGAATTATAGTACACTCATCACTTCACTTTATTATTTACCTTCTAAAATCTCTTAAACCACTTTCCTTATTTTAGGGCTAACCCACTTCTAACCACTTGTCCACTTAGTGATTTATCCATTAACTTTATTATTTAAATAATTTTTTTTGTATCCACTTTGACTTATAGTACACTCATAACTTCACTTTATTATTTAAATAATTTCTTGTTTGCAACCACTTTGACTACTTTGACCTTTTGGGGCTTCGCAATGACTCATGAGGGTTCTCCAACTTCACATGGCCATAACTCTCTAACCGTGAGGAGTTACGTGACATTCCACATACCACCGGAAATAGCATGACATGTACTATCCATCTAGAATAGTCTTACCTACAAATATATCAAAACTCATACCATTATCCATCAAACAAACTTGGGTCCATTACCCAAACCATTGTGCTACCGGAATTAGCTACCGGAATTTCTTCAAGGGTTGACATCAATGACAACCAACCCAATTAATCAACAAAATAAACACACTAAAAATAGTTTCAAAGTTCACTTAAAGTATAGAAAACAAATAGTAAAGTGGACTCATCCACGTGTATGCTCCCAATGGTCTTTTCGTTATGTCAATGGATTTTCTTTGTCGTACTCGGACCATTAGACAAAAATATCGTCACAGGTATGGATTTACGCGAATTGGTGTTGTTTTGTTTGTGCACTAAGCTCATCCTTCATTTCCATCACCTGAAGTTTGAATTGATCCATCTTGGCACTCAAGTATCACAAGATTATCAATGCTCCTATCATCCCATCGACGAATCTTCTCACTTGTCCCTTTTCCAGAGTCTTGATCTTGAGAATGTCAGCTTCAAACTTTCATTTATGCTTCTTAAGCTTCTTGAATATATCATTAAGGTATGTGAAGTCTTCAGGGATATCGAATTTCGAGAGTTGAATATCTCTCATTTTCTGGTTTATCTTGTCCCAATTCCTGAGACATTCTTCCCATTTGTCCTGCATCTTTTGTTGTATTTCCACTACTAGATGTGTCCAATATTATGTCATCTTTTGGAATCTCGATAAGATTACATCTGTAAGCATTTTGATACCATGCTCCACTTCTCCTCGGCCCTTATGGATTTCCCTGATGTATCCAATCTATGCCAAATACTTGTGTGACCTTTCAGACCATGTCATCATGTCTTTGTGTGTTATCAAAACCAACAAGTCTCTTCTTGATAGCTTACAACTTGAGCCATAAATACATCCCTTTCTAATTGAAATTGGTTGTATCCTTCTTAGAACTCATCCCTTATGAAAGTGATCACCCGAGAGGTGCCCCTGATAGTATTCGACCTAGTGTCTATGATGCACAAGTTCTATCCTCATGGACTCTCCTTCACGCTCATATTCTCTTTCTTTGTCGATCGTGTCACCCGATATGGCCATTCCATCTCCTAGCTATTCACTTACCTTGGACTACCTAGCTTCCAATACGGTTTCTTCCATAGTTATCATTACAGTGTTGTCCAAAGTAAGTCTCCTCTTATTCCTAGTTCTCTTGACCACCACCTTCCTCTTTCTATCATATGTTATGGCCTGGACATTTACCACTTCACCTATAGTTTCTGGAATTGGATGGTCACCCCATGAGAGAGAATTTCCCAAACTACCTGGAGTGTGAAATTGTTCAAGGGATGGTTCCTTCCCTCTATCAATTGTTGGTATCTGGTTTCTGATGTTCACTTCATCTCCTCTTGTTGCATAATCTTGGTCTGGGGCTATAGAAGGCTTCCCAATACTGCCTATGGGTTCGATCTATACATATTTGAGTATTTATTCCATTTGTTCGGTGTGAGTGATGCTTTTGGTCACATCCATTGCTACTAAAACTGAGGTTGATGTCATTTATTTGGGTGAAGAAGGAGTTAGACGTTTTTTTATAGTTTTTCCACTCTCTTTGTCAATATTTTGTTCCTCATGCTCATTGCTTCTAAGTGTGTCATATCCAAGTTTCTCCCCAACATATAAATTTTCCTCATTCTATTATTTATCTAGGGTCTTTTCTTTTGGGATTGAACCTTCACTATCACTTTCATCTTGAGAACCTTCCTTCTCTTTGTCATGTCCCTTTTCCTTTCCTTCTAAGGTGACACCTCTTGTGTTATGTTCTTCCTCCTTGTCCTCTTGACCATTTTCCCCATCATTTTGAGGTTTGGAATATTGTTCCAAGGGAGTGGTGATGTTCTTAGTTATATCAAGACTCATTACCACATCCATAGGTTGCAGTACCTAGGGTGGATGGGTGTCTTTCATTTTTGAAATGGCTTCATTGATAATGGGGACTGCTACAATGTTTGTATCCTCATTGTCATCATCATATATTATAATTAGATCACCTATTACTAGTGCCAATACACTCGATCCTGGTGTCACCATCAAGGTTTCAACCATTGATCCAAGTTTCGGTTGCTCTACCTGTACCTGCTTCACATCTGGTTGATCATTGTTTCATGTAGGTGAAGTTTCTCTTGGGTTTTTTCATTCTTCTTCTTCCATGTGCACATCCACTGGAGTTATTATCGGGGGCCCTAATACTTGAATGGTAGGATTTTTCCCATGCTCACAAAATGTTCTCTCGAATTCTAGTAAGATCATTTGTGCTTAAGCTCTTCTTTTTGTTTTCTTTGCATTTTAATTTTGTGCCTATACAACAACCCCTGATTTTTGTGCTGAACATTCTAATTGATCATCTCCTAACATGGCCTTGAATTAGGTCAGATCTGGTTTCGCTTTCCTTTGTAGGACCTCTTCCCAATCCAGAGCATTTTCAATGAATATCTCATCTTCAAAACTATCATGTGCATATGACCAACGAGATGCTACTTGACTAGCATGTGTTGAAATTACTAATACCACTGAGAGGGGGGGGTGAATCAGTTATATTTGAGCTTAAACAATTATAATTCTATTAAAATATTTTTAATCTTTCCTCAAGTGATCATCAACATTATACAGCATATGGACAGTAAAAGTAAAAAGCATCAGTCACACATAAGGTATACACAGAGACAGATTTTCACGAGGAAACCCATAAAGGGAGAAAACCTCTTCTTCTTCGAAATGATAGGAAGTCTTTTAAGTTCTTTACATCATATTTAATTGAGCACCAACTCAATGTGAGGCTACTACCTCTATTTTACAAGCTGCAACTTGTTTGAGAACACCAACTCTCTGGTTTCTCTAGCACCCACTAGAAGGAAGCACCAACTCCCTGGTTTCTCTAGCACCCACTAGAAGGAAGCACCAACTCCCTATAAGTTCCAGCACCAAATGGATGGAAGAACCAACTTCCAGTTACACAGGCTCCAACCTATATAACAGAGAACACTTGTTCTCCCTTGCACCACCCTGCCACCCTGGTTTTTCTGGCTGCAACCAGATGGAAGCTACAACTTCCTATGTTCAAGCTCCCACTTGAACCTCTGAGGACAACAGTCCTCCCGAGCACCTCCCAACCTCCCTAGAATGTTAATAAATAAATAAACAGTCAACTACACAGATAAATCAATTCATACCAATTTTTCTTTGTTTTGTAAATCCGGTCTTCTACAAACTGTTATGTTGTTCTTCTCTTCCTCTGTCTTTTCAGCGGGTATGCTCTGCATCAACTTGTTATCTCATTCTTCTCTGCTCCAACTTCTCTTCATCATCTTTTACTCTTCACTGAGTTTCTTCTCACACTATTCATCTTCTCCATCTCACTCAGCACATCCTCTTATTTTTCCTTTCTTATAGTTTCATTCATTTTCATACCGAACAACCAACCCTACACAGTCTGACTCATCTTCTTTTATACACACCTACACGACAGTTCCACTGCCCATTTCCTTAGGCAAAATAAAGACAATTGTCCGAGCAACTGAAACGCCAACTAAAACGCTAACTCATTTTCAATCATGAGTCCGTTTTGCTAATAGATTCATAACTGGGGAGTTAACTCTGAGAGAGAATAGTAACCTTCCGATCATATTCCAATTTATCTACTCCGTTGGATGAACTTTATTGGCATTGCCTTTAAATCGGGTTTCGACATTTTAGCAATCCTGTACTGAGTGTCTCGACACTTCATTTCACGATTTCCGAAGTTCCGATACAGAACTTTTCTGCACTAGCTCCTTCTCCAATATGACTATGGTCATAACCAAGCGCCTATGCAAAAAGTGCTTTCGCGATATCTCCTTTTCGTGATTTTCGCGATATGCTCCATTGACCCCAAGTCAGCGAAATTTTGATCACTTGCCACATGTCCTATGATTCGATGGTCCAGATGTGATCTTGATTCGATGGCTATGATTGAATCGTGATTTCGCAATTTCGGCATTCTTGTTGCATTGGGTTCTTTGCCTCTCCATGTCGCGATTCGCAAAACTCCGATATGGAGTTAGATCAACGGTCCAGATCTGAGCTTGATTCAATGGCTGCGATTGAATCACAATTTCACATATCGTGAAATTGGGATTCCTGATGTCAATAATCTTTGATATGTCCAACTCTCGATCCCCAAAACTCCGACAAGGGATGGAACCAACGGTCTAGATTCAACCTAAATATGACGGCTCAGATTTCATCGCGATTTCGAGAAGTTAGGGAACCCTATTCCTTTGACTCTCCAGTCAGGGAACTTACGATCTTTCCCCACGTGTCCTTCTTGATGATGGATGGTCCTCCTTCTTTCGGGATTTTGTGAGCCCCTTTTCTCCTTGTTATACTTTAAAATGTGTGCAGGTTCTCCTTGATCCAACGATAGTCGGGTCCTGCGCTTGGATCTAACGTATGAGATCTGTCCTCCTCTTCAGTGCGCTCTTCTTGAGATCTGACGACCATCGGGAATTTTGAATGAAATCCAATGATCAGAGATTCTTCTCAAACTTTACGAGTCTTCGATCACTCGATCAATGCTGCGTTGCCTTCGATCATTCGACCTTCCTGAACTTATCTTCTATTTGCCTATCGATTACAAACTTCCTGTACTCATGCCATCTTCACTGTTGTACTTTCCATCAATGACAAGCATTCGTTGTCTGTTAAATATTTTCCATTAGCTGTCTGTTAAATATTTGTCAACAGTCTTTGCTCTTCCCTAATTATTATTGCACCGCTGATCATCGTTGCTGTACTCAAGCCATCATCACTACTGTACTTGCCATCAATGACAAGTATATGCTTCCTGTAAAATATGCCAACAATCCTCTGTACATTCTTCCTGTACTCATGCCATTTGTTGTCTGTTACATATTTGCCAACAATATCCCCCTTTGGAATTGATGGCAATACAAGCACCTGCATGCATTCGGACTTGACTCTCTTCCCGAACTCTTTTCTCCCCCTTTGACATCAATTTCAAAGAAGAAACATTCTTCCCTTGATTTGTTGCAAAAAATACTCCCCCTGTCGACTATAAGCATCTTGGAAATACACCAGATATTCAATAAATACTCCCCCTGACCAGGTGAACAGATTAGACACAAGAAATTATAACCCCCAATTTTTGACGAAGATATCCAAAAGGGGTCGATGCTAAAGGTTTAGTAAAGATATCAGCAATCTATTGTTTGGAAGGAATATAATTCAGCTGAACAATTTTGTTTGTCACTTGTTCTCTGAGAAAATGGTACTTTATTGGAATATGCTTGGTCTTGGAATGAAGAATAGGATTCTTGGAGACACTAATGGCACTGGTGTTATCACAATGAATTGGAATAGGATCAGTGTAAGTTACCTTCAGATCTGCAAGAGTTTGTATCATCCATAAGATTTGTGTGCAACAAGTAGCAACAGCAATGTATTCTGCCTCTGTAGTGGATAATGAAATGGATCCTTTCTTTTTACTAAGCCATGCAACTAATGAGTCACCCAGAAAGAATGCCCCTCCACTGGTGCTTTTTCTCTCATCAACACAATTTGCCCAGTCTGCATCCAAATAAGTAGTTAACTGGAAATTCTGATTTCTAGGATACCACAGACCATAAGTCATTGTTCCCTTCAAGTATTTAAATATCCTTTTGATATCTACCAAATGACTTTGTTTAGGAGCAGACTGAAATTGACCTACCATCCCAACAGCTTGCATTATATCAGGATGGGATGTTGTGATGTACAAAAGACTGTCTATCATAGAGGGATATGTCATTTGATCAACATTAGGTGAGATATCATCCTTACTCAGCTTGCAACCAACCACCATAGGTGTGCTAACTGTAGAGGAATCTTCCATCTGAAATTTATTCAACATCTCTTTCAAATATTTTCCTTGAGAAATAAAAATTCCTGCAGAGCTTTGTTTTACTTGTAGGCCAAGAAAATATGACAGTTCTCCTATCATGGACATTTCAAATTCTGTTTGCATGGCATTAGCAAACCACTGGACAGATGATTCATTAATACAGCCAAAAATAATATCATCTACATAAACCAAAACAACTAGTAAATTATCACCTTCAGACTTAATGTAAAGGTTACTGTCAATAGTACCTTTCTTGAACCCTTTTTCTTGTAGAAATTTGTCCAGTCTATAATACCAAGCT
>ML786186.1:333854-356029 GCA_009831015.1 Picea engelmannii | reverse complement strand
AAAATAGAAATGAATTTCATCTGGGAAGGATTACTTAATCCAGTAAGAGAAAAGGTTGGTAAATGTTCATCATCCAAAGAACTTTTGGATAAGTTACATGACATATATTCTTCACCCATCGCAAATTTAGAAAATTCCAAAGAAGATGAAGGTACAGATCAGGAAGAAATATGTTCACCATGTCAAACAGATTCAAAAGATGAAGAGTACATAATCACCAGAGGTATGTTGTTTTTCTTTAATTGTGAAAAACATGGACATCTTGAAATAGAATGCCATGAAGGAAATGAGACAGAAAAACTAATTGAAAAGGAAGATAATTATGAAGCATAAATGATTAGTGCTTTACATGAACTAAGAGAACAAAACAAGTCACTCAAGAAAGAATTGATGAAACAAAAGGAAAGTGTTCACATTTTTTAAGAAGCCCAACAGGTCATCGAGAACTTAAGAACTCAACTAGAAGAAGCCAGAAATATCGAAGAAAATATTGAATATCAAAAGCAGTATTTCGAAGCCAACATAGTAGCACAGAAAGAAGAAGCAGAAATGAGAGAGAAGATATTGACAGATCATCTTAAGGAAAGAAATAATGATCTAAACTGGATTGAGGCAGAGTTTGGTCAAGAAGAGAAAGGACTTGAAGAATCACATTAAAAATTCATCTTGAAGAAACGAAAATAACAAAAGAAGTCATGAAGTCTCAGATAATGAAGAAAGAAGAAGAGGTTGAGAAGCTTGAAGAAGAAGTTGTCACATTGAGAAGTAAAATAGTCAATCTCAACAAGAACGTTGAAGAGACATAAACATCCACATCAGTTATAGAGAATGGAGAGAAGCACTCTAGGTTGCTAGAAAAGAAGAATGAAGAAAAAAGAAAGAGTTATGCAGAAGTACTCAAAGGAAGGAATCATGGTCAATCAGAATCTAAGAAAACTATTGAAGATACATCTTCAAGAAAACCATCCATGTTCAAGCCAAAAAGAAGCTTCAATCATGATCATGATCAGTCAAGGCATAAATTCAGAAGGACTACACCACAAACAAGATCATTCACTCCCAGGTATGCAAATTTCTTTTATGGTCATTGTTTTTATTGTACTAATTTTGGACATAAGGTTGCAGATTGTTGGGATTATAAAAATGTTCAAGCAAGAAATGCCTATGTGGCCCCACGTAACATTGAATGTTACAAATTTGATAACTATGGACACATAGCTAGTTATTGTAGAAGCATGATCGATACTTCCATGAAAGAAAACACTGATATCAGATATAAGAAAGTATGGATAAGAAAACACGAAGAATAGGTGAACAAATACTAGGTCCCATAGATCGCAAGATTGGAAATAAAATGAGATGAAGAAAATTCTACAAAGAAAAAGAAAGATTTCAGATACATAAAGGTTTGGAAAATAACTGAAAGAAAAGAAGGACAGGTAAATAAGGAACAGGTTCAAGAGATTGTACTTTTAGGCATTGTAATGAAAGATGAATCCACAAAGAAAAAGAGAGAAATTAGAGCTCAGAGAGATGATGAATCTACCAATGAAGATGATGATGAATACACATCAAAGCAGGAATTGTTCTGATCCATCTGACTTAGAGACTCCCATGTAACATGAATATTAGACAGGGGGAGTCTATGCGATAATTGTGATAGACCAAATAACCATCCTTCGAGCAGCTTGCAGAATTTTAGTAGACAGATCCAGAGCAGTCAGTTAACATAAGTACAATTTGATAGATTAATCAGTTGTAGTAGTGAAGACTTCATGATAGTATAATAATAAATGGGTCATCATTATGGACAATTGTGCAATAGAGTCTTGGACAGTACGGACATATATGGATTCCTAAGAACACTTAGTAGGTTTGGACAGATATATGACAGTGGATGAGAGCATGGATTCATAGATTGGATCAGAGAGTGGTTCAAAGACAAAGGAACATTATCATAATGGATGATAATTACACATAAATATTTGAATGCTTATTCTTGAATGCTTTTCATATATGTCAGTTGATTACACAAGGAAGCACCAATGGACAATAACTCCAAAAGGTAGAAGGTACAGGAAGACTTATATTTTTTTTACACAACATCTTGTAGAGAAGTCAAGAGAGAGAAACAGAACCAAAAATATAGGTAGAAATATCATTCAGATAACTTGTCAGACAAAGAGGTAAGAATAGAGGTATGATTCCATGGGAAGAGATCCATCAAATGCAGGATAGAGAGTTAGATGCTTGGAGAGAGAGCATAGAGGCATGTTTCTAGGGGGAGCGATTGTCACAAGGGAAGAATGAGCGATATGACTTCAAGAGTGATACCCTTTATCAAAGGGGGAGATATTTTTCATATGAAGGGAGAGAGAGTAATCAGAGGCTTATAAACACAAAGAAAAATCAAAGGCATGTAGACAGGGGGAGCAGCCCCAAGGAGTTCAGTCAGGGGGAACAACCCCAAAGGGGTATACCCTTTTCCATTGATGTCAAAGGGGGAGATATAGAAACATTGATGAGGAGTATAAGAATGAATGTTATCATGACTAAGTGTTTCCATCAATGTTGGTGTTGCCATCAATGCCAAAGGGGGATATTGTTAGACATTTGGCTTAGGTTGATGTACAATTGGTAAGGATTGTTTGTTTTCATTTATGTCAACCATTGGATATTGGTATTGTAGATTGATGTCAACCCTTAGTGGTTGATTTCAACCCTTGGAGAAAGTTCGGTAGTGAATTCTGGTAGCTCAAATGTTTGGGTAATGGACCCAAATTTGTTTGATGTATAATGGTATGAGTTTTAATATATTTGAAGGTAAGACTATTCTAGATGGATATTACATGTCAATCCATTTATGGTGGTATGTGGAACATCACATAAATCCTCACGGTTAGAGAGTTATGGCCATGTGAAGTTGGAGAACCCAATTTTGGGTAATGGAACCCAGTTTGTTTGATGGATAATGGTATGAGTTTTGATATATTTGCAGGTAAGACTATTCTAGATGGATAGTACATGTCATTCCATTTCCAGTGGTATGTGGAACTTCACATAACTCCTCACGGTTAGAGAGTTATGGCCATGTGAAGTTGGAGAACCCTCATGAGTCATCTAGAAGCCCCAAAAGGTCAAAGTAGTCAAAGTGGTTGCAAAGAAGAAATTATTTAAATAATAAAGTGAAGTGATGAGTGTACTATAATTCAAAGTGGATACAAAATAAATTATTTAAATAATAAAGTTAATGGAGAAATTACTAAGTGGACAAGTGGTTAGAAATGGGTTAGCCCTAAAATAAGGAAAGTGGGTTAAGATGGTTAAAAGGTAACCCCTTGAGGAAGCTACATGAAAGTATAAATAAGAGGAAAGACTCTCTCATTTTAATAACACTTGGGAATATTGAATATCTACAAGTGACTGAGGTAACCAAAGGATATATAAGCCGAATTTCATAGGGAAGGTGAAGTAAGGAAGGCCAAAATTCAAGGGAGGATAAATTATTTTGATGATGTTTTCTAAGGTATGTTATTTACAGGTCATCTCACCATTTTCACAATAATTGTTTTTCTAGAATGATTTAGACAATGAAGTTGGGATAAATTTGAGGAAACATATCCATGTCGTTTTGATAAACATTTATGCTTGTGGTTCATTGTAATTTTAGAGTTACACTCCCTGGAAAATAGGGTTTGTGGCTAGTCCTGAAACTAGTCTAAAACAGGTGTTTCGGGTAAAAACATCATAACTTCTTCATAACATATCAAAATTCAGTAAGACCAAATGTATTGGTTATAATATAGTCTTTAGTATTATGTGCACAATTTTCAGATCCATACAACAAATATTCCATGCAGGGCACACTCTACAAGCTCTATCTCTATAATAATCCAAAATTCAACAAGGTATGTAATTTTTTCTATAAATCCTTTTGTGAGAGGTTCCAAGTAGTGAAATCTAGAGGAATTGCATAAAAGACATTGAAGAACATTTTGTACCATTTTTAGATCTTTATTTATTACACATACATAATTATTATTATTTCAAGTTAGGGTTGTTGAGTAATCCAAAACTAGTCATGTGAGACTAAAGTAAAGTTTGATGAAAATGATAGTCTCTTGTTGTTAAAGTTAAGGAAGGTTTGGAGGTATGTGATCATATACACCAGATCTGTTACATAGTTACAAATCAGATTTGTATGATGAAATTGATGAGGGATTTTGGTTGAGGTATGTTACAAATAGAGGTTGTATAACAATGAGGTTGTGGCACATGGTTTGATGTAATAGTTTATGGTATTGGGTTTATGGATAGAGTGATGAATTGTTAGATAAATTTTGATGGTTATATTGGTATATGTATTTGGTATATGGTTGAGTTACATGTTGGGTATATGGTTGAGACAACTAGTTGATAAGTTGGCACATACATGAGGTGTATAGTTGATGATGTTGGTACATATTGATGAGTCATAGTTGATGAGTAGTTGATACATGATTGGTACATACTTGGTACATGGTTGGATGCAGTTGTTAGTAGTATTGTTGACACATGGTTTATGGATGATGTAGCATACTTGTCTTGGTATATTATTAGAAGCACATATTGATCTTGGTGATGATTATGAGTTGTTGTGATATGCTTGGTTGATGCACATCTTGGTGATATTGTGCATATGGTTGAAAGTTGTATTGGTGATTGACATTGGTGAGTAGATATGATTTGGTTGATAAGATTGATGATACATGTTGTTGTGATAGGTTGTTTGGAYAGGTTGTTGTGATAGGTTATTTGTATAGGTTTGGTGCATGGTTRATGCACTTGTTTATGGTACATGTTGAGGTACAGGTTGATGCATGGTACATGTTGGCGCATGTTTATGGTACAGGTTGATTACAGGTTGTTACAGGTTGGTTGGCTATAGGTCAGTGGTACAGGTTGCTATAGTGGTATATCTCATAGTGATAGTGTGATAGTGGTTCCATCATTCTAATTCTACGTCAGGGCAGTTGGACGAGGTAAGGACAGGTGGTTGTAGCCACCTTCTGGTTGTATCTAGAGAACATAGGGGGTTGTAGCCTCCTTCTGGTTGTAGCCATAGAATTGGGGAGTTGGAGCTTCCTTCAGGTTGTAGCCTGAGAAACTAGGGGGTTGGAGCCTCCTTTCAGTTTTAGTTGGAAAAAAAAGGAAGTTGGTGCTTCCAATGAATGTAATTCTTATATACATACAAGAAAAATAATTATGTGGTTTTCTCTCACTTTGGGTTCCACGTAAAACACTTGTGTACTGTGTATGTGTGTGATTGCTCATTTTTTCAGTGTTTATTTACTCTACAACTATTGGATGATAATGCTACATTGATATAACACTTGCATTTTATGGTGAAAAATGATTTTATTTCTCTATTATTGATTCAACCCCCCCACCTCTCAGTAATCCAACAAACCCCACTTTCATGATGCCCTAATTATCGTGCCTTGAAATGACAATCCACCCCAAAGACTATATACATTGATGATAAATTACTAGAATACTCTAAAGTTGCACACAATTCTAGAGACCATAGTACATACTTTATTGCCTCTATTCAACCAAAACTAGACCCTCATTTTAACCCTATTTATATAGACCCTTCATTACTTCTCATGAAAATAACACTTCTTTTGAACTCATGTTTGCTCACAATTGTCAAATAAAATACCAACTAGACACTATCATCCTCAACAATAGCAATCAAGGAACCCTCATATCCCAGGAATTTGTAATGTCTTTACCTACCTACCATAACTCAACCTTCTCCTTGTCATCTCTTTTGGGTAAAATAAGATGTTCCTTTTCTTCTAGTTAATAAATTCCACACAATTACATTTGTTATAGGCCCCTTCTGAGATATTGTCGAATGTGTCATATCCCCTCTCAATTGCTCCATCTTACTCTTAGGCATCCCATACCAATGCCATTTTAATGCATTATATGATGCTAGACACAACACTTATAAACTCTCTAAGGATGGAAAACCCTATTCCAACTTACCTCTTCTCCAAAATATTTTCACCATAATCTTATCATCCAACCAATCAATTTTTAAAAGTTCTTTTCTCTCTACATTATCCCTTACACCAAGCAATCTCATATAGTCACATCCTCCATGAATCATAGCCCTACTTCAACCCCTATTTCCTCCACCTTATCTCCCTCTCTTGGTAGCATCTTCTAGTCCCATTATTCTCCTAGAATAATAACACATATGTGGGTTACCACTATAACCACCCCTCTATACACCTTACTAAGATCCATCATTTCCCCTACAAACATGTGGTTTTTCCTCTGAATTTCCCTCCCTATATCTCACAACTAAGCCACACAATTCTCCTACTACAAAGACATCTAAATCTGTAGCATTATTACCATATTAGAGATACCTCCAAAATCAACATCTAATTTCCATGCATACAATAATACAAATTTTGGATTAAGAACAAGCATTCCCTCAAAATATCCATATTATACAACACAACATTACTATCGACAACAATATCATATAGAATAGAAATCAATAATTGCTACCTTGTCCACAAATTCAAGTCATTTTCCAGATGAAGGATCACTCTATATGTGTGCCTCACCTAATATAGGAGGTAAACCTATACACTCTCACTAGCCCAGTCGTTCAACACAACTAAGATCACGATTTCAATGTGCCTTTAAGACTTGATATCTATACACACACCTTAGCACTCCACAGGATTGGACAACAATCTTTGTTATTTCATCACAATGTGTGAACAAATAGAATATGAGATTCAACCACACAACCTAGATGCCATTCACATTAGCATTCGAGTTGGATGGTTATCCCCAACCTTGAGCCAATGGAATTATTCATGGGACATTCGATAGGAACAATGCCACACTTGGATCCATTATTCATGGGACATGGACCTACAACACCATAGGAACAACACCACATTTGGATCCATTTTTAGGGAAACCATCCCTTTTCTCTTTTTTCACATGGTCCAACTCATAGGTTTTCAACCCCTAGAGACACAATGTTGATGAAGGCTTCACTCTAGTCTTTAGTAGAAACACATTATGCAAGTATATAAACCAAAAACCATCACTTGAGTCTATACATTCAATAGATATGACACATGGCCATCTACAATGTTGGATAACTCTCTTTACATACATGGCATATGGATTCCAACAACCCAGTGTACTAATGACTTCATGATCCTTCCAAGATACACAAATGTAGAATACATAGAGATTACAACTAAGTGTGCCTTAATTCTTAGGATTGACATTATATTTAGTTCCACATCATATTTGGGGAAAATCCAACACTCAACATTGAGGGAGGATATTTCTAGATGTTATCAAAGTAGAGACACCTTACTCTCTCATCAACAAGCTAGTATATAGGCCCCTTTTCATTGTACACATATAACCAATACACCATGTAGTATTAATAATTTATTGCACTAGATCAAATAGCATAGGAAACAATCCTTTGTACCTTGTATCCCTATAGTATTTCTTAAATACTCAGGACACCACCCACAATAGTTCAATATCTACTCTACATATCAACTTTAGTTCAAGTTCTCTTAGGTGTTTGTTTCATAAAGATACTACAGACATTCATATATTTACACATACCCTTTTCTCTCTACATGTACAACCTCATTATTATAGTATAAAAAATTTATGAAGTTATTGCAAGTATAAATTCAATATATCCCCAAGAAGTAGAGCCAAATGATCATATTCACTATCACCACTTAGTATTCCTATCAACACAATTTTTCAAGTAGCAACATTGTTTCATCTCTCGGTGCTACTAGACTTGTATCACAATATTTTTTACTCACCTTAGACAATGCATAAGCCAAGAGAAAAGTGAGGATGCCTTCAAAGTTAAACTAGGAGGAACTTATATTGAACATCTCTGTACACTCCCCAAGGAGGATGCACCGACAACAATGTCTATCTCTTAAGAGAGAACTCCCCTTCCAACAATATTTACTTTGTATTTTATTGATGTGTGAGAACACCATTAGGTAGTTTCATATTTCCAACCCTTGGGCTATGTGCATGGGTTTCTTTATTATTTTCCCCCAACCATTGAGTTGTATGTATCCTTGTGTGGACCCATTGTAAAGATATATAAGGCCATTGGCCATGATGAATAAAGCTAACCCATTTTCCCTTGAGGCTCTTGATTTATGTTTTTTCTTGTTCTCTTTTTTATGGGTATCATTGTTTTTCAAGCTATGTGCTTCCATATTTAGGCTAAGTTTCTTAGTTTGATAGGTTCCATTTTAAATCAGTTATGATTTATCTTGCATTTTTCAATGAATTTTAAAGAGTAAATTCAAGTCTTGATGCTCATCCATTCCATGACATGCATATTAATGTATGAGCACAAGACATGGAGATGATGAGGAATCAAGGAAAAGATCTACCCCAGAGGAAGACAAATCTTGTGAATCAAGTCAACATGAACCTCTACAAGTTGATTGGAAATGAGAGGCTCTACAATATGAAAAGGGAAGATACTTACATACAAACATATTGGATACTATCATAGGGATTTTTTCAAAGTATATCAAAAAAATTGGAATAAGATTAGTACTAATAATGAGCAAGATGCATTTCGATGTCTTCCTGAAAAGTACCCAACCACATAAACTAGCAACAAATGGGTAATGAAGAGAATGGTTGAGACTATGAGTAGGAGGAAATGGCATATCAAGTGAAATTTCAATTATGTTTCCTTTTGTTTACTCAGTTTTGTATCTCTTTACCTTTTTTATTTCATTATGTCTTTTCATTGACTTTTGACACTGAGCAAATTTAGGTAAATAGTGAAAAATCTCCCTAAGTTGGAAAGAACAAAGTTTAAAAGACCAACATATACTAATAAAGAGGTATAGAAAGACATACTCACGCAATTACAAGAGGAGGAAAATATCACAAGTGAGAATGTAACCTAAAGAGTGGACCCTGAGACACCATAACAAATGGTGGAGTATTTAGATCCCCTATATTACTAGCTAGAATTATTTAATTAATTTAATTGTTATTTTATTATGTTCTTCAAAATTGATGATGATGAAGGTTTGAGAAATGAGAAGATATTGGCAATTTTTTGACTTATATTCATTGTATTACATCTATAAATGTTATAATTATTTTTCAATTGGGTCTAGCCCGAGTGGTTGTGGGATGGACTGTTATCCTCCCCACAAGGTTCTATTCCTATAAGTGGCATGTTAAGCTCATAATTAGTATATTTTTGTAATGGCTTTGAGCCTTGTTGTTGACCTAGCCTTGTGCCCTGAAGAGTCTAGGGATTGTCTAGGGTTTACTTTGGGTACTATTCTAAAAAATGAGGGGAAGTGCCTATGGATTTTCCTTGGGATATATTACCTAGAAAAAAATGATAGAATTATTTAATTAATTGAACTCAAGTTCTGTTATTATGTACTTATAGAGTGATGATCAAAAGGGTTGGGAGGACGAGGAGGGTACTGACGACAATCAACCATATTTATATTGTGATTCACTTTGTTATGTTTGTAGAATTTTTATTCATGCATTGTCGTATTATTAGACCAATTATTACATTGAGAAACAAATGCATGGTTATTTCCAATTTCAATTGAAATTTCATAATTGCTTCTAGTTAAACATGGTTTTTTCTTTATCTTGTAAATGTTAATGTGTAAATTAAGATATGTATATGTATGTATATTTAATGATAGCTAACTTATTAGACTCAAAATAATTTAAAAAAATGTGATTATAAAAATAATTAATTACAATAAATTACATTAATAATAAATAGTAATTATTAATATGATAATTAATGAACATGAACTCTTATGATTAATTATTTAACTAATAATAAGAATTAATTAATAATTATAATTACTTTGTCAATGGTGTAGTCCTCGTGGTTGAGAGAGGAAGAAATTTTATTCTCTTAGCTTGGGTTAAAATCTTGCTTGTGGTATGTTAGCTCTTTGTAAATTAATTGTTGATAAAGAATATGGTACTTGGTTTCATGTAAAATAAAATAATTAGTCTCAAATATAATAATCTCAACATTATGTGTTTAATGATATTGTGTAGTTATCTCATAAGTTGGAGACAATTTACTGCAGCGATAGTTATTTTAGAAACAAATTCTTAGTTTACAACATGAAAATCCAGTTTTGTTTGGAAAACCAGGAAATGTCCCCGGCTTCCCTAAACTACACTAAAAAGTTTGCAACAATAGAAAGTTTTATTACTCAATCTTACACACAAATACTATTCATTTTGGAGTATTGCTTTTACCATATTAGTTTTGTATATGCCATGCATATTGTGTTTATGTTGGTTGTAAACCACAAGGGCATTTGGTCTCTTTTTCATAGACATTTAGTGCAACTCCAATAATTTTGGTGTAATAATGTGCATTTGGTCTCTTTTTCATAGACATTTAGTGCAACTCCAATAATTTTGGTGTAATAATGTGTACTTTAGTAAACCAAATCATTATCTTTAGTTGAGTAGCGTTTAATTCAGTTTATGATATGATGATTTTTGGGCATAGAGCATGCCTCGTGATTCGTCGACATAAAAAATCGAATAACTCGCTTGTCTTCCTTAATTGGATTTGATCACAAGATTTGTAACTAGCTTGGGTTCGCCTTCTTATGATCAAGATTAAAAGCACGCGTGACGTCTATTATAAAGTGACTTTTTTACACTACTTGTTGGTGTTGTTTGTTTAAATTATATTTATGAATATATAAATGGATTCACTTTGTTGAAAAATTTATGGGATAGTCGGATTATATAAAATTAATCATGTAAATTTGTAGATTCAACAATTTCTCACCGAATTTTAGGAAAAATTAAACAGAAAATATGACCCAAGAAGAGCCTAAAAGTAGAATTGTTAGAGTACGGCATATGTTGCTTAATTAAAAGAATATAGACATCTTTCTTCGTGCAATCTTTGTATTCCTTACACATGGTGGTAAAGATTTGATTGGTTAAGTCTATATAATCTGAGTGTCCCAGGGGTTTTTCATGAAGTTGAATCCGTTTATGCAAGATTTATATTCCCCGTAAAAAATATCAAAACTTAGAAAAATATTATGCAAGATTTATATTCCCCGTGAAAAATATCAAAACTTGGAAAAATATTACTCTTGATGTGTAATTTTATGTGTACATGTGTGTGTGAACAAGATGCATATTATTTCTATGCTTATTTTTATATATGTATGGGAAATTATGTATTTTTTTTAAGCTTCTGAAAAATTTTGAATTTTCCAAATTCATGATAAATTTTCGTAATTGAATTATTTTTTGGTACTTGTAATAAATAGATGTGTCTTAATCTAAATGTGTTATGGGATATTTTTTTATTGTTATTGTTAAATTTAGGTAAGGGTATTTGTTATTTTCAGAGTGTGAAAGAAGTGGTGGGTTGTGGGGTTTTT
The DNA here is from genome assembly GCA_009831015.1 of Picea engelmannii. Classification (NCBI taxonomy): domain Eukaryota; kingdom Viridiplantae; phylum Streptophyta; class Pinopsida; order Pinales; family Pinaceae; genus Picea; species Picea engelmannii. The sequence continues at coordinate 344,519 of ML786186.1, read as the reverse complement.
GGCTTTGGTTGCAATGAGAATTTCATTCATGGTTTACTCAATCAATTGAATCATCTATTCAAGGTATATTCTTGACGAGGAGGTCTTAGTTCATAGGTTTAAATTGAATCAAGTTACTTGGGATTACCAATTGTTGTTGTGGTTGAGGGTTGAGCCATTATCCATCTAGATATTTCGAGAAAAAAGGGGGAATATCTCCTCTCTCTCTCTCTATATATATATATATATATTACACTTTAACCTTGAGGGTTAGCTCAAGTGGCTTGACTTAGCATGTTGAAGCCATATTGACCAAGAAGGTCATGAGGTCAAATCCACTTGAGTCCTTAGTGTTAGGTGTAAATGTTGACGTCAATGATATTTACTCCAAGCGCCATCAATGGAATGTGAGGAAGCCCCTAAAGGGTTGGGATTCTAAAGCCAGGGCATGTACCACAACATCAAGCAATAACATACTTTTCATGTGGACAAAGTTTTCAGTCTCCAGTATATTGAGATAAAAATGATGCAGGGGTAGTGGCGTGGCTGAAAATTAGAGTTTCCAAGTGTGTTGAGATGGAAATGACACTATAGTGATCATGTGGTTGAAAATAGGGGCTTCCAAGATTGGTGGGACAAATCAACACAAGTGTAGAGTGGCCAAAAATTAAAGTTTTTGAGTTTTCAAAGACAAAAATTAGGCAAGTGAAAAAGGAAACGTTGCACTAAACAATTGAAGTTTCTAGGAGACATGGAATGAAAACAATTCAAGTGTAAGCTTGACCATATTTACATAAAAGAAAATCATGAATGGCGTGTGATAAGGAGCACTTAAACAATCCCTCTTCCCAACACCTTTTTTTGGCAAAACAATTCCTTGAATTCAACCATGAAAATCCGAAACTCCAAAATTTGTCATCCCAACAATTGTTAATTGCAATATAAGTGTATTATGTTATCTTCAAATTTACTGAGATAGATAAAATTGATATTTGAGCAATGGATCATTGCAATTTCAACAATTTTGGTTCATTGGATTCCAAATAAATCACAAAAAAATAGGTGATTGAGTGCAAAGTAAGAAAATATTGTAGCAAAAGGTCCATCTTTTTGGCCACAATTCTAACAAGAATTTGACAGAAATTGAGGCATGACTAGAGTTCCACCATGATCCAAGATTTATGCATTGTGGACAATACTCCTAAGGATTTTTCCCAATTCTAAATTGAATTAGATCCTCACAAAATTGATTAGAGTTCCACCATGATCCAAGCTCTATGCATTGTGGACAATACTCCTAAGGATTTTTCCCAATTCTAAATTGACTTAGATCCTCACAAAATTGATTGGCGTTCATAATTGATCGAAACTTTGACTTACTATGTTGTTGGATTCCAACAACTAGACATAAGTTTGCATCAAGATTAGATAACTCCACAAAGTAAGCTAATCTTGTAGAAAATTGACCCTCTTTTTGACCACAAATATAATAGGATTTCAATAGAAATTCCAGGCATGATTAAAATTCCTCTGTGATCCAAGTTCTATGCATGATCGGTGATGCTCCAAGGGGTTCTTTAGATCAACCCAGTTCCTTAAAAAATTAACAAAGTTCCATATTGATCAAAACTTTGACTTCCCATGTCATCAAATTTTGGTAACCAAAGGGAAGTTTGCTACAAGATTTGATGACTTGAGTAAGGTAATCTTGTAAGAAAATGACTCATTTTTACCACAAATCTAACAAAATTTGAGTAAATATTTCAACCATGATCAAAGTTTCATTATGATCCAAGTTTTGTACATTGTAAATGATGACTCAAACATAGTCGTAACTAAGCCAATATTACTCCATCATCATTTTATTAAAATTTTTAATGATACCATTCTAATTATACAAATTATCTCACAATAAATTAAAATATATTAATTTCATTATTATACATGTGGCAATGTATATTATAATTTCTTATGAGTCAACTTTCTTTAACTTGCAATTAGTTGCTTGTGATTGCATACAAATTTTTAAAGTTTCTAATTTTTTTTTTATCAATTTTAATATTTAAAAAAATAAAATATATTTTTAATTTTATAGAATTTGAAATTCTTAATTTTCTATTAGTTGAACATAGTGAGATGACTATTTTTATGTGGTTTTAATAGGTATTGTCATATTGCAATATTTAATTAAAAAATTAAAAAATCCTACAAAGTGCCATCTAACTATCACTTTAATGAGTCATTTAATGTGATCACTCTTAATGTGAGAGATATCATTACTTCAATCCATTATTGAAGTAAGAGATATCATTATTTTAATCCATTCTTGATGTAAGAGATATCATTATTTTAATCCATTTGTGCCTTTAGTAATTCATTGATTTGATAGTACTTGTTATTTAATGTGATCATTCTTCATTGGTTGTAAGAGATATCAATTTTTAATTCATTTGTGCTTTATTTTGAATTTTTTGTATCTTTTGTTCTAGCTAATCATACTTTGAAGCGTTATGGATATGAGTAGTATGCCGCATCTTTTATTCATCAATTTATTTTAAAAAGGTTTGAAGACTTCAATTTACATTTGTGATATTGTGAATATTTATTAAAACCTAGATCTACCCAATTCTACTTCAATTTTTAAAAGCATAGATTAATGTTGTCACTTATATTTTGCTTTTAAACCTATGCATAAATAATACATTACAACAAGCTTAAAATGTTTCATAACTATTTTACCTTTTCACTTCTTGCAATTAATTTATAAGTTAATTTTGTTTTATTTTTTTTCAATTTTTTCATTATTAAAAATAAAAATAAAAAAAATACTAAACAACTTTGTTGCTTATTTCACTTGTTTTTTAAAAAAAAATAAATCATAAACAAATTAACCACAAATCAAGTAAACACAACAATAATAATCTCTATTCTCACATATTAATCTCTAATCTGACATATGTACATGTACATCACCATTACTTAAGAATCTTAAAAAAAAAATGTTACATATATCACCACAATAATACCTAATAGTATGTGTCATTAGGATTGAGACATTAATGTCATAAAAGATGAATGGATGTGATATGTATCAACAAACAACCACATTTGCATTTCTCAAAGTGTACAACAAACAACACCATTACTTAAGAATCTAAAAAAAAAATTGTTACATATATCACCACAATAATACCTAATAGTTGTGTCATTAGGATTGAGACATTAATGTCATAAAAGATGAATGGATGTGATATGTATCAACAAACAACCACATTTGCATTTCTCAAAGTGTACAACAAACAACCACGTATGAATGGATGTGATATGTCAAAATGTAAGCAAATATCATTACCAAATGAATCGTCATCATTAAATTTGCCAACAACATGCTCACACTGCCAACCTCATCATCAACTAGTCATAGCATTTATAGGAAATAAGTGGTGGGTCCCTTGAGCTATTCAATAAGACATAGGCGTATCATTGATTCATACAAAACAAAATTCCATGACACATTTTGTGTTACAAGATGACTAGATTTTGAAAGCCAATAGAGGGGATTGCAATACTTTGGGTATTCAAAGCTTGTTTAACCGTTGGGTTATTTCATAATTAAAAAAAAAAGATTACAAATAGAAGATAGAGGGGATTGTAGAACTTGGGTATTCAAAGCTTGTTGACCTTGTTTGGTATAAATTGGATTATCTAATAATAATAATAAAATTATAAATAAAATAAAAAAATAAAATTATAAATAAAATAAAAAGAGTGAATGATATGTTAGAAATTGGGTTATTTCATAATAATAATTAAAAATAAATAAATGAATAATATATTAAAAGTTGTTGTGTTTAGTCCAACTAATTTAATAATATGTTAGTAGAAGAGCCTTGGCCTATTGGAATGACTCCATTGATATAAACTTCATTACACACCAATCAACTCCGCACACTTTTCAAACGAAAATGTAAAGATAACTATGGATCATTTTTCATGCACCCTTATCATTTTAGGAGAATTTTGGATGTTTGATTTAAAATTGTTGATTAAGGTATGTAGTGTTATGATAGATTAACGTTGGATAATTATAATTAATTAATTAAAATTAATGGATGTAGTGTTATGATAGATTAACATTGAATAATTATAATTAATTAATTAAAGTTAATGGCATGTTGTATTGTATTGTAATTTCATATATTATTTAGTTATATATTAAAAACATAATGTTTTGATTAGATACAATATGGAAGAGCAATGGATCTTTGTATGTTGAAATAGTATGTATTATGGATATATGATCAAGGACCCTAGCCCATGTGTCTTATAACAAAGTATAAGACACAACCATAAAAGAATCTAGGATTATACATGGCTCGACATTATGAATGAAGCTTATTATATTTATTTTGTTAAAGTATAAGACATAACCATATAAGAATCTAGGATTATACATGGTTGGACATTATGAATGAAGCTTATTATATTTCTTTATTGAAGGGATATAAGAAACTATAAAGTATGGTAAGTATGGTGTTAATGAAATTTCAATTTTATGAAATGTTATTTATCTTTTATTAGATGATAGGGGATGATGGGGTTTGTAGAGTTATAACTTAAAGTACAATACCATGGGAGAATAGGACATGCTAAATCCTTATTTATAATTTTTTTTGTTTACCATACATCATAATGGTTGATGGAAATATTTTTTTAGGTGTAAAGGATGTTTATGGATTTTTTATTCGGGATAATGCCATCAAATATATGGATGTAGTGGATTTTCCAAATAACTAATTATTATGTATTTACACTTTTCTAGTTAATATTGTTATGATTCTTAACACTTAAAATTGAATCATAAATAAGATATTAGAAATTCTCAACACTGCAGTCAATTCAAAATCATTAAGGTAGGGAAACACCATATAATGATTCTTTTATGGAATGATCAATCTTGTTCACTTGCTTCTTTGAGGGGGTAACCTCATGATGAGCTAAGCTTCAATAAAAAATATCCAATACATGATTCATAAGGAGGAGTCCATCCTTATTTATAGCTAGCTAGAAAATCCTAATGCTAACTACTTAGTGGACTTTCTTTAATGAGGCCACATTACATCTATTCCATGTCAAATACCGATTGGGCCATATTTAATAATAACAAACATAGTGGACCTAGTCCACCTTACATTAAATGGCCACCATATCTAAACTATTATTTATTCTAGTGGGTCCTTTATCTCCATTACAACCGTAGGGAGGATCCCACCATTTTGTCAATCTTCAAAGAACATTTCCCTCAACACTTGTAGTGAGGATGTAGAGGCACAAAGCAAGATTCCATGTATGTGTGCTTACCACAACATTGAAGTAGTCCATGAAACCAAGGTCCCATGTAAAAGTGTTGGTTGCAACACTGAAGTACTTCAAGAAGCTCATCCATAAACTCATGTCCCATGTTTAGGTGCTCACACTAACTCTGCATTGGTGAATCTAGAGTGTGATAAATGGTGTGTAAATGGTTGAGTATTATGATCTAGATGCCCAAAGTGGTTATGTGGATCCAAATAAACATAACCATTCATGTCCAAAAGATCATCCACATAATTGTAAAAGATCAATTGTGGATGTTGAAGGAACACTATCATGGTAGAATATGCAAGAGAAAAACTGGTAGGCATAACTTTCTCCATATTAAGTCCCCTAATGATGTTTTCTTCATATAGTGGGGTAGATTAATTGAAGAGAATTTGGAAGTAGTTATCTTCCTAGAAATGGAAACTGTGCATATACCAATCATCTCAGGCCCCTTCTAAATTTTATTAGGCATGTGTATATGTCTCTAGTGTACTCATTACTAATGAAAGGATATGTCTCGCCAACGATATGGATCTCCTTAGCTTCCTTAAAAGCTATCATAACCTATTTAAAAGTGACTTCAACCCTCTCCACATATATCATTGCTTGATTATGTTGATTTTCTTATATGAGATATTCTATGAGATAATATTGTATATGAGATTCATTATTACAATGATGAATGTGCCAAATATATAAAGAACCTAAAGGCACATATGGTGACCATCCATGAAAGGATGCGTCTCTAATAATTTATAATAATTATTTAATAATAATAACATTATTATTATTATTATTATATATTAATAATATTAATAATAATTAATAATTATATTATTAATTATTAATCTAGGAGAATGTCTTCTCTATGTTGTCCAAACATCAACACTCCCTCTCAACGAGGGAGAAATTTTGCACCTCGAGTCCATATCATTCCTTTTCATGATCAAGGAAGGACTACGTCTGGGCCCATTTACCATAAGTATACCCTTGTTATAAATGTATCCTATCTCCCTTGGTTTGCAGCCCAATCTAGGAGAAGGTCCTCCCGATGCTTACTAGGTCCATTCACCACAGATACACCCATTTGGGTGAATGTCTTCCTGATGTTTCCACAAACTGGAGGAACACTATCACTTCAAGTCTTATGTCCTTTAAGGACTATGCCTAGGATATTCATCACTAGCCAAGTCATCATGGATAATATTGTGAGAGAATGTATCATCCTCCTCAACCAAGTTAGCATGGCCACTCTGGGAGGATGTCTATCTGATGCAAATAGTTGTAGAACAAAAACATCCTAGGCCATTCTCCTAAGCCAAGTCAACATGACCACTCTAGGAGAATTTCTACCTGATAATGAATCTTGGGGAAGCACCTTGAGTTTCTAAGACTGCGTCTGGGCCATTCTCCTCTGTCAAAGTAGCATGACCACTCTAGAGAATGTATGCATGATACTTCTAAATTCAACACTCCTTCTCAGCTAGAGAGACATTCCGCATCACGCCAAGATTCTTGATTTTGAACTTTGAGAACAACTCCCTCTTACACTTGTCAATGAGCCTTTGTTCATGTAATAATCTCTGGCATGCACCTAATTGATGTATACTTCTCCTCACATTCTCTTCTATTTAGTATAGATTGCTCCAACCTGAAGTAGGCATGTGATAACACCTCGAGTCTCTAATACTGTGCYTGGGCCATTCATCACTAGCCAAGTCAGCATGAATAATACTGTGAGTGAATTTATCATCTTCCTTAGCCAAGTTAGCATGGCTAATTTGTGAGGATGTCTGCCTGATGCTAATAGTTAGAGAACATCAATGCCCYGGGCCATTCACCACTAGCCAAATCAGCATGGCTAATCCTGTGAGTGAATGTATCAATCTCCTCAGTCAAATCATCATGACCACTCTGGGAGAATGTCTTCTCGATGCAACCACCTGGAGAAACATCAACACCTCGATTCTTTTCCACTCCTTGTCAAATCAACATGACTAAGGAGAAATACTACGCCTGTGCCATTCACCACTAGCCAAATCAACATGAATAATTTTGTGAGTGAATGTATCATTCTCTTCAGTAAAATCAACATGACCACTTTGGGAGAATGTATTCTCGATGCTACTCATCTATGGATGTGTACTAGAGATTCACAACTCCCATCTACATCATGTCTCAGATGAATTCCTACAAGAAACTTCTGAAGCCACGCTACTTCACAACTTACAATATTGGATGCTATATACTTTTCCTATATTGTATTGAGTGCCAATGATGTCTGCTCCCTACTCAACCATGAGATCACAATGATCCCATACTAAAACAACATCCATAAGTATTCTTCTGATCCATTGCACTCCCTTCCTAGTCAGAGTCTGTATAACTCTGCAACTTCACATCTCCATCCAAGGCATATCTAAATCCATATCCACTCATACCACATAGGTATCTCAACAAATGTTTCTTCTGTCAACCAATGTACATGTCTCAGAATCAAGGTTAAAAGGTCCACATCCTATTCCTTCTGAATGGATTCTTTCACTGAAACAAGGGAATCCTCTCAAGGAGGTATCATATCTCCTCAAGGTCTAGCCTCTTGTTTGTTAGTCCTGGAGGACATTTCTCCCATCTGAATTGAATCTGAAGAGGAATCATTTCTTAATGAAAGTCTCTAAGCAACTGAATCTCTCTTATATCAAGCCCACTTCGAGTCTTCATGCTCTCTTTGAAGCTTGACTCCTTGTGAGGCTATATAGTCTTTAGAGTCATCTTCTCCCTCTGCATGTGTTTACCTCCTCTTCTTCTTCATTACATGGATGTGCACAACTATATACAGTGACCCTACAAATGATACGTCTTCTACTATGACCAACACATCCATCATATACTCGATGTCATACGGCTAACCGTGTTGATTTTCTAGTGTTAATTTAGACAAGCACAATTTTCACAAGTGGTAATTACTTCCAATGACATACGATATTACTTTAGTAAACTCTAGAACATCACTAAGTAATTACACTCAGAAAATTTCAACTACTTAGAAACTCTAGCCTCTTCCTTATATCACTTCCCACATGTGAGAGAGAAAAAATATGTGTGTCTATTGTTGTGTCTTTCAAGTGTCATTTTATAGTAATATTAAATTGATCTAAAGAGACACCTATCTTTGAAAATTAAATTTAAAATTAATTTTCTTTCTTATAAATAGTTGGAGAGTACCTTTCATAACTACCCAAAGATTAAGATTAATTTGGTTATAATCCATCCACATAGTATTTGACCTTGTTAAATTGTTCCTCCAATAAGAGTAAAAGGTAAATATGTTGTACATAGAGATTGTAACAACCCCATAAATTTAATACTCACAACACTTTACTTTACTCCCATTTTCGTGGTTGATACCATGTTGATTTTCTTATATGAGATATTATATGAGATAATATTATATATGAGATTCATTATTACAATGATGAATGTGCCAAATATATAGGGAACCTAAAGGAACATATGGTGAACATCCATGAAAGGATGTGTCTCTAGTAATTATAATAACTATTTATTATTATTATTATTATTATTATTATTTATTAATAATTAATAATTATATATTTAATTTTTAATGTAGGAGAATGTCTTCCCGATGTTGTCAAAACATCAACAGATTACATGATGCCATCACTTGGTTACAAAAGTCCATCACTTGGGTACACATTATCGTTCGTTGGCTTTGTGAGAGGTTTAAGGATGAAAATTTGCAAGGGATGTAGAGCACCGAATATTGAGTGAAATTATATCATATAATATACCAATTGAAGCCTAAAAAATCCTATATCGAATGGAATTGTTTTGGTTATAGTTTGGGTTCCCTATGAACATATATATTCTTTGCAATGCTCATGGTCATCATTGAAAAAACCCAAGAATATTTATTTTCAAATCTCTGATATATTTACTTTTCAAAGTCTAATTTGAATGATTTTTTTTTTTTAATTGGGTATTTTTTTGAGAAGAACTTAGATATGCAATTGATTTCTTCAAACTAAATATATAAATATACCAGAAGGGATTTGAGTGTTGTGGCTCTAGCCTCTATTTTTCCCTTTGAGATTTGCAAAATAGAAATAAAAAAAATCTTCCTTTTGGGCCCAAGAAAGAACTTTGATACCACTCGTTATGATCCTTAACCCCTAAAGTTGAATCACAAACAAGTTGTTTAGAAACAATAAGAAAATTGTTCAATCTCAAAACCCTTAAGGTAGGGAAACATTGTACAATGACCATTTTATGGAAGGATATACTCGTGTTCAATTTCCCCTTAGAAGGGGGAACCTCCCAATGAGCTAAGCTCCAATATAATAATATCCAATACATTACTCACAAGGAGGATTCCATCCTTATTCATACCTAGCTAGAAAATCCTAATGTTAACTACTTAGCGAACCTTCTTTAATGATGCCAGATTACATTTATTCCATGCTAACTACCTACTTGACCATTATTATTTAATTATAACATAATGGACCTATTACACCTTACATTAAATGGCCACCATACCTACATTATTGTTAACTCTAGTGGGCCCTTTGACCCCCATTACACCTATAGGAAGGATCCCACCAAATGTAGTAAAATTCATGTATGAGCTTGTACGAAGGTCTAATTTGAGTGATTCAAATTATTGAATCTTATCTAGGCATTCTTTTCATCTTCACATTTCTATATTTTCAATATTAGACAAAAGTGTGTCATTATTAAAAAAAATACCATAGAATTTCCTTCTTTGCACATTGGGCAAATCATGTTGACAAGTGTTCATCCTATATACAAGTGGTCCACCACCAACACAAGGAAAGATCAATGTTATATATAGTGGTAAAATCTAGTTATCTTCAAGATTGATCATACAATGATGAATATTTTGATCCATCATTATCATCATCATCAATCAAAGGTTGAACATCTTCATCTTCCTCTTCTTCCCAAGTCATTGTAAGAACACATTAAAATGAGAACTCAATTGAGAAATAAATTCTAACACTTATAATAGTAGAAATGATATGAGTAAGAATATTAAGATAAAATTAAAAATTTACCAAGGATGACATAGGTTTCATCTCCTCCACCATCTTGTCATAAGTATGTCTTAAAGCATACTTCAATTCTTTTAAAGTTGGCTTGAGGCCATAATCATCCCATTGTATGTTGAGAAGAGAAAACTATAATATTGTCAATAATCTAGTTCATAATCACCTTAACAACTCTTGTTTATGATTACTTGAAATCAATGAAATCAAAACTTACAAATTCACCTCTAATGAA
>ML786186.1:319546-333804 GCA_009831015.1 Picea engelmannii | reverse complement strand
GAATCTCGTTTTTGGAAAAACCATGGAAAATTAGCCCATGAGCAAAATTTAGCCCCTAAAATCATCCCTTCACACACAATGACATAAACATTTTTTAATCCATAAGGTTGTCCACAAACAATAGATTAGTAACAACAGACCCTTTGCCTATATTTATTCCCTTCAAGTCTCCAATAGCCTATTTTTGATTGATAAATAATTTAAGCCCTTCTACCACTAGGAGAAATAGCAAAGGCAAGAGGGGGCATCCTTTGTGTAATCCTCTAGAGGGGTGGATAAATTATGAATTTGATCCATTTATTAACATAGCATATACTATTGAATTGACATGCTTCCATCCACTGAATCATTTGATGCAAAAACCTTACTTTCATTAGGATGAGCCTAAGGTACAACCAATTAATGCATTTGAAAGCCTTTGTTAGGTCAACCTTTGCTATGAATTCTTTCTTGTGGTATATCTTGACTGAGAGTAAGACTTCTTGAGTAGCTCTCATTGCATCATGCATATCTGTACCTTCAAAGAAATTCATTTCTTTTGGGGAAATCACTTTGGACATGATTGGTTTCAATCTCAAATCTATGGTTTTTGTGATCAATTTGTAGATATAGTTACATAGAAATATTGGCTTAAAATCTGAAAAAAAATTAGGAGCGCTAACCTTTGGGATCACCACAATAAACATTGATATGAAGGCTTGAAGGATTCTTCGATTACTCCTTGACTCTTCCATCACCTACTTTATCACTAGGCTTATGAGGTCCCAAAATACTTTAAAGATTCTACTATGAATCCATCTAGACCAAGTATTTTCTCACTTTGTTGATCCTTCACTACTTAAGTCATATCCTCCATCTCAATGGGTTTGAAGAGTACCTCATTCTCCTCATAATCTATCCATCTTGGAAACACCTTTGCCACCTTTAGGACATCCCTGATGGCTTCCTTCTTTAACTAAATATAATATTTTTTATAAAATGAGGAGGTTTCCTCCCATGCTAGGATGCCATTCCCACTAGTCTCGAGGGATTGGAGTTCCTTGAGATGTTAAAGAAGGTATCCCATTCCCTTTGATTCCAACAATACTTCCTCAATCTTACTTTCAACCTCTCTTAGGTTTTTATCTATGTTTCCATACTACATAAAGGCCCTCGATAGTCCTTCGGTTGTGATGAGGTTTCTTTGAAAGTGCTCCATTACATACCCTCCCTACCCTTGATCACATGGTACTAAGTTAATAGAGATTAACTCTATATTTAGGTAATCCAACCAAAATGGGTTGAATTTGAAGGGTGTCATGGGCCTTTGGTTATTGGTTCCTAGCTCCAAAATCACTATGGCATGGTTGGATCCCCCATAAGCCTCTATTGTGAGTCTAAAATTTCTCACTATGCATATGAGTTTTTCCTTTACTAAAAATATGTCAAGCCTTTTTCCAATGTTGTTTATCTTGAGCACTTATTTTTCTACGTGGGTGCCATACTAATTGGTTCTACATAAATCAATCTTTCTTCCTCGTTCCATTCTTGAAAATAATTTAAGAGGGGCTCAAATATTTCTTTCAAGACCCATCTTCCTTTGTTGTCTATTGTTATTTTCAAATCTCCCCATAGGATAAGGGTGGGAGAGTCTATGAGGCCTCAATTCTTTATCATCCTAAAAGATTTTCCTTTGGTCCTAGGGACTGCATATATTTAAAAGATAGAGGTGCTTGTTTGACAAAGTCCTCCAAAGAGATGGTGCATTCAAATTTCCATGTTGGGAAATGCTTTCTCGAAGATAGCATATAGTATTTCTAATGAATCATTATCTCCTAAATGAAAATGATTGATGGCTTGTGAAGTGATATAATCCTTCTTAGGGAATAAATATTTTGGGTAGTTCCCATTCCCTTGTTATTGATGGAGAGAAAAATCATTAGGGATGGACATAAGAGGTTTCTCTTATTTTAGGTAACCCTGCTATGGTTAGTTTCCTCCATTGCTGACTTCTCTTTCTACTTGTGTAATGGCTAGTGTTGTGTTTACTATTCTCCTTGTTAACTTCCTATCTTCTTCCATGCCCCCTTTAAAGAACTAGATTGTGTCTCTCCCTATTTTCCCCTTTCATATTGTTAGGTATCTATGAATTGAAATAAACTAACCAAAGTATGCCTCAAAAGTAAATTTAGGAAGAGTTATGTCTACCCAAGATAACTTCTCTAATTATTGTCTTAGTGGATCTATCCCTATGGAGTAGGTTTCTTTCTTTCTTGTGGTTGTTTGAAGGATATTAATTAACCCTTTATTCTCAAAGGATGAATGTAAAAATGCATGTTGGGAGGATTAGGGGGGATGATATATTTCCTTATTTTACCCTTAGGCTATTTTTTTTAATCCTCTCTACAATTTCCCCCAAAGCTATTATTGGGTCTAATATTAGGAGCCTTGAGCTTGTGGATTCCGTATGGGATTTCCCTTTGTATTTTTGGGTGAATTAATCTGAGTTCATAATCCTTGGTGAGAGGTTCCTCATTGCTAAAATCCTCCAATTCATCCCTAGCATATTCCTCTTCCCTTTTTCCCTTAAATAATATTCTTGGGAATGCATACTAGATATGTCCATGTTCTCTATATATTCAACATATGAAAGGAGTATTAGTGTAGTCTAGCCTCTTCCAATGGGATTTCCTATTGCTTTCCTTCAAAGCTATTCCTTCAAGGATGCCCTTTGTTAAGTTTGCCTCCACACAAATTTTTATTGTGACTATTGTTTCCATTACTAGAATTTGCTCATCAACTTTGAGGAAGGTCCCTAGTCTATCACCAATCCTCTTCAATACCTTAGGGATCTATATTTCTAGTGGAAAGTGGGGAATATTTATCTATATGGGTCGTTTGGAAATTTTCTCATGAATAGGGTCAAACCTTGGCTCCCAATTTCTAATAAAAAGCATGGTTACATGATTGGAGTATGGTCATACATTGTTTATCATATCCCTGTTAGCTTTGGTTTTGGAGAGCAAAATTATGAAACCTCTTGAATCAAGGTGAAACCTTAGGGAGTAGCATAGTGGCTTACCCTAAGTTGTTGAGACCTAACCTTTGAGTGATTTATGAGCCAATTATTTTCCATTGAATTTATTGATGAAGGATAGTTCTAAGTAAATAATCACAATCTCTACCACCAACTCCTTTTCTAACTCTATTTGCATTTACTCCTTCTTTTTCTTTACACATTTAATGGCTTTGGGTCTCTTCTTTATTTCCTCTTCTCTCCTTGAGTCCTTGAGTGTCACTTTCCTCCTCTTCTCTAATAAAGGGTTAGTACTAGGACTAGGTGGATTTTCTCATATGCCACATGTTGAGGAAAATATATTAATTTGTCTTACTCAAGCATTTTTTAAATCCTGCCTGGCTAAGACAAGATAGACGAGAATATCACCCTATGCTTTATAGCCTCAACAAGTATTTCCCAATCCACAAGTATTAATTACAAGGGCTTAGGCTGATTTTTGAAATGGAAAGATTGTTGAAAAATATGAATTTTTTATATAATTTTATGAAAATATACAAATTACAAAAAATAAATGTGGAGATCAAAAGAAAAAGTAACCAAGTCACATATTAACACAAATGAGACAGAATAACAATCACTTTATTTCATTCCAATAAATCAAAAGTATCTTTCTCTTTACAAAAATCCCTGTGGGGGCATGGACCAAGGTCAAACTTAGATATCCCCGATGAAAACCATACAGAAGGACTCTGAAAAGAAGTAAAAACTGAACTTTAAAATATGGATCAGCTTGCCACAAACTGCTGCCAACTTGACTCTACACAATATCCTTTATCAGTTATGAAACTCAATCCATAAACAAACAAGTATACACAGACTATCAAAGATAGATCAACACCTCTGAAACAAGCATCTGAATGATATGATTCAACTTTTAACCTTGTTGTCTACAATAGGACCCTGCTGTCAAAAAAAAGGATTAGGCCTTTAATGAACTGAAGAATGAATGAAAACTGAACTATCTCATGAAAACACAAGAGAAAAACTTAGTATTGATTTCTCCTTCTATTTTCCTCTTGTTCTTCCTTCTCATTTGGCTTTTATGCATTCCAAATCAGTTGAAGTAGTTCAACTACTTCATTTAGTTAAGTTAATTAAACTTAACTAATTTTAGTTTTGGGGAAGTAATAATTGATGATACTGAGAGGGGGGGTGAACCAGTATCAAGTACAATTTAAAAAAAAATTCAACTTATAATTCAACCAGATTATATATTCAATTATATACAATGAGCAATGAACAATAGTAGAAGAGTTACACCAATACACCATGATACACCATGCACAATATCTGATAAATAATTGATAGTTATTGTTCAGGGGAAGTAATGACTTCCAAAGGTAGCTACAAATTCCAAATATAAAGGGAGGGATAAACCTCCAAAAGGAAGATACAATCCTCCAATATCAAGAGGGGGTTGACATCTCCATCCTTGCCCCTTACTTCCACCCAAGAATATATGAGAGATAATAAAACTTTACATTAAATTATCACCATCAACCAACCATCACATAGAACCTAATAATGTTTCCTAATACTTATTCAACTTATGCAATTTTTCACTTCTTGGAATACTATGATCCTATAGATAATATTACTCAATGTATTCTCTGAAACTCCTCCAAGTTTCACTCCTTGAATCCTCCCGGAAAAGGATTTATAGAGAAAATGGTAGACCTTATTCAATTCTGGTTTATTTAGGAGAGAGTACTTCTACATAATTCCCCACGCTCAATATTTAACATAAGATTCTGAAATTCGTACACAAGAAACAAAAACATGTACTCTTTCCAACCCAATTGGTCTCACTTCATTTGGATTCTCTGTGAATACGTTATGACTATTTTACCCGGAACACCACAAATTTCACCATCTGAATCATTCTAGAAAAAAGGTTATAGCGAAAATGGTAAGATGACCTGTAAATAAAATACCTTAGAACACATCACCAAAAGAGTTCATCCTCCCTTGAAATTCAGCCTTCTTTACTTCAGATTTCCTCTGAACTTCGACTTATATCTCCTTGTTCATTAAAGAACTTGTGTGTGTTGAAAAATGAATGTATAATGAAATGTATTTATACCCTTTATGTCACTTCCTTTTAACATTAGGGTTGACATGCAGTTTCTACTTCAATTCACATTGTCATCTTCAAAAATTCATTTCTCGTCAATCGTGAGGATCCATGTGACATGCCATATACCACCAGAAGTGACATGACTTATACTATACATCCATGGGTGTTATACCTGCATGTGTAATTTCCTTCATGTCTATCTACTTCGATCAAATGTTGGGTCCAAAATCCAATAGCTAGGGTTGACATCAATGACTTCAACCAATGACTAGGGTTGACATCAATGACAACAAGCAATATTCCAACAATAATTAAGGGTCTTTATTAAATAATAACTAAGTAGGTGGGACCCCTTGTGACTCCCTTTTATTTATTTACAAAAATAAACACAATTAGACAACCAATTAAACACATGCCTCCTTGTAACTCCCATAAATATTTCCAAAATTTGAATATTAAATATCAGAAAATTCAACTTATATCCAAAATATGTAAAGAACCACATTATCCAAAAAATAGTTTGTTGTCCAAAACTTTCTGCAGTCCATTGTCTTAAAAAAATCAACCATAAACACATAAATCAAAATCCATATTTTCCACTTTCAGAGGCAATGTTTCTTCTTTCACTATTGTCCCCTTTGGACTTCCTAGAATTAGCCTTAGGTTGGGTGGAACCTTGAGGCTTAATCTCACTAATAACATGGGAACAATCATCCCTCAGGTGCATACGAGAGGACACTGATTTTTCTAAGTCACTTGAATGAGATGAGGGGGAAGCAATAGCTTTACCTTTGTCTTGCACAAGGGCAGCCTCAGTTTTGAGCCGTTTGCTAGCATGAGAGGATTGAACAAGTGAGTGTATAGGGGAAATTTGAGCATTTGGATTTATAGGTGAAGGAGGAGGATGCAATGAAATTTTTTTCCAGCCACGATGGTGGGAGACTATCGAATGAACAATCTTCTACCATCCATCATTTTCGGGAACTTTTGGATGCATAGATACATGGGGAGGCACAGGGATACTAGGGATATTTTGGGGCTGGAAGGGAGGCCTCTCTGGTCTAGGCTGAATTATCCCTTGCCCAATCCAATTGAAGAACCCATCTTGAAAAATTTGGTTCAACTCTTGAGGATTGACATCAAAATCAATTGAGAATCTAGGCCTTCTAGGCCCTCTATTCCAGTTACCTATTCCCTTATTGTTTATGCCATGATTGTCTCTATTGAAGAAACTCATCATGTATGCAACAATTTATTAGAAACTATCCCTTAACAGACCATACATGACATTATGTTTATATAAAAAAAAGTTTGGCTCAAAAATTGACATAAGACCCATGGAATTCAATCCATAAAATTTATTTAATAATTGTCAAATGAGTAGGGGTTCAAATAGGGTTCATGGGATATCTGGGGGGATTGTAATGAGCAAAAAAATGATATCACGAAAGGGAGTAAGAGAACGAGTACTGCTCAAAAATTCATTCAATAACTGACTGTGCAATCAATACCAAAATATATTAGCTTCCATCTATTTATATGTCATCGTTTACCACTTCCATATAGAGTTTTTAATTTATTTTAGAGAACAAGGCATGTAAAATGAAATTGGGATCATGAGGGGGGTATAAAGAGCGAAAAAGTGATAGTATGAGGGGGAATAATACACATATTGTTCATAGAAAATAAATTAAATCAAAAAACAACCATAACTCTATCCAGATCATAATCCAATAAGCATCCAAAAATCATTTAATTGTTCCTTATTTACAGACAAAATGCTTGATGTCTTCAATAAAAAAAACAATTCAATTGCCCATAATTCTTCATTTATATCAATTTGTGCATCTTATATCATATCTATGCAACATCATATTAACATCGTTGCCAAAATCATAACCATTCTAACCACAATCCTGCATGCTCCAATGTTAACATTTTTCTTTTAAAACAAAACATAATATGCATAGTGATTCCAATTATCCATATCCAATATTCATCCTTTGCAATCAAATAATAATAGAACCAGTACTAACCACCAACAGTCGAATTTCCAACACTGACTTACATAATCCACTATCATCAAAACAATAATCAGACCCGATTTAATCACACACAGGTCTTCAACAATATAATTGACATCAATCCTAACTTGAAAACAACATTTCATCAAAGAACATGTAACCTTAACCCTGAGATTCGTGTAAATTAAACATGTACAGACTTCCCTTTAAAAGAAATGCCCAATAAAAGACAAATCCATATAATGTACGAGGAGAACATAATCATATCATACACAGGTGTCTCCTTTAATCTTGATAGGACCAAAATCATGTTTGATGGACCAATCACACACATGTGCCTTTTAAACTTAAATGGGACCAGAATCTTGTTAGGGTTTAACACAACAATGGAGGGAATAATAATAAATCAACCAAATGGAAATTCCTTGGGGCTATAGATAAACCATGACCCTTTTTTTCAACAAATTTATCATAGATATGTAATAACGAAGACTCGATCAAGAGACGATCTTCGAAACATAGAGATATCTCATGCTCCTTTTTAAAAAAATTGTTGCAGAGAGGTAACAAGACTTTGCTTATTCAAGGGAGAGTCTTCAAAACATAGATAGTTTGTAACCATTTTTCCTCTTAACAAAATTTATCACAGAGAAGAAACCACAGGTAATCAAGATGAGTCTTGGAATAACAAAGAGCCCATGCTCTTTTAAAAACACCACAGTTGTTTAACTCATAACCCAAAACTTGACAGTGAGGGTAATAACATAGCAGTCAGCCACCTCCAACTATAACGAGAGAGGTGAATTCTTATAACCACTATGGAAAGAATTCTAGAGCACAACTTGTGGCCACTTGACATATATATAGGCTTCCATTTATTATTCTGGGAAACACAAAGATTTGACTGTGCAATGCTTTCAACAATAGTGACAGTGAATTAAAGGCCATAAGAAACGATAACTTGGGGCTCAACCAAACAAAGTAAGAACACTACAACTCCCAACATTTTCATTGCAACCTGGAGGAACTAATCAACAATGAACGAGACAAAAAAGGGTGACAGCAACTAACCCAGACTGGTGGTAAAAACTCGCGTAGTAAAAACTCAGAGCTTGTTACCCATTATCATCATTTCTCACATAGAACCAGAATAAAAGCCCAAGCTGACCGAAATGTTCTTTTAAACTAATGCAAAAACTTTTATAAGCAATAACACCCATTCCTTTCTTTTAAAACGCCAACATTCCACAGTAATCACACAACATTGATACACAATCGAAACTCAAGAAAAACACAGAACTCATGCAATCCTGAGCCAACAAATCGATTCATAATACAGAGGGACCATCATGGATGGAAAGTAAAGGATCCATACTTGGAAAAATCACCTTGAGGGAAGAGTTGGAGTGTTTTTCCTTTCAAATCCAGAAATTGTGGAGCTTCCACAACCACCAAATCCGAAAAAAAAAATGAAACTATGTCTAGGGTGATGGGCTCGAGGGTATTTTGGAGTGACGTGCAGTAAATGAACGTTTCTTCCTCACCTGACCCTATTCAATTTCAACATACGAGCCAACTCATTACCATAAAATCAACCATTAATTCAAACACATATCCATTGCATAAATCCAATTCCATATCCATTTTATAGTGTGCCACCTGAATCATATCAAAACTTTAACAATAACCATATGTTAAACACTACCATATATGCTTCACATATCATCCTTTAACCAAAGCGCATAGTATAGAAACTAAGTCCATCACCTTCCATTTGTCACCATTATATATACCTTAAGGTTTATATATAATCTATTTTTCCATAACCTTAGGACTTATTCATTTCCTTTTTGTTTTGTTCAAACTCCCATATCATCATATTATCCTTTTGCATAAAATTATTAATCAATGTTAATGCATAACATAACACCTGTAAAATAAAATAATCCTTATATCCATAGCACTACCCTGTTTTGTGAGTGACCATCAACAACATTTAGCAATAATACATCAACCAACCATGTTGTCATAACGAATGAAATCAAGAATTTCATCATCGATTGTAGAATATTTTGTAGGCAACATTATAACAACAACAAACATATAAGCGTAACACATCCATCATAGTGCCTCTAGTCTAGAAGGGGGTCCCACTTACTAGTTAATTATTATTATCATAAATAAATAATAGAGCATAGCAATCATTTGTGAGAAGTATTCATTGTTGTGATTTTAAGCGTCAACAACTGGCGAATCCATGGGGAAATTTGTTTCCAACAAATTAAGAACTCAGATTGTCTGGTTTCGCAGACTAGGTGAACATTAGATCAATAAAATACACATCATAATGATTATGCAACAGGGGGAAGTGAGTGGTTTAAGGGAAAAAAATGATTGGGATTTTGGGAATAACTCATGGAAAGTGTTAAGTATGAGGGGGTTTATCCCTGTATGCATAATCATTTGATTAATCATGTGAAAAAATTCCTGTCTTCAAGGAGAAAAAAAATTTGGTATGCTCTTTTTGAATCCTGGAGCGGATGGAAGAAAATGAAAGAAAAAAAGGGATTAAACCAACTATCTTATCTTACATCAGTTGAAGAATATAACAATTTCAATGATGTTTTCAAGGGGAAACACCATGACAATTATGTAACCTGATAGTTATTGATTAACAATACTTGCATAATAGTGTCGCTATGGAAAAAACTGATCCAACAATTTATTTCTGACAAGAAAAGAAGTCAATAAAAGAAATAAAATAGCATAAATGAAACAACAKAAATAAAATAACAACAATGAAATAACAACAAAGTAAAATCAAAGAAAMTAAAACAAACTATAATACATAAAACATTCCATACAACATTTAAAMTTTCACGTTGGTTCCACATAGTACTTTAAGTGGGAACAATTGGTACTATAGGAAAACAATCGATCTTGCAAGTCCTTTAGGATATAGGAATTTACGCCTAGGACAAAAGTGATCTTAGAAGGACCCAACCATAACTTCTGGAASTTTGAATGCCTTCCTCTATCARCATGAGATGAATCCCACAACAATACCTTCTCATCATCCTTAAATTTGACAGCCTTTGCACTTTTATTGAAATATGTTTTAACAGTTTGATGTCTTCTATTTATATTATCCAAGGAAAACATCCCTTTGTTCCTCTAAAGCCAAGAGTGCATTCATTCTTTGAGATACATCGAAAGAGTTTAATTCTTCAACCTGTAGCATTAACCTTAGAGAAGAAATTTCCATCTCGGTAGGAAGAATGGTTTCTTGACCATAAAAAGATGGAAAGGAGTGCAACCAATGCTCACCTTGGTGGTAGCGCAATCTTCCCAAAGGACGTAAGTGAGGAGAGTGTGCCATTGACGAGGCTTATCTTCAATGAGCCTCTTAATAATTCTAACCAGATTCTTGTTGGTAGACTCGGCTTGCCCATTTCCTTGTGGATAATAAGTTGATGAGGTAAAATGTTTAACTCCCAATTTAGCTAGAAACTGCGTCATCTTAGCATAAATAAAAGCAGGACCGTTGTCTGTAATAATTTCCAAAGGAAGAACAAATCTAAAAAAATATTAAGGACATCATCTGTGACCCTACAACTTGCTACAAAATCATTTCCATATTAGGGAGAGGATAATGGTCTTTTATACTAGCCCTATTCAATGCACAAAAATCAATGCATAATCTAATTTGACCATTCACATTCCGAATGAGAACCATATTGGAAACCCACTCACAATACTTAACAGGGAAAATTATCCCAGCTTTCAAGAGTTTTTCCAACTCCTTTTGAATAGTTGCTTCCAGTGCAAGATTAATGGGTCTTTTTTTTTTGCCTAACTTGTTTTATGCCCTCCTTGATAGGAATGGCAGGTTGTATAAGATCAATATCAAAAGCACGAAGATCCTCAAAATACCAAGAAAAAACATCTTGAAATTCACGAAGTAACTCAGTGAAATTCAATTTTTCTTCATTGGAACATTGGGCACCTATATTAACATTCTTTGGATAGTTGGGTGTCCCAATGTTCAAGGAAATCGTTTCACCCACTTTCCTTTTTTACTCCTCTTATTTATGTTTTTCTTTGTTGCCTGCATGACTCAATGAAAATGAACTTTCTAGAGGAGTCAAGCCCTTCATAATTTTGTTATCTTCCATTGATATAATCTCCTTAGGATTATAAGGTTCATTTTGTATGAAAGCATAGATGCTCTCATCACTAGGGAAGACCTTCCATGACTCTACATTTTCAAGGATATGAGGATGATACAAAGATTGAAAGGTGCAATCGGGTCTTTGTGGCAGAAGTTGTCGAGTAGGAGAGGCTGCAAAAAAAACTAACCTATTAGCCATTGAGTTCAATTCCCTTTTAACATGAGTGATGTTGAAAGATATCAAGTTGAAGATAAGTTCCCAAACAATTTGGGTTTAACATTTCATTAAATTGGTGCTAGGAGAATATATATTACGTATAAGGTTTACAACAAGTTCAGATTCCCCAAAAACTATAAGGTGACCACAACCTAAATTATAGGCATTTTCAATGCCTAGCAGCAACGCTTCAAATTCAGTGACGTTGTTTATGAAAGAAAACTCTAACCTATAGGAAAAGTTGTAAATTTTACCCATAGGAGAGTACAAGATAATGACAACTCCATTTCCTTCATTGGAGCATGAACCATCAAAGTGCATATGCCACATCCCATCCTCTATGTTGATTTGTTCCAAGATAGTGTTGTCCTCATCTGCAAAGATGAAATACACTCATTGGTCCTCCTCAATATAATTTACTTTAGGATGTGGGATGATTTCTATATAAGGTGAAATTCTTCCCTCCCTTAGGACTATAATGTTTTTACCATTCCAAGGAATGGATAAGTGTGTCTCGTTGAGTGATAGGTATCCACCCATCAAATCTTTCCAGTCTCTTCCTAAGATGATTGAATAATTACTCAATGGCATGTAAATTACCTGCATATTAAGGGTTGTCCTTATTTCAGGATGCATGCACAAAACCAATTTCACATCCTTGATTTCACCTATGGTCGATTGTTGTAAACTATTATAAGAGAGCATGCTTCTGGCATTTTCATTTGTACAAGACAACCCTAGCTCTTCCATAATAATTTCAACATTACACTTGGGCCTGAACTGCCATCAATGAGACAACAATGGGTTATTTTGTCCATAATATTTACAGAAATAAAAAACGGGGGGTTTTCTTACAGGGTGTTTGAAATTATGTACACCTACTTTATTTACAGTTGAATCCTCTCCATCTATCTCTTTAGAGAGGTTGGCTACAATGGAAGATTTTCCTTGCATGAAATGTTTTAGATGATTTTGTTTCTCAGGGATGACAACCATGTCCGAGAGGGTAGCATCGACTTTAATATTATCCAATTGATTGAGAATGTTGTATTTGGAAAAGGGAAGAGGGGAGGGATTTCCTTGACTATCAGGAGTTTTAGAAACTTGTAGAGTAGCCACTAGTGAAGATGAGCTTGGGCTAGAAGAAGTGCAAGGAGGATCATCTTTACCTTTTGGAGCATAGGATTTATTCCTAGTATTTATGATCATGACATGCTCAGGTTCTACAAAATCTAGAAAAAAATAGTAGTTTCGGGCCTTTTACCAAAGATTTTATCTCTGACACTCTTCTTTACCTCACAAATACTTTCCTCGTGGTGTTCCTCACAAAAGTTACACCAACTATGAGGCATGATGGCTTTAGGTTGAAAGTTGTTTTCACTAGGATTCCTAAAGGGTGGTGAATAAAAAGATGAGGCCTTACGAGTAAGTGAAGGGACATTTCCCTTTCGCTCATACACTATCATTCGGTTATTCATGTCTTGTACAAGTTGTAAGAGGGCGGACATGTTCGTCTATTTAACAGAGTCTCCCTTGGGAAGAACTGTTATTTCAAGTTGTTCTTCATACTCAAGACAAGTATGTAGAGAGGAACCAAGGTTATCAATGGATTTTTCTTCAAGCCTATGATGGTAGGGGGAAGGTAGAGCATTATAGTAATGCATAAAATCATCTTGGTTCTGAGGGAGAATAAGTTCAGGAATTTGGTTATATAATTTGGTGAAACACAAGTTGAAATACTTGATAGTCTCACCGTCTTTATAAGAAATGTTATTATACTCCCATAACTGCTCAGTTGGGATCTTAGACTACCCATAGGTAGATTTGAACCAATAAACTAACTCCTCCCAAATGGAAATAATATTGGGAGGAAGATCAAAGAAATCATCTTTTGCCTTCCCTTCAAGATAATTAACAAATAAGCGCATACAAGTGTCATTGTCATTGGCTCCTATGTTGTGACAGGAATTAGAAAATGGCGCCAAGTGTTCATTCGCAGTGACCATTTTATTCCCTGAAAAGCTAGGGATATGCTCTTTGAATTTAGGAAGTGGACGAGTAACAGGTGCTAGGTTAAGAGGAGAGGAAACATGCCATGGAGGAGTAGTAGCATCTTCTTCAAACTAAAAGAGCCCATACTTTTTTATGACCTTAGTGGGATTGGTGGTAGAATGGACATGGACTTGATGACTATACAAGCTACCAATCACTAACGAGGCTGAAGTTTGAGATGAAGAAGCACCTCCAGTTCCTCCAGAGCCACCACTAGATGTAATCTTATGAACGATAGGTAAGGGAGAGGAAGATGAACTCGCTGAATGAAACAAAGTTCTCCTTAGAGTAATTTGTTGGGTTGACAAAACAACGTTTCTTCTTCCTATTTCAGCAATAGGGTTGATCTCAAGTGATAAACCTCTTCTTCTCCTAGAGATGCGAGGGTTTAAGGACATGAAAAGAAGATCAAAACTTTAGGAAAACAAAGTTATGGTTGATTCCCAGGTTGTCTTTTCCTGGCTTCCCAATGTTCTTGGACACTTATGTCATGTTTAATCACTTCCCATGAGCGTTCAAGCTCAACCTTCGTATTAGCGGTCTATAAGATGGTACTAAATAAGGTTAAATCAATGCTAGTATGATCTTTAATGTAATGTCCCCATTTTGGGACATTATAACATTACAACATTTCAGAGTGTTATGCCTGCCCGAGTAGT
>ML786186.1:274402-286577 GCA_009831015.1 Picea engelmannii | reverse complement strand
TCTTGCAGGGATTCACACTGTGATTTCACAACATCTCGCCATGCAGACTCGTTTCTGAAAGCTCTTCCATGGTTTCTCACGACCAGCGTCACTGTGAATTGCTTTCGTTCACTGATTGCCACTGGCTTTAACACATTACACATACGTCGAGTTTTGCAACGAATCTCCTGAAGAATTTTGAACATCACCTCCGTTTGGATTCTGTGTAGTCCCATGCGATTCACAACGGCCTTTTCGAAGCAAACGGGTCGTCCGTCGTAGCTCAAGGATTCGATCTCTGGGCTCAAACCCGTTGCCTCCAGAATTCTTCTGATCCAGTCGCCGACGCGCAAGTTTAGATGCCCCAAATGAAAGATCACGATTCTACTGGCAATGGAGCATTGACTCTCAGTTTTCCAGTAAAAGAAGGGCACAAAATTCGTCAAGGAATGCCAGGGATTGACGAAATCGTAGCTATTTTCAGAAATAAGCGTGTATCCTCTCAAGAACAGAGCATTGGATGGGAGCGCCTCAGGAAAAGCGAAAGCATATTGATTAACAGTGCCACTGGAAGTGCTGTTGCCTTTAATACACAGAACCCTCCCATCTGAAAAATGAGATGGAAAGTTGAAGAATTCAGGCGTTCCCATCGCCATACCTCTACCTCTAATCGAAGACATGAATCTATGGATTCCATCCTTAGCAAGCTTGGGTGGTATTCCCATGTCCATCAAAGGACGAAATTCAACATTTTGTGCCATGTACATTTTCATGAAATCCGATGCATTTTCCAGAGCATTGAGCCTCTTCTCCATTGCATTCAACATCGACCTGGTATCCTCTAACTGCCCTTGTAGACCATTGATTTGCTGCTGCATTGTCTGCGTGACATTCCGAGTCTGCAAGGCTCGAAAGTGGATCCACGCTTGCGATTTCTCGACCGCTTTTTTCAGTTGAAACTGCAAGGAGTAACCGCAAATGGAGCGAGAAGAAGGCGAATGAAAATCATAGAGTGGGAGGCGCACAGTATTCATCAATCCTAACCATAGTATTGTCACTGCACTGAAGAATATGAGAAGGGCGGATAAACTCAGCGACGCTCGTTTTTTCGTCATCTCTGATCCTTGCAACTTCAATTCTAGTTTCTCGAATTTAATTCCTCTGGATATGTTGATGGGTTTTTTGTAACTAAAAGCCCAGGACTCTTGGACAAAAGGAGATCTGAAATGTGTATATTAACGTATCCAAAAAGGAAAAAATCGATGGATCCCCTCCTATTGTGGGGGATCTTATGACATCTGGCTTATTACAGGGATCGTGACAAGAAAAAGTTTTGCTATGTGTCAGATTTGGATGATTGTAGATCCTTAGGGTATCTGTATATTCCCGAATCCCTGAGACTAAGGCATCCACCGGGGCATTCCCTAAAAATGCAGGGAATATGCAAGATAAAATAATCTCACTACTCGTCATTTGCATGGACCGGGGCATCGCAAATCACAATTTCTTCACAGCCAAGGATTATTCAACATAAATAATCATTTCCATGGATACAGGGTTGGACACGGCGAAATAAGATGAGAAATTAGGATTAGCCGTCACAAAAATAAAGCAACGTAAAATGTACAATTTAGCACCACAACTTACAAAAATCATTTTCCATCCCATCAAAAAATCCATGAAAGAACTCTGCAGTCCACCCATCTAGGTCAGACTTTTATTCTTTTTTTTTTTAATTAACCCAAAACTAATTTCAATTCTTCATTGGATATCTCTTCAATTATCATATTATTGTCTTCTTTAGATACAAAGCTGGGAAATAAGATGTGAGTTTTAGGTCTTTATTATATTTTCCTAACATGCTCTATAAATGGATTGGAAGTGTGTCATTTTGATGGCTAATAATTTTAGAAAGTTGTTAATAGTTTGTTTTTGCTTAGTTACAAAGTTTCGAGAGTGTTTTAATCATTTTCTATATTTTGCATAATTGGAAAAAATTTAGTGTTTTCATCTCCTTTAAGTCAAGTAACTTTGTTCATCATTTGCTTTTCCCCCTCTATTCTAGAAATTTTCTCTTCTTCATTTCTAAGTTATTGTATCATAATATTTCTTCTTTATTGACGATGCCAAATTTTCTCTTCTTCATTTCTAAATTATTGTATCATAATATTTCTTCTTTATTGAAGATGCCATTCATTTCCAGATCTATTAATTCACTTATCACCTTTTCCACCTAGCTTAAATCTTGATCCTTTTTCTTCTTTTTGGCTATGGGATAAGAAAAAGATCTTTTTTGAGACTCTTGTCACTCCCATTATTTTGTATGGATGTGAAGTTAAGAAAAAGATCCTCTTTGAGACTCTTGTTACTCCCATTATCTTGTATGGATGTGAAGTTAAGAAAAAGATCATCTTTGAGACTTTTGTCACTCCCATTATTTTGTATGGATGTGAAGTTTAGAGATGCACTATCTTTAGAGAGTCCTGGAAAAAAAAAAAACTGATCCAAAAAAATTCTCAAGATTAAAGGGAATACACATTATCCTATCTTGCCTTTCATAATGATGCCAAGTCTTAGCTAAATCATTGAGGAATAAAAGAAAAAGTTATTCCTGCATAATAAGGATGATATTAAAAATATTTTTTCAAGCTAAATTTAAGGAGAATATATGATGCTCTAAAGATTTAGAGGATAAAAGAAAAATAAGATATTATAAAGAGGTGGTTAACCCTAATTCCAGAGGGTTGAAGATGAAAGTCACTTTCTCCTAGAATGTCTTGCTTATACCCAAATTAGATCTCAATTTCAAAATATTTATTAGCTTCTTAACCTTTTAAGTCATCAAAACTATATTGATCTTGGAATGTTTCTCATAATGCTTTATGAGCATCTAAATAACATTTTAAACAATTCCAAGTAATCTCTTACTTTTCTTAAGGTGCGATACATCAATTTTGGTCTTAGTGGAAGTTAATCATCATCATCATCATCATATAATTAAGAGTAAATATAATTTGTTGTAGAGCATTATTTCTATAACAAATTTTGTGATAAAAAAATTGTGGAATGAAAATGTTTAAAATTATATTGATAAATATTTTAGATTACAATTATATTTATAATTCAGCATAGAGGAGATGTGTAATTCCTTTCATGTTCAATATGGAGTTGACACATACAAAAAAATATGAATAACAATTCAAAATTAAATTTCAATATCAATTATAAATAAATCCACCTTAATAAAATATTTATAAATCAACTATCATGAGCAGCAGAGAGGGATCCAGTTCTTCAAGGTGAATTTTTTTTACAGTGGTTTAGAGAAATTTGAAGATGACATATTGCCTATAAATTGTTGTATATATGAAAATTTGAGATATGGGATTTTAGAGATTGAAAATAGTTAGGATTTCCTTTTGTTTAAAATAATTTTAAAGAAAAAATGTTCATTAAATTATTCATTTTAGTTATATTAAAAATATATTCAATATAAATTTAAGTAAATTATATTATAAACATTTTTTTCAAAGAAAAAAAACTTATTTTTAATTGAGATCTTCAAAATCTTTCACTATAATCTAAAAGATCCAGAATCTTCATAATATCAATTATACCATCTATCAAATAATTGAAAACAAACAACTTAAACTTTACAATTCCATATATTGATAAATTACAATTTTAAAAAGAAAAACTCTTATAAAATCATTGTAGGATCATCTTGTACTTCTTCCAAAAAAAAAAATCATAAAACATAGGTAGAATAAATCCTTCTTTTGAGAATTAATTTACAATCTTATTGTTTTCTCTATAAATATGAATATAACTAATAAGTAGATATTACCTAATAAAGATACAATACTATAAATTTATATAATGTTAATGGATTTAATTTGGATAGTCAACAAAGAGAAATTATTATATTTTATCTTAAAAATTGCTATCTTTTATAATGGGAAAAGTTGTTATATCGATAAAATTCATAAAGTGAATCTTTAATGTCTAAAGACCTCTAATCTCAATCTCTTAAACTTAAAGCCTCTAACCTCTAGTGAATCTATGCATGGAATGTGTAGCTTCTAGCGAATCTATGCATAGAATGTGGTTATGAGATTAACAAACCTGTTATGTCCATATACATCCTTTCTCATACAAATTTAAAAATAAAGATGAAAACAGAATCTATGCATAAATGTGATAATGAGATTAAAAAACCTATTATCTCAATATACATCCTTTCTCATAAATAAAAATAAAAACAAAATATAAAGTTACAAATTAATAATAATATATATTTTTTTAATTTATAAATTAATATTAAATAAAATAAAATTATAAATTAATGATCATATTTTTTTCTAAATTTATAAGCTAATATTAAATAAAATAAATTATGATTACTATTATTCACAATTATTATAATATTTAATTTATTATTTTTAAAAAATTTAAAACAAATTTCAAGCTCCCGTTAAAAGGAATAAAAGGACGTACGGGCAAAGATGCATGTATTCTTTCAACGAACCAGCGCATAACAGTGTTTAGTAAGAAAACCATTTTTATAATCCACTGTACATGTGTTCTTAATATAGATTATACGAAGGGACAATGAAGTTGGTTACAGAACTTGTTATCAAATCCTACTGGGAGAGCGCGTTTCTCCACATCTTATGTTGAGGAATCATTAGGCATGCTTCTACCCAAATACGATATATGATAAACTAAAGTAAATGTATTAAATTAAAGTTAATGATATTTAAATAATATTAGATTAAAGTTGATGATTTAGTTTGTTAAAATGGTAAGGTGAATTGTTAAATGTCCTAGTTTGTTGCTAAAGAGATTTATATTTAAAATTTATTTAAACATATTTCTATCACTAAAACATTAAACACTAAAACATTAAAAACTAGAGGTCTCTCCAACTCCATTTATAATGATCTGATCACACTCAAGCCTTGTTCCAATTTTATCCATTTTATTAGTGAGGGAATTAAGGTCCCTCGTGACATAATATATACTAAATTTTCTAAATCCATTGATGAGAGGATCACACTCAAGCCTTGTTCCAATTTTATCCATTTTATTAGTGAGGGAATTAAGGTCCCTCATGACATGATATATCCTAAATTTTCTAAATCCATTGATGAGAGACAAGAATCGTGAGACAATACCGTTAAAAATGTTGCTTTCAGACTACATTTGTTTGATTATCGTCTGGACAACCATCATGGAGTTCCTAAACATTCCTCTCTCTTGTAATACATAATCCTTCGAAGAAAGTGTAGGCTTCAACAACATTATTGAATGCCCTCCCAAGACCCATGCATAAGAAACCAATGTATTTTCTCTAGGATCGAGAAAAGTCCCACCCACACCTACCACCCGAGAGTTCAATAAATAAATCATTATCCAATACCAAACACATTAATACATTCAACTAACATTATTAGATTTTAAAGGAACATATCATCTAAAAGTTAACGGTGCCACTTAAATATTCAATGTAACTAAGTTAAGAATTCAACATTGTATGTATTAGATGATAGATTAATGGTTTCTTCTTTTTAATTTGAAGGTGGTAAAATATATCATAATTTAGTGGTTAATAGATATTGAGGATAATTATCATTGGGTGTGGGTTGACTCATCATTGTTATTCAGGAAAACCAAGTCACATGAAATAATATGTTAGGAAGCTTATAAAGAGGTAGTCTTTCACTCTTTCCAAATGATGCATTCCTTATGTGAAGAGAAGACGAGCTCTTAGCCAATAAGAAATAGTTTTAGATCTTACTTCATAACCAAAAGAAAATTTAAGACTAAATAGAATCCGTAAGAAAGTTAATATCCCCTGTGGTCATCATTGAGGCTACCTCCAATGGAGTCATGTGCTTTCTAATAACATTTAACCTTAATATTATATATGAATATAGGTCAATGCAAAGTTTTAAAATGTATCAAAATTCTAATTTCCTCCAAACACCCTCATCGTTGTCATCATTAAGGTTACCTCTAATGGAGTCATTTGTTTTTTAATAACATCTAACCTTAATCTTATATATGAAACCAAATACTACCCAATTGAAATTTAACCTCTTATCCAAAAAGACTCATAAACTAATTTATCAATTTATAATTTCAACTTCCATAGTTTCAGTGATAATGATGATGATTAATGTTCACTAACACCAAATTTGATTTATAAAACTTTTAAGCATCAATATGTTTTTTTTATTAACACTTCCTCATTTTCAAATTTTTTGAATTGTAAAGTTCTTCAGATTCTCAAGAGCGTTGAGCATTGCCACCATCATCCTTATTTCAATCTTTTTTCAAGTTGATGCAAAGTGTCAAAATGTATCAAAATTTTAATCCTCCAAACACTCTCAACTCAATATTATCGTTAATTTTGGAATTATTACGCCGAGAGCCGTACAATAATGAAAATGACCATATTTAATGAGCTTTTAATCATAGATGGGTTTTTAATGGACATAATTTCATATGTTGGAAATATTCTTAGTCGTCACACTAAATTAAAGGCTATGATTTCAACCATTAATTTCCTTGTATGACAAAAAATATCCATTAGTCATTAAAAAGGGTGATTAGAGTGATTAACATAATAATGACTAAGTGAATGATACACACATTTAGGGTTTTTTACTGTGCCCATTTTAAGATTTTTACCGCATTTCTTTAACACTTATTGGTGGGATGGTGGGATGAGTTCGATGGGTTTGCTTCCACCACGAACCGTTTGATTAGTGCGTTGGGTGTCTTATCTCAAGAGGTCATAGGTTCAAATCCAGAGGGGGGTAGGGTATGTATACCTTCGTAGAGTTTACCAGTCAAATCGCTGGACGGAGGGGGGTCCCTTGTCCCATAAACAAGGGGGTCTCATACACCAATTTGGTGTGCTGACTTAGCCGTGACCTTAAAAATAGATTATTATTATTATTTACCATGTAACGTTTCATATACTCCCACCTACATGCGATAACATTTCATCTGCAAAGTGGAACCACATGCGCCATATCGGTCTATGGGATGCAAACTGCCTCCAATTCAAGCTGGAGAAGTGAGTAAACGAATATGGTCATTTCGTCCCACAGAGTCAAGTTCACAATCATCCATGGTGGTGGCCTGCGGGTTTGTCTAGGAAAAGACATGGCATTTATTCAGATGATATAAATAGGGCACAAATGAAGTATGTTGTGGTGACTGTAATTTTCATGTTCAGATTGCAGCGGCATGTTGAGTATTTTGTTGTGGAAACTCCAAAAAAAATCTCATTCACTGCTTGAGTGTGTCGCATGAAGGGTGGTTTTCCACTTGTTGAGAAAAAAGGGCTGGCGTTATTCCACAATGGTAGCGCTTCTCTAACTTAAAATGCTCATGTCTCCATTCTTATTTCGTTGTGGTTCAATCACCAAACACGAAGAAGAGGAAATCAAATAAGTTTCTTAACATTTCTTTTTTCAGCGTCAATCAAATTTATGGTAGGGTTGACCCACTGTAGTCTATAACAGGCCTAAATTTCTTAGTTTTAATTATTTAATTGTCCTTTCTCACGTAGCTTCAGTGTTTTAAAATATCAAATAATGTATGAATCGAACAGTGAAAACGAACCTGTAATATTTGTATCTTTTTTCTTCTTCTTTTTTCATTTGCATTCTTTCAGGTTTTCATTTATTATTAATTTAAGTTTATTTAGATTTCTAATGGTTATATATTATTATAATTTAATATATTATTTATATTAATAGAGATATTTTATATATTAGTATAATTATATAAAAGTGTTTGATATATAAGAGTTAAAATTTTAGTTTGATATGCAGGAATCAAAATTTTAGTTTAATTTATTTAATTAATTTTAACTTATTTAAACAGTTTAAATTTAATATAAACAATTTTTTTTTCTAACTTCAATCTGAAAGCTAGGTAGCCTCAAATCTTCTCTCTTCTGCTACCAGAAGAAGCTAAAATGGTTGTGTGAATGATGACTACATGAGATCGGGGACTTAAAGGGATCCCTTCTCTTAACACTGGTGGCCAGGATTTCCGCGAGATAGCTATTTCTAATCGCCGTAGGAAAGACTTCCTCCACTGAGGCATGAGGTAAGATATCTCCATCCACAAGATTCATAGGTTCTTTTCTCTACGTCTCTATGATGTTTTATTTTAGTTTTAATGGTTGTCTAAAACCCTTTATATTCTGTCTAAACCCTTGTGCTTAGCAATATCAGAATCCTTTCCACTCTAATCCTTTCAATCCTGAATTGAAATCCCAAATCGAA
This sequence comes from Picea engelmannii, assembly GCA_009831015.1. NCBI lineage: Eukaryota > Viridiplantae > Streptophyta > Pinopsida > Pinales > Pinaceae > Picea > Picea engelmannii. The sequence goes on along the minus strand of ML786186.1, from coordinate 278,289 downwards.
TAAACAACCATTGCATTGTCATTAATTGTGATATTTTTGAGGGTGGATTGGTTAATACTCATTGTTAGCCATGTTATTTTCCATGTTTTCACTCTTAAAAAATAATAGTTTTGTCATTACCTTATAGTGGAGTAGTTAAAGAGGATTATGACAAATAATGAAGGTTATTTAAAAAATGTGATGTCTTCTCTTTTGTGTGTTTGCAAGGTTTCATTTTTTGCATTTCTTGTTTGTTTGCAGGGTTGCATTTCTTGTCATGAGATACAGAATATGTTGGAGTTACTTCACACACATCTATGATTTTTTTTTTCCTACGGTTTTTCCTTTTTTATTAATCATAATTAAGCATTATCCAGTCTCCTATATTTTAGGAGAGAATATTCCACCTGGAGAATATTCTCTTTGAGTTGACACTTCAGTTTGACTAGTTGAATTGAGTTTAGATGTTGCATTGGTTTTATCACCATGCAACATTGGGATCATCACCATGCTAATTCGACCTTGCCTTGGGATCATCACCAAACTGACACATTAGCCTTGATTCCTTGAGTTAACTCCTCACTACTCTCTGTTCAGTCAGTTAATTGAAGACTAGTTGACTAGTTAACTCAACTAGGTGGCAGTTCACTCCTGTAACTACCTGAGAGACTAGACTAGGTGGAAGTTCACTCCCATAACTATTGGTGTGTGTCCATATCACTCTAGACCACCACTATGGCTCATTAGTTATTCATGTATCTATATCTATTATAAATTATTCTCTCTTTGAGTGTGGAATATGGTTAATGAGAATTCTTTCTATTCTTTCTCTCCTTCTTCTTCTTTCTCAAATTCTCTCTGCAAATGTGTGTATTATTGTTTAGCTATATTTATTCTGTGCAGGTTCAACACATTTACATGGTATTAGAGCCGACAGACTGCTAAGAAAAAGCTACACCAAATTATTTTGTAGGTACTGAAGATTGAAAAACGTAGAAAATATGGAATTTATGTTTTATTCACCAATAATACTTCTCACGCCTCATAACTATTTGGAGTGGAAGCCAAAGATTCTACTTCTTCTCAGAAGTAAAGGCTTATACCAAATAACCATGGCAATGGAAGTAGAGCCCGATTCCTCCAATGAGAAAAATGACTTTCTTAATAGACAAGATATGGCCATAGGATTTATCTTCTTGTCTATCTCTCCAGAAATTCTCCACCAAGTATATGAAGAATCACAAGAATCAACTCCAAATGAATTATGGGCCAGATTGGAGGTTATATTTAAGAATAAATAAGACTATGAAGATTTCATGCAGGGGATTGGAAAGATAGAGCCATAATATAAATAGTCAGAAGATCAAGCCTCTTATTCCGAAGAGTCTTCTACACAAGTATTTGCAAAAATTTGTATTCCATTAATTAAAGATGATTTATACTCCATTTCAGTTTATTATTATTATTATTATTATATATATATATATATATATATATATATATATATATATTTCTGAATTTCATGTGGAAGATATATGGCATGCATCTCAGGGGTCACATGCAGACACTTTTCGATGCGCAATGCATGCATCTTAGGAGATAAAAAGGGAGTTGTGCACATCCGACTCAATTCTGATATTTTCTGATAATAATTTGCAGAAATAAATTGGATATTTGAATTCCTCTTGGGAAAATGTCCAATTTCAAAAAAAAAATCGTCTGAAATAGAGTCTGGGAATTAAAGTTATGATCATTTTAAAATCAACAAAATTTCAACGTTTTTCCTGAAAACGGCTGCACGATTTTCAAAATTTCATCCAAACTTTATTTGGATATTATTCATTACAAGAAGATAAAGTGGATATGTATGGACATATCAATGGTGCATATACTTTATCAAATCCGTGCAGACATCTACATCTTCAACAAAATATTCAACAAGCACAAACTTGCACAATTGCGAGGTCTTCTTGGAGTGATGGATAGGGTTGCTTAGCAACTGTTTTTTTGTTCCTTCTCATTTTTATTTTTTTTACATACATTGTACCTTGAGGGGGGGTTTTCCCATGAGGTTTTCCCTCTTTCCTCACTTTATTTCAGTGTATCTTTGGTCTTTGGGTACCTAACATGGCCTCGTTGTCGGGATCCATTCTTTATTTTCACCATAGTGATGTTCAAGGGGGGTGTTGGAGTTACTTCACACACACCTAGGATTTCTTTTTCCTAAGGTTTTTCCTTGTTTATTAGTCATAATTAGTCATTATCTAGTCTCCTATATTTTAGGAGAGAATATTCCACCTGGAGAATATTCTCTTTCAGTTGACACTTCAGTTTGACTAGTTGAGTTGAGTTTATATGTTGCATTGGTTTTATCACCATGCAACATTGGGATCATCACCATGCTAATTTGACCTTGCCTTGGGATCATCACCAAACTAGCGCATTAGCCTTAATTCCCTGAGTTAACTCCTCACTACTCTTTGTTCAGTCAGTTAACTGAAGACTAGTTGACTAGTTAACTCAACTAGGTGGCAGTTCATTCCCGTAACTACCTGAGAGACTAGACTAGGTGGAAGTTCACTCTTGTAACTGTTGGTGTGTGTCCAGATCACTCTAGACCACCACTATGACTCATTAGTTACTCATGTATCTATATCTATTGTAAATTATTTGCTCTTTGAGTGTGGAATATGGTTAATGAGAATTCTTTCTATTCTTTCTCTCCTTCTTCTTCTTTCTCAAATTTTCTTTGCAAATGTGTGTATTATTGTTTAGCTAGATCTATTCTATGCAAGTTCAACACATTTACATGGTATTAGAGCCGACAGACTGCTAAGAAAAAGCTACACCAAATTATTTTGCAGGTACTGAAGATTGAAGAATGCAGAAAATATGAAATTTATGTTTTACTCACTGATAATACTTCTCATGCCTCATAACTATTTGGAGTGGAAGCCAAAGATTCTACCTCTTCTCAAAAGTAAAGGCTTATACCAAATAAACATAGCAATGGAAGTAGAGCCCGATTCCTCTGATGAGAAAAATGACTTTCTCAATAGACAAAATATGGCCATAGCATTTATCTTCTTGTCTATCTCTCCAGAAATTCTCCACCAAGTATATGAAGAATCACAAGAATCAACTCCAAATGAGTTATGTACCAGATTGGAGGTTATATTTGAGAATAAAGAATACTGTGAAGATTTCATGCAGGGGATTGGAAAGATAGAGCCAAAACATAAACCGTCAAAAGATCAAGCCTCTTATTTCGAAGTGTCTTCTGCACAAGTATTTGCAAAAAATTGTATTCCATTAATTAAAGATGATTTATACTCCATTTTAGATTTTTTTTTCTAAATTTCATGTGGAATATATATTGCATGCATCTCAGGGGTCACATGCAGACACTTTTTGATGCGCAATGCATGCATCTCAAGAGACAAAAAGGGAGTCGCACACATCATACTCAATTTTGATATTTTCTGATAATAATTTGCAGAAATAAATTAGATATTTGAATTCCTCTCGGGAAAATATCCAATTTCAAAAAACAAATCGTCCGAAATGGAGTCTGGGAAGTAAATATATGATCATTTTAAAATCAACAAAATTTTAGCGTTTTTCCAGGAAACGACCGCACGGTTTTCAAAATTTCATCCAAACTTTATTTGGATATTATTCATTACAAGAAGATAAAGTGGATATGTATGGACATCTCAATGGTGCATATACTTCATCAAATCCATGCAGACATCTACATCTTCAACAAAATCTTCAACGAGTACAAAATTGCACAATTGCGAGGTCTTCTTGGAGTGAAGGACAGAGTTGCTTAGCAACTGTTTTTTTGTTCCTTCTCATTCTTATTTTTTTTACATACATTGTACCTTGAGGGGGGGGGGGGGGGG
>ML786186.1:236935-274040 GCA_009831015.1 Picea engelmannii | reverse complement strand
CAAATGTGTGTATTATTGTTTAGCTAGATCTATTTTGTGCAGGTTCAACACATTTACACAATATACACCACTCCATTTGTTTGATGAACAATTACATTTTTAATACCATAATTTTTTCAAAAATAAATAAATTGAAGAATCTGAGTTCATCTTCACCTCATGATGGTATAACTTGGATTTTAGAACAAGGAGATCACACTAAACACAATTGTTCTTTATTTTCTTTAGAACAAGGAGATAATTGTTCTTTATTTTCTTTAGAACAAGAAGATCACACTAAACACAATAGTGGATTGTGCAGATCAAATCGATGGTGGGATCAAACCAAAGGTGGATTTTCTGCTTCCTGCATGTGATAATCTCCTGGATCCACCATTTTTTTCTCTTACATAAATGTCGGTCTGTAAGATATAAGGTTCACTTAGTATTGTTCCCGTATATCCTGTCATGGTAATCTAGGTGAGTGCCTAGGAATGAGGGAAGACCAATTGCACAGATCCATATCAGGTATACTATTTCCACAAGTAAAAACATGCAAATTTATAATTTGGATGCTTGTGGGCATTGTTTTATTGGAAATAAACCTTGTCGATGCATTGTTTTATGATGTAGAATATTGCGGGCATTGTTTTATTGGAAATAGGCTTTGCCAATGCGCATAGATCTGGAAATAATCCTTGCATTGTTTTATGATCTGGATGATTGTGGGAATTTTTTCATTGGAAATAAGCCTCTCCTATGCGCACAGATCTAGAAATCTTAACAAGATCATGTTAGGTTTAGGCATCTCTCATATTCATTCCAATACTATGCGAATATGAAGGCATCTCTCATATTCATTCCAATACTATGCGAATATGAAAACAATGGGAATATGTTGTATAATATGAAAACTATCCAACCAATACGAATTTCTCCTTCAGACATTGTAAATCAAGGGTTGTAACGGTCTTTTTTTCTATATATAGACTTCCCATCGCGATTCTGTTTTTTCTTTCATGTTTCTTAAATTCAATCTTTTCTTCAATAAAGGTAGGGTACGAGGGTAGATCGATTACACATACGTGAAGTTTTAAACGATTTATCTAAAATGTTAAATTGATGGTGATGTTTATTAGCATTCACCATCCACTGCAATAGTGTATGTGCTAGTATAATAATATTTCAAGATCCAATATCTTTTATGCATGTAGATTTTTCTTTGGTTAGATTTGATGAATATCTAATGCCTCAAAAATTATGATGTAGAACATTCATGACCAATCGACTAAGTAAGAGCACCATAAATATGCACCCAGAAGAAGTTTATCTAAGGTAGGAAGGAATCTTATCTTGCAATATTGAGGGGAGGGAGCATTTATATGTTTATTGTCCTACCAAGGATGATTTTAGGGGCTAAATTTAGCTCATGGGCTAATTTTCCATGGTTTTTCCAAAAATGAGATTCGCTATTTTAAAAATGATTCGCCCAAATTCTATATGATAAAATTATTTTACCTTAAAAATCGCCAAAATTTTATAAAAACTATATAAAATACCTAGAAATTTGAATATTTTTACAAACATATCGCCAAACATTTATAGTTGACATATGAAGGATTAGTAAGATTTGCCGAGGTTTCTACATTTTAAAATAAATTTCCATCCTTAAAATCATCCCTGTTTCCTACCCTTTAAGTGCATTTTTGATGGTCATATAATTCTAAAGAAAATCCTCACCATTGTGTTAGTTAGTTTGTTCATGAATGCAAAGAGAAACACCATTCCTAGCCTCTTTCATAAGATGAGAAGAACACCAGATTTACTTTAATTATTTCATAGGTAGAAAATCTTCCTAAGCCACAACAAGATAACAATGGATGGTAACCTGTGATCATCAACCTAGAGCTTGCTATGGATGGGTGGCGACCACACTCAAGAACAAAGTGATTTGTGACTCAATGTAGGTATGATCTTGTATGCTTATTAATTTATATTTCAATTATAATGGATTGTGTAGGCTAGTTAGTCTAGTACTAAATAATAAAATTTTATATGAATGTGTTTTTAAGCCTCTAAAGTAATTTTGCACCAACAAAAATTGTTGAGACAAGATATGTCCTCAGTTTGATATCCCCTCACACCCTTAATTTATGTATGAACTTATATAAATGATGTACTCATACACATTCAACGTGCCTATGTGTTGTATTTTATTTGAGGGGGATTGATCCATGGATTTAAATAGTGTGACATTGACTAGTCGAGATTATATTTCTACATGTGGTTGTTAAGATAAGGAAATGAGCTGAGAGTTTTATATTTTGTTTTCATTTGAATTTTAAATCTTCCTTAGCTTCTCTTATAATCAAGTATGTCTATGTACATTCATTTGACGAAGTTTTTTCATATCTTGATTAACACATTGATTTTCTTGTTGTTTTATTTTTCTTCTACAGAAAAAAAATCTAGTAATTTTATTTCCGAGATAGAACAAAATTACAGAAGTAGGTGCCTCCGAAATTCATTTGGCTAAAGAGCCCAGAGTTTTTTAGCTAAAAAAAACAAAAAAAAAATCTTGTTTTAATTTAGCATACATCATTAATTGATTAATTTATGAACATGTTAAATATTTGAGTTTAATTTACACAATTAAGCACAAATCATTATGTATTTTCTATAATATCCCTTAGCTAAGATATATAACCCACGACACTGGTTTTGTTTCCTAAAAAATGTTCCATAATTCAATGTTTAGGTTGGTATGTTCACTTATAATAGCTACTACCCATAAAAATCCATGATTCCCTTACTGCCTCCTAAATCTAGGGTTAAACGCCACCGATAGTGGGACAAATCTATTCAATGCTTTCTACAGACCCTAAACATAGATGATTTTTGGGGCTAAATTTCACCAATGGTCTAATTTTCCAGTTTTTTCCAAAAAAATGATTCACCAATTTCCATTTTTTCTAAAACCAATTCACCCAAATTCCATAGAATATAATTATTTTACCTTAAAAATCGCCAAAATATATAGAAACTATATAAAATTATTAAAAATTTGAATATTTTTACAAACTATCACCAAAAATTTTAGATTTTTCATATTAAGGACTAATAAGATTAGCCCAGGTTTCTACATTTTAATATAAATTTCCATCCTTAAAATTATCCCCGACCCTAAAACCTAATCTAGGCCTTGAATCTTTTCTTATAGAGGAATTTTTATTTTTATTCTTACTTATTTATCCAAATTGGATTGATAATGAAATTAAAGAACACAATGTTATAGAGGTAATAGAAGATATAATATTGAACATAAAGTATTACATTGAAAACCAAATTCTATTAATGAATGAAATGGTGAAAACACTTCAAATGTACATAACAATACAAGGTGGCTATAATGGTCGTAGCTTATCTTTCAGAAAATAAGTAAAATTTATGCTCACCACAAAAAACCCATAATAGGGGGTTGAAACAGGTTATCATAATTCCAAAACTCTATGAAGAAAATACTTTATTTAATCCAAAATCCTTAGCATTAGGACTTGGGATTGTGAAAGCTATGCAAGCCCTTGTTGGGTTGTTATATTATTTGCGATGTGTTGAGCACTCAACATACCCTCATATTTTCATGAAATTCTATGTTACCACTTTTCTTTAATTTCATCCTTATACTTTGATTCTCTCATGGTCATAACATGATTTAAGGTTTTTTATTTTTGTTTTCTGTGCATTTCGATCAAGTTTCAATCTCAATATGAATTATCATTGAAAGGGAGAAAAGGTTAGGTACTTTCAATGATGAGGAAAAGGGTTCAAGAATTAGAATTTCCAAAATTTTGTTGAGAAAATTGATTAGTCATTGACTTCCCTGATGCCCTATGGCCGCTTGTGAAAATCACTGATGCATTGATCGAGTGTCAGGGGTCTCTTTGCGCAAATGCACGATAGACTTCTCAGTTTTTCGATCACCAATGTCCTTCAGCCATTGACGCCTAGCAGTAATGATTGTAAAATGGCTTAAGGCAAGCTAGGCCCCAAAACCAACGAAATTAAGTAGTTCTCTCAGTCGCTAACCTCCGGTTTTTATGAGAAAACACATCCCATCCATTGATCCCTTAGGTGGAAGATTACCTTATTCTGGTGCGATGTGAAGCCATATCAACGACCTCTATGTTAGTTTTAATATATTATTCACCATGTGGATATCTCTATCATCACCTTCTCTTTCACATCATCACATTGACCATGTTGTGCCATGTTAGTTGAGTCACGTCATTTGTGCCACATTAACTTCCATTTCAGGCTACACATCATCACAAGTGATTCACAAGGTCATCAGGGAACCATCAAGTTTGATGAAAAGGGTCAAAGGAAATAGTTGAGATAATGAAATCACCAACACCAATGTTACATCAGTCGTTGGCATGAATTACATGCAAATTTATTAAGCCATATAAGGTTTCAACTTGTCGATTCTCGATAGCTCGTCGACATCGACAAACCAAGACCCAACATCACACTTTTTCAATGCATGAAAAAATCCATCGATAATCGATTATCGTAAAGACAAGGTCATGATCTAGACATTTTGTTTTCCTCCTTGCACTAATCTGAACCATCCAAAGTCCAAAAATATATATCCAAACACCAAGGTTTCAAACTCGGTTAGAATTACATCGACATCAATGCCACATCGGTGATCGGTTGAGAACACGCTGGTGACATAAATCTTAAGGCATGTTGTATGTGCGGATGGCCAATAACACGTTGGCATCGACAAACACAAACCCATCATTATTCAATGAAACACATGAACGAGATCGCCGATGGCTGATTTCGACAGACTGAGTGCAATCTTAACCGTTTTCACTATCATGCATTTTGATCTAGACCATCCATATTCTATAATAAGGATTTTTAAATTCGTTATGTTTTAAGGAAAAATGGCCTCACTCACTGCATATTATTCCACAAGTTCAACCTATCCAAGAAGGCCACATTAGCTGAGGGAGACTTGTAACTTTGCATTGCACGATTTGTATTCTCATGTCATAATTTTTAAAATATCCCAAGGAAAGGGTCACACAACCAAATTTTCAAACATCCAACTTCGTCGGGGTCGATGATTAAACCTTGTGACAATTCGTTCAAACCATAAGCAGAAACATATCCCTGATCCCTGATTTTAACAATCATTTCACACTAATTTGTCATTGTTTAAGATTTTCGATCGAACAAATTAACATTCCCTTGCACCATCGATTAACATAGCACATTAAATCTAAGAGCATGGTGTTGATGACAAATTTAATTCCCAAGGATCTACAGGGATTATGTTGTACTAAAAAATGGTGAATTTGGATGGCACTGGTAGAAACAAGTTATTTGAATTTGGTTTGGCTCTTTTGTCTTATAATTATTTTCATAGAGAATTAGAGATCTTTGCACATCGGGATATCTTGTATAAACAAGTGTTGCACTCATTGCAGGATAAATTGTTTTCAAGTTTACTATTATTTCTGAAATCGATAAGTGATGAAAGCCCGAAACTCCAGTTTTTCTCATGTATTGTGTTCATTTTTGGTAAATTATTTGCGGTTTGATCGATGGAAAGTTTAATAGCATTGTCTTGTGTATGAGAAATTCCCCCTCGATGACCAACAACCCGTTAGTCACCAAAGACATCGAAGGGAAAGAAGATACTGGTTGGAGAGGCATCTAGCCCTGCTATTGCCAAAGAATTGTAGTTCACATCCAAAGTAGAGCATATAGTCAAAATGTCGCAGAAGAAACCACCAGCTCCACCACCACTCTACAAATATATAGACACAAGCACGATTTCTAAGGTATCTCTACCCACCTGACATGATTTATACAATAAAAAATGTAATGGTGATTTTCCTGAGTTCACTTTGCATAGCGATCCAGAAGTAAGAGTCCTGGATGACCATGTCTTTCAAAACATCAAATCGTCATCTCTGCACATGGTGGCCTACAAAATCCTGATTTTACCCTATGTGGAAACCTTAGAATGGATAATCAACCACACCAACACTGACAAGTGCTTGATAAACAATGTGAAGGATCAATGTGTTGGTGTTTTCCTGCCAATAGAGGTCAACACATATTACAAACTCAAGGAGCCCAAAGTTAGGCTTAACACTGAATTCATGGTCAAATTCTATGAACACCAGAACACTATTCAATTGTTGGCATCCTAGTGGAAGGAGGATAGGAATTTTGTGAATAGAGCCTCTGGATGGTACAATATTGTAAGCCTTAGAGAACCCTATATGTTCCTTATGTCTCTAATATGCCGATTGTATGGAGAGAAGGATTGCTCCAAGTTTTCAGAAGCTTAGAGTCCCCTGGAATATACAGTAGCCATATGTGGAAGCGTTTTCAACTAGGGCTCCATAATTTCAAAGAAATTGAGTATTAGGGTTGAGCAAGCCAAGAAACTAAAAGCAGGTGAAGTCTCTTCCTTCTTTATGGCCTCCTACCTATTATATGTAGTGTGTGCTAGAAACATCTTTCCAGGACCGAGTTTAAGATGGAATATCTTGGAGTTACCCATCCATGTTTATTTCATTGTTTTGTGGGAGAACACGTATAAGAAGTCTTATGCTACAATTTGTGATGAATTCCTGGCTAGAGTGTATTTCATAATTCTTAAGAAAAACTATCGAAGGATTTTTTATGCAACAAGAAAGGTCATATTCAGAGTATGGAATTGGTATCTGGAAGAGAAAAGTACTTACCTTATGATTTTTGGAGCCATCGGGGCACTGCATCTACTGCCAACTCACGTGCCAGATCGATTAGTGTTGGGGGGAATTCGGTACCAATCTATCTTGCAAGGCTTCAATACCTCCTTGGTGAAAGACAAGAAAATAAATTTTATCCCATATGGATTCTATTTAGGTTATCACTTTGTAAAAGAGATCACACAATCTAGAAAGGAAGCTCAAAGCCAGGTAGAGTACATGTTTTACACATGCAGGTATAGGAAACATGATCCAAAAACTTTAGTGGCCCAACATGCTAGTCAAGTAGCATCTCGTTGGTCATATGCACATGATAGTTTTGAAGATGAGATATTCATTGAAAATGTGTTGGATTGGGAAGAGGTCCTACAAAGGTAAGAGAAACGAGATCTTAGGAGATGATCAATTAGAATGTTTAGAAAAAAAATCAGGGTTTGTTGTATAGGCACAAAATTAAAATGCAAAGAAAACAAAAAGAAGAGCTTAAGCACAAAGGATCTTACTAGAATTTGAGAGAGCATTTTGTGAGCATGGGAAAAATCCTACCATTCAAGTATTAGGGCCCCCGATAATAACTCCAGTGGATGTGCACATGGAAGAAGAAGAATGAAAAAAACCTAGAGAAACTTCACCTACATGAAACAATGATCAACCATATGTGAAGCAGGTATAGGTAGAGCAACCGAAACTAGTAATAGGTGATCTAATTATAATATATGATGATGACAATGAAGATACAAACATTTTATAAGTTCCCATTATCAATGAATCCGTTGCAAAAATGAAAGACACCCATCCACCCTAGGTATCGCAACCTATGGATGTGGTAATGAGTCTTGATATAACTAAGAAAATCACCACTCCCTTGGAACAATATTCACAACCTCAAAACGATGGGGAAAATGGTCAAGAGGACAAGGAGGAAGAACATAACACATGAGGTGTCACCTCGGAAGGAAAGGAAAAGGGACATGACAAAGAGAAGGAAGGTTCTCAAGAGGAGAAAGATGAAAGTGATAGTGAAATTTCAATACCAAAAGAAAAGACCATGGATAAATAAGAGAATGGGGAAAATTTATATGTTGGGGAGAAACTTGGATATGACACACTTAGAAGCAACAAGAATGAGGAACAAAATATTGACAAAGTGAGTGGAAAAACTATAAAAAAACCTCTAACTCCTTCTTCACCCAAATAAATGACATCAACCTCAGTTTTAGTAGCAATGGATGTGACCAAAATCACCACTCACACCGAGAAAATGGAATAAATGCTCAAATATGTATAGATTGAACCCATAGGCAGTATTGGGAATCCTTCTATAGCCCCAGACCAATATTATGCAACAAGAGTAGATGAAGTGAACATCAGAAATCAAATACCAAAAATTGATAGAGGGAAGGAACCATCCATTGAACAATTTCACACTCCAGGTAGTCTAGGAAATTCTCTCTCATGGGGTGACCATCCAATTCCAGAACCTGTAGATGAAGTGGTAAATGTCTAGGCCATAACATATGATAGAAAGAGGAAGGTGGTGGTCAAGAGAACTAGAAATATGAGGATACTTACTTTGGACAACACTATAATGATAACTATGGAAGAAACCCTATTGGAAGCTAGGTAGTCCAAAGTAAGTGAATTACTAGGAGATGTAATGGCCATATCTAGTGACACCATCGATAGAGAAAGAGAATATGAGCATGAAGGAGAGTCCATGAGGATAGAACTTGTGCATCGTAGACACTAGGTCGAATACTATCAGGGGCACCTCTTGGGTGATCACTTTCATAAGGGATGAGTTCCAAGAAGGATACAACCAATTTCAATTAGAAAGGGATGTATTTATGGCTCAAGTTGTAAGATATCAAGAGGAGACTTGTTGGTTTTGATATCACACAAAGACATGATGAGATGGTCTGAAAGGTCCCACAAGGATTTGGTGTAGATTGGATACATCAGGGAAATCCATAAGGGTCGAGGAGAAGAGGAGCATGGTATCAAAATGCTTATGGATGAAATCTTAGCGAGATTCCAAAAGATGACATAATATTGTACACATCTAGTGGTGGAAATACAACAAAAGATGCAGGGCAAATGGAAAGAATGTCTCAGGAATTGGGACATGATAAACCAAAAAATGAGAGATATTAAAATCTTGAAATTTGATATCCCTGAAGACTTCACATACCTTAATGATATATTCAAGAATCTTAAGAAGCATGAATGAAAGTTTGAATCTGACATTCTCAAGATCAAGACTCTGGAAAAGGGACAAGTGAGAAGATTCACTGATGGGCCGATAGGAGCATCGATAATCTTGCGATACTTGAGTTCCAATATGGATCAATTCAAACTTCAAGTGATGGAAATGAAGGATGAGCTCAGTGAACCAATGGAACAACACCAATTTGCGTAACTCGATACCTGTACCGATATTTTTGTCTAATGGTCCGAGTATGACAAAGAAAATCCATTGACATAACGAAAAGACCATTGAGAGCATACATGTGGATGAGTCCACTTTACTATTTGTTTTTTGTACTTTAAGTGAACTTTGAAACTATTTTTAGTGTTTTTATTTTGTTGATTAATTGGGTTGGTTTTCATTGATGTCAACCCTTGAAGAAAGTTCGGTAGCTAATTCTGGTAGCACAATGGTTTGGGTAATGGACCCAAGTTTGTTTGATGGATAATGGTATGAGTTTTGATATATTTGCAGGTAAGACTATTCTATATGGATAGTACATGTCATTCTATTTTCGATGGTATGTGGAATGTCACATAACTCCTCACGGTTAGAGAGTTATGGCCATGTGGAGTTGGAGAACCCTCATGAGTCATTGCGAAGCCCCAAAAGGTCAAAGTAGTCAAAGTGGTTGCAAAAAAGAAATTATTTAAATAATAAAGTGAAGTTATGAGTGTACTATAAGTCAAAGTGGATACAAAAGAAATTATTTAAATAATAAAGTTAATGGATAAATTACTAAGTGGACAAGTGATTAGAAGTGGGTTAGCCCTAAAATAAGGAAAGTGGTTTAAGATATTTTAGAAGGTAAATAATAAAGTGAAGTGATGAGTGTACTATAATTCAAAGTGGATGCAAAATAAATTATTTAAATAATAAAGTTAACGGAGAAATTACTAAGTGGATAAGTGGTTAGAAGTGGGTTAACCCTAAAATAAAGAAAATGGGTTAAGATGGTTAAAAGGTAACCCCTTGAGGAAGCTACATGAAAGTATAAATAAGAGGTAATGATCTCTCATTTTAATCACACTTGAGAATATTGAATATATACAAGTTACTGAGGTAACCAAAGGATATCTAAACCCAATTTCAGAGGGAAGGTGAAGTAAAGAAGGTCAAAATTCAAGGGAGGATAAATTATTTTCATGATGCTTTCTAAGGTATGTTATTTACAGGTAATCTCACCATTTTTGCAATAACATTTTTTCTAGAATTCTTCAGACCGTGAAATTGGGAGGCCTTTGAGGAAACATATTCAAGTAGGTGTGATACAAATTTCATATTGTGGGTCTTTTTATTTTTGGAGTTACACTCCGTGGAAAATAGGGTTTGTGACTAGTCCTGAAACTAGTCTAAAACAAGTGTTTCGGGTAAAAACGTCATAACTTCTTCATAACAGATCCAAATTCAGTAAGAAAAAATGTATTGGTTAGAGTAAAGTATTTAGTATTCTTTGTACCATTTTTATATCCATACAACAAATATTCAGTGTGGGGCACACTCTACACGTTTTCTCTCTAGAATAAGACAAAATTCAACAAGGTATGCCATTTTTTCTATAACTCATTTTTTGAGAGGTTACAAGTAGTGAAACCTGGTGGAATTGCATAAAAGACACTGAATAACATTGTGTACTATTTTTATACCTTTATTCATTACAGGTACATAGTTATGATTATTTCAAGTTAGGGTTGTTGACTAATCCAAAATTAGTCATGTGAGACTAAAGCAAAGTTTGATGAAAATGCTAGTCTCTTGTTGTTAAAGTTAAGGAAGGTTTGCAGGTATGTGATCATATACACTAGGTCTATTAAAAAGTTACAAATCAATTTTTTATTATGAAATTGATGAGGGATTTTGGTTGAGGTACATGTTGGGTACATGGTTGAGACAAGTAGTTGATGAGTTGACACATACATGAGGTGTATAGTTGATGATGTTCGTACATCTTGATGAGTCATAGTTTATGCGTATTTGATGTATGATTGGTACACATTTGGTGCATGGTTGATGCACTCATTGATGGTACAGGTTGAGTTATAGGTTGGTGCATGGTTGATGCACTTGTTTATGGTACATGTTGATTACAGGTTGTTTGGACAGGTTATTGTGACAAGTTATTTGTACAGTTTTGGTGCATGTTTGATGCATTTGATTATGGTATAGGTTGATGTATGTTACATGCTGGCACAAGTTATTGGTACAGGTTGTTACAGGTTGATTTTAGGTTGATTGGTACATGTTTACAACAATATATCTCATAGTGATAGTGTGACAGTGGTTTCATCATTCTACTTCTATGTTAGGGTGGTTGGATGGGGCAAGGACATGTGGTTTTAGCCACCTTTTGGTTGTAGCCAGAGAACATAGGGGGTTGTATCCTCCTTCTAGTTGTAGCCAGAGAATTGGGGAGTTGGAGTTTCCCTAAGGTTGTATCCTGAGAAACTAGGGGGTTGGAGCCTCCTTCCAGTTGCAGCTGGAAAACAAAGGAAGTTGGTGCTTCCAATGAATGTAATTCTTAAAGACATATAAGAAAAAACATTATGTGGTTTTCTCCCACTTTGGATTTCCACGTAAAAACATTGGTGTACTGTGTATGTGTATGATTTCTCATTTGTTCATTGTTTATTTACTCTACAACTATTGGATGATAATGCTACATTGATATGACACTTCCATTTTGTGGTTAAAAAGGATTATTTCTCTATTACTGATTCACCCCCCCCTATTACTGATTCACCCCCCCCTCTCAGTAATCCAACAATTGGTATCAGAGTCAGTTCCTTCAAGAATCATTTTAACCACTGAAAGGTATATGATGGAGAGTCACAACATGTATAAACATGGAATACCACAATTTGATGGACATAAGTATGCATTATGGAGCAAAAGGATGAAAACATATATACAAGAACAAGGATTTGAAATATGGAAATCTATAGTAGATGGATACAAAGAACCAACAGTTCCGACAACAAGTGAAAGAGAAATAAAACTTGGTCAAAATAATTCCAAAGCCAAAAATGCACTTCTGAATGGTCTCGGTGAATCATTATACACCAAAGTTATGCATTGTAAATCCGCTGAAGAGATTTGAGACAAACTTCAAAATATTTATGAAGGAGATTCAAAATTCAAAGAAACAAAGCTTCAAACTTACAAAGGTCAGTTCAAACAACTAAAGATGAAGGAAGATGAGAATATTGCAGTTTACTTCTTACGAGTCGATGAAATAGTAAATGCAATCATAGGATTGGGAGAAGAAATTAAAGAATCTGTAATTGTTCAAAAGTTACTAAGATCTCTTCCTATGAGATTTGATCCTAAGATATCAACACTAGAAGAAAAAGAAGATCTAGACTCAATAAGCATGGACCAACTACATGGAATCTTCACAACATATGAAATGAAAACTGAATAGGAAAATCTAGATATAAAAGAAGCATCTTTCAAAGCATCCAAAAGGTCAAAGAAAAAGGGAAAGAAAAAAGAAAAAAAACATAGCAGCAACAATGAAATCTAGGAATATGATGAAGAAATGACCAATTTTGTCAAGAGATTGAACAAGGAAAACAACGACAGATATAAAGGTAAGCTTCCATTGATTTGTTTTAATTGTGATGGTATTGGTCATTTTGCTAACAAATGTCCTCATAAGAAAAATAAGGGGAATGATGAAGATTACTCAAATAGAAAACAAATATATAAAGGAAAAGGAACCACAATTTTTTTTTTCAAGAAAATATTATGCACCAAAGAAGACATCTCCTCATTAGATGAAGATGAAGTCAGTGACAGTGAGACAAAAAAAGTTCTATTCATGGTAGTAGAAGACTCCGATAAAGAAGACACCAAAGAAGAATATGAAGACGAAGAAGTTGACTATCGAGAAGAATTGTTGACTGCCATAGAAGTTATAAGAAGAGAAAAGAGGAAAAACAATAAGATAAATATTAGATATCATTTTCGAGATTAAATGCATAGTGTAAGTCATTACTCTATTACCCATATCCATGAGTATTATTCGCAACTGACCAATAATTCTCATGATTTGAATAGTCTTCTTAGAACTCATTACATCGGGTGATGCTCACAGGGGTGAAGAAATGGGATTGGAACCAATGAAATGAATCGCATAGCATCAATCATCACTTCCGAGGCTTGCACCCGACAACCAGGACTTCCCAGGTGGTCACCCATCCCAAGATGCCTCTGGCTCAAGCATGCTTAACTGTGGATTTTTCCCCACAATCAAGCCCACTTATCTTGCTACCCCATTTGCAAAACCTTAGCAAGTATTGTGCCTTATGAACTATCTAGTTAGAGATCCCTTCACTCTTATTATTTAAGCATAGAGGGGCTTCCACAGTGCAACATATTAGATATCATTTTCAGGATTAACTGTGTAGTGTAAGTCATTATTCTATGACCCATATCCATGAGTATTAGTCGCAAGAAGCTACAAGCAGAACTAGACAAGAAGGAAGACACTTAAGAACTAAAGAAGATCATCACAGTATTGAAGGTTCAAATAGAATAATATAAAAGAATTGAAGAAGAACTCAAAGAATAGTTAGAAGAAAGAGACAGGATCATTGGAAATTTTGAAGCAGATATTGTCAGATTGAGCAAGGATCTTAAAAAATAAAATATGCAGAACAAATCAAAAGTTTTAGATGACATTATTAGTAGTAAAAGTCATAATCATGACAAGTCTGTACTTGGATACAATCAGACAGAAAATGGATCAAGCTCCAAAGAAACAAAACAAGAAATATATCGAAAACGTTATGAAAAAACAATCAAAGGGGATAGGAAGACCTACAAGGAAGATTACAGGGACACTCCACCGAGAAGATTCAGATTTCAGAATCAATGACCAACAGAAACAAATAGACCTCAGGAAGAAGAAGGATTCATAAGAGTAACTCCTTTCAGAATATCTTCAACTCTAAGGTATCGAACTATCTTTTTGGGTTTATGTTATGCATGGAATAATTTTGGACATAAAGCTGTAAATTACAGAGCTAATAACATGAACATAAATGGTTATCCAAGAAGGCCTAGTGAAACACAAAGAAGAATCTACAACAAGTTTGAATCATTGAGCACTGAAGTGGAATGAAACAAGTGAAATAACTTTGGACACATGGCCAAAGATTGTATAATGATAGTCCCTCCTAGAGAACCACAATCGAACAACAAAAGTCATAGATAGGAGCCTCAGAAGAGAACATGGATAAGAAAGAAGAATCAGTATAACAATGAATAATGCACAATTGCTCTACAAGCTAAGAAGAATAAGCGTGGTTGGTATGTTGATAGTGGATGTTCAAAACACGAAGAACAAGTGAACAAAGACCAGGTCCCAGAGATCGCAAGATTGGAAATAAAACAAGATGAGTAAAATTCTATAGAGAAAAGGAAAGATATCAGATACAAAAATATTTGGAAAATAAATGAAAGAAAAGAAGGATAGGTAAATAAGGAACAAGTTCAAGAGATTGTACTTTTAGGCACTGTAGTGAAATATGAATCCACATATAGAAAGAAAGAAGTCAGATCTCAGAGAGTTGATGAATCTACTAATGAAGATGATGATGAATACACTTCAAAGAAGGAATTGTTCTGAGCCATCCATCTTAGAGACTCCCAGATAATATGAATAATAGATAGGAGGAGTCTATGCGGTAGCTGAGACAGAACAAAGAACCATCCTTCGAGCATCTTGTAGAATTTGAGTAGACAGATTCAATGCATTCAGTTAGCAAAAGTACAATATGATAGATTGATCAGTTGTAGTAGTACTTCATGATAGTACAATGACATATGAGTCAAAATTATGGACAATTGTGTAGCAGAGTCTTGAATAGTATGGAAATATATGGATGTGAAATCAACTTTTCTGAATGGGGAACTTGAAGAAGAAGTCTACATTGAACAACTGGTTCCTAGAGCATGGTACTCTAGACTGGACAAATATCTATAGTAGGCAGGGTTCAAAAAAGGAAGTGCAGACAACAACCTATACATCAAGGTAACTCAAGATGGTATTTTATTAATTGAAGTTTATATTGATGATATTATTTTTGGAAGTATTGATGATAGGTTAAGCCATAAATTTGCAAAGGATATGCAGAATGAATTTTAAATGTCATTACTTGGATAACTATCGTTCTTTCTGGGTATTCAGATACGTCAAAGAAACCAAGGAATTTTTATTTCTCAAACTAAGTATATCATAGAAATGCTAAAGAGGTTCGAAATGGAAGATTGCAAACCAGTTACCACTCCTATAAAAACCAATTGCAAGTTGAGCAAAGATAATGATTCAAAGTCTATAGACCAGAGGAAATATAGGTCAATGATTGGTAGCTTACTATATGTGATAGCATCCAGGCCATATGTAATGCATGAAGTTGGAAAGGTGGCACAATTTCAAGCAGAACCAAAGGAATCACATGTATTAGTAGTGAAGAGGATTTTTAGATATCTCAAAGGAACAAAAGAGTTTGGATTATGGTATCCAAAAGGAAAGGATCTATCACTTATTTCCTACACAGATGCAAATTGGGCAGGTTTCATTGATGATCGATGAAGCACCAATGAAGCAACGTTCGACTTGGGTGAGTGTTTAGTATCTTGGCTAAGCAAGAAACAATCATCAACATATTTATCTACAACTGAAACAGATTATATTGTAGCAACAAGATTTTGTACTCAGGTTCTATGGATGAAACAATATTTGACAGATATACAGGTTGAGTATGATGAGCCCATTCCAATATATTGTGATAATACAAGTGCAATCAATATCTCAAAGAAACCGATAATTCACTCCAAGACGAATCACATTCCAATCAAGTATCACTTTCTACGGGAACAGGTTGCAGAGAAGTGTTAGAGAACTGGGAGGGGGGGGTGAATTAGTTGTTACTGTGATTAATAAATTATACCCATTTTAAAATCATTATAGAACACTCAATGATGATCACAATAATTTAGGGAAGTAAGCAATAGAGTATTCAACATCAATCGCACACATGAATTATACATAAATAAATATTCCTGAGGAAACCCATAAAGGGAGAAAACCTCTTCTTCTTTGAATGATAGGCATTATTTTTATGTTCTGTGCATCATCTATCTTTGAGCACAAACTCAATGTGAGGCTATCACCTCTATTTTACAAGATGCAACTTGATGAGATCACCAACCCTCTGGTTTCTCTAGCACCCACTAGAAGGAAGAACCAACTCCTTGAGTGTTCCAGCACCAACTAGATGGAAGCACCAACTTACAGTCACACAGGCACCAACCTGTACAACAGAGAAAAATAGTTCTCCCTTACACCACCCTACCACCCTGTTTTTTCTAGTTGCAACCAGATGGAAGATACAACTCCCTGTGTTCAAGAACCCACTTGAAACTCTAAGGACAACAGTCCTCCCTAGCACCACCCTACCACCCTGAGATATAAATCTTTTCTTTCTGAAATTTATTACAGTGATACAATATTTATCAATGGCTTACCAGTATCATCACTGTTTGGCTACATTGTTCTTCTCTTCCTGCATCAGTGTGTTCCTTCTCTTATCTTCTTGTGCTTAAGTTCTCATACAGTCTGTTGTTTTCACCATTTCTACTATGTCCATCTTATGCTCTTCATCTTTGCATATTTCATGCTCTGTTCCTGTTGTATCCTTGATCACATACAGTTCAACTTGTTTTACTGAGAAAGAAAAACCTCTCTCTGTCACAACATTTTTCTTTTATTCCTGCTCTCATCATCTGTTATACTCCGCATCTTGAAATCTCAAGTCGGGAATCCAAAAAATGCTCAGGAATCTAAAAAATGCTAAGGAATCATGATTCCAATGCTTAGGAACAATGATTCAACTGCTCAGGAATAATGATTCAGTTAGTGCAACTGAATCGTAACTGATCAATAAATCACAAGATGAAACAACAACCCTTCGATCATATTTTGTTTGATCAACGCCGTTGGATTTTTTGCATAGAGGCATTTTTGACTTTTCAATGCGTAACCTTTGATGTGGAGCCTAGAAGCGCTAGATCCTTACCCTATCTTTCATTGATGTGACCTTGGGTGATGGTCTCACATGACCACATGATTACGGGCACAAGCTCTTTTCTCATTAGCCTCCTGTCGCATGTGACCTCGGGCTACGTCCTTGTGTAAGTGAATGATTGTGGGTGTGTCCAAGAGTGGTTTGGGATCGACCTCTTTTCTCCCTGCAATCCACCTCCAGCTACCACGTACCCTTTCTCCAAAATCATGGTTTCAATTGTGTCCCACTGTTAACTTTTAAAAGTTCGCACGCCTTCAATCCCCACAATGTGATGGGACCATCGATATCACGATATTGACGGTGCTCCTAAACTGATGGATCAGCTCTAACCTTCTTAAATCAATGAATGTGATCTATTTCATGATCCGGGCTCTGAGAGTTTCAAATATCAAACCCTTCTTTCCTCCGTATGCCAATATTCTGGAGTCGATGATCTGTGGACACCTGTCCTTCTTAATCAATGGCTCAACCTCTACTGCAGGAATTTGACTGTTCAACCAGATCAATGGTTCTGCGGCCCCTTAATCGATTCAACAGTCGAGATCTCCTTCACTACTCTAGGCTTCGGTGATTTCAATTCTCAACCTTCACGCTCTCCCATAATTCTTTTAGCTGAAGTCCACAGATTCCTGCCATGTGTCCTCCTTAAATCAACGGTCCTCGTTCACTTCGGGACTTCGGCCTTTGGCAATTTCAAACCTTTCTCCTCCACATTTTCCTGTAGTAGTTTTGCTTGGAGTCAACGATATATTGACACGTACCCTCCTGTATGATCAATGATCATAAGTGACTTCAACCCCTCGGGACTTTAGGCTGATCGCTGCTTCATTCTCCTCTGGAGTGGTCACTTGCTAAATAAGTCATAAACAATGCAGACCACTTGCTGTCGGTTAACACTTCCACTTAGACTGTCCTTTCACTATACTAGATCAACAATTGAGAATGAACCCAAAGTGATCTTCAGATTGGGTGACTCATGTCCATTTTGGGACTTTGACATTCGGGACTTCAGGACTTTAGGCATCTGCTGGTGGTGAAACTCCCGAAGTAAAACTCCCATAGTGACGTAACTTGCTTACATCACTTGATGATGTCGCACGAGCAGAGTGTCTGCCACATGTCACTCAGATTCATGATTTGCACGTACCTGAAATGCCGATTTCATCTTGAAACTTGTCATTATCTGACTGTGCCATGTGTCTTTGCTGACGTGGGTGATATGTGTAGGTAGTGTAGTAGAGTGTGACATGTAGCGGGTATTGGAGTGTGACGTCGGAGTGCAGAGGTGGTATGTATGAGTTGTTTGGTGGTTTACTCAGAGGGGGGGTTAGGTGTTAAATGGTACTGAGTGAGGGGGGTTCGAGTTGAAAGGAAGGTGACACGTATACGGGTCCCACATGGGAAATACCACCAACTCGGACCCCCCCACAGTTAAAGGCAGAAAGGTCGAGGGGTCTGATATGCCCTATTGACCTTAGATCTGAGTGTTTGATTATCATTCGATGATATTAGAGTGCCCTTCTTCTAACTTATCATGTCCTTCCACTTTAGAATAATCTAACGACTGAAATTTACTTTTGCTCTCTGGCTGTCTAGACTTTAGGGATTCCAAATCTCAAAATTTGCTCCCTGTTTATCCTATCTGTCACTTAATTTGATCCGATGGTCATGAAGACTCTCGAATCAGATCCACGATCAAGGATTTTGATCCAGATCATGTTTCTGTACTATGATTTCCCTTCTGATATTTGATCTCTGCATACTATTTGCTTCTCCTCCTAAGCTTATGCTTTTCCTATTTTCCATCATCATTGTTGTTCTTGCCATCAATGACAAGAACACACTTCCTGTAAAACATGCCAATAATATCCCCATTTGGCATTGATGGAAACCCTGAAAGGCTACACTATTCTACTTAGACCTCCGAATGTAGGATCCAGACCACATATTTTCTCCCCCTTTGACATCAATGTCAAATAAAACATGCTCCCCCTGAGTTGTTGTAATACTTTTTTGGAGGTATCAGATATTCAACCAACACATACTCCCCCTGACATGATGGACTCTCTTAGGTGAGAGAAGGGATGACACCCAACTTCTTACGGAGATATTCAAATGGTGTCTTGGCTAGGGGTTTAGTAAATATGTCTGCAATTTGTTATGTGGAAGGAATATAATTCAGCTGAAAAACTCTATTTGTAACCTGCTCTTTGAGAAAATGATACTTTATTGCTATATGATTCGTCTTTGAATGGAGATCAATATTCTTCGAGACACTAATGTCACTGGTGTTATCACAGTGAAGTGGAATGGGATCAGTATAAGTTACCTTCAAATCTGCAAGAGTTTGTATCATCCATAAGATTTGAGTGCAGCAAGTAGCAGCATCAATGTACTCTGCCTTTGTAGTTGATAATGAAATAGGTCCTTGCTTCTTACTAAGCCATGCTACTAGCGAATTACCTAAGAAGAATGCACCTCTACTGATGCTCTTTCTCTAATCCAAACAGTTTTACCAATCAACATCTGAATATGCAGTTAATTGAAAATTCTGATTTTTAGGATACGAGAGACCATAAGTCATTGTACCCTTCAAATATTTGAATTTCCTTTTGAAAATTGTTAAATGAATTTGTTTAGGAGCAGACTGAAAATGACCTACCATTCCAACAACTTGCATTATATCAGGACGAGATGTTGTGATGTACATAAGATTACCTATCATTGATCGATATGTTCTTTGATCAACATCAAGTGAAATATCATCTATACTGAGCTTGGAACCAACCACCATAGGTGTACTAATAGGAGAGGAATTTTCCATCTGAAACTTCTTCAACATATATTTCAAATACTTTTCTTGAGATATAAATAGCCTTGCAAAAATCTGATTAATTTCTAAACCAAGAAAATATGACAATTCTCCTATCAAGGACATCTCAAACTCAGTCTACATTGAATTAGAAAACCATTGAACTGAAGGGTCATTAGTGCATCCAAAAATAATGTCATCTACATAAAACCAAAACAACTAATGAATCATCACCTTCAGAATTAATGTACATATTACTGTCAATAATACCTTTCTTAAACTCTTTGTTCTATAGAAATTTGTCCAGTCTATAATACCATGCTCGTGGTGCCTGTTTCAATCCATATAATTCCTTTTTCAACTTACAGACATAGTCAGGATTATTTGTCAGTGAAATCCTTCAGGTTGCTCCATATATACTTCTTCTTCTAGATCTCCATTAATAAATGCAGACTTAACATCCATCTGATATACTTTAAATTTATTATGACATGCATAGGCAAGAAATGTTCTGATGGCTTCCAATCTTTCCACTGGTGCAAACATTTCATCAAAATCAGGTCCTTCAGCTTGTGCATATCCCTTACAGACCAATATCCCTTACAGACCAATATGGCTTTATTCTTAACAATTTGTCCTTTTTCATTCATTTTATTCATAAACACCCATTTGGAGCCAATTACATTCTTATCTGCAGGTCTAGGAACAAGCTCCCAAGTATAGTTCTTCTCAATTTGATCCAGTTCCTCATTCATTGATTTTAACCAATTTACATCTTTACTGGATTCATTAAAGTTATTGGGTTCCACCATGGATATGAAGGCTATATGTGATTGCTCGGTGTCTTTGATTATCCTTCTCCTAGTTTGTACACCTTTGTCTTTCTCACCAATTATCTGACTTGCAGGATGATTCTTTTGAGTAATTCTAGAGGAAGGATTTGATGTTGTCTACTGATTTGAGTCTGCCTGAGTATTTGTATCTTCATCTAACTCAGAGTCTTCTTTTTCTGATTCTTGGACCTGTTCATCTTCATCTTCAGTTGTGTCCTCTGTCGTAGACTCAATATTGCTCACCTCACTTACTGGGACTCCTTCATAAACCTTTAAATTAATGCAATCAACTAATTTATACAATATTTTGTTAAAGCATCTATTTCCTTTACTATTGGTAGCATATCCTAAGAAGATGCCTTCATCATCCCTGTCATCATACTTGCCAAGGTTTTCATTATTATTCTTTATGTAGAACTTACTCCCAAATACTTTGAAGTGTTTGATTGAATCAGGTCTTCCATACCACAATTCATAAGGTGTCTTGTCACTGTGTGGTCAGAGGTGGGCTTTGTTAAGAATATGGACTATTGTGTGTATTGCTTCTACCCAGTAGGTTTGACCAATGTTCTTCTCATTCATCATTGACGTGACCATTTGCTAAATTGTTTTGTTTTTCCTTTCAACTACTCCATTTTGCTATGGAGTTCCTAGGATTGTGTATTCTCTCTTGATCCCATGTTTATCACAAAATTCCTTGAAATCACTTGACATAAATTCTCCTCCTCTGTCTAATCTTACTGCCTTTAACTTGTTACCTATTTGATTCTCAGTTAAAGCCTTAAATATTTTAAATTTCTCAAATGATTCAACTTTTTCTTTGAGAAAAGAAACCCAAGTGAGTCTGGAGTAATCATCAATGATTAGCATGAAGTAGTTTTCCTTCCCTGTGCCTTCCTATCTTGATGGTCCACATAAATCCATATGAACTAATTGGAGTGGTTTCTCTGTTGAAGTAGAGCTCTTGGATTTAAACTGTGTCCTGGTTATCTTTCCTACTTGGAAGGGTTTACACAAAGAATCTTGTGGCTTTGATATTCTTGGAAGATCTTTTACTGCCTCAAGATTTTTGAGCTTGATTAAGTGGTCAAAGTTTAGATGTCTAAGTCTCCTATTCCATAACCATATTTCATCATGTTTTCTTAGATGACAGTCTTCTCTATCTTCTTTCAGCACGTATACATTATTATATGTTCTTATGCCTTTAGCCACCACTCGTCTTGAGTTTACAGACTTTATCTTACAATCTTTGGAAGTGAACACCACTTCACATCCTCTGTCACACATTTGAATTACACTGAGAAAATTATGTTTCAGCCCATCTACAAGCAGAACATCCTAGGATTTTCCTTTACCATTACTCAAACTCACCATCCCTTTACCCTTGATTTTACCTGGTTCATCATTTCCAAATCTCACATTTCCTGTTTTTCTTTTACTTATAGACAAAAACTTATCCTTGTCTCCAGTCATGTGCTTGGAACATCCACTGTCTATATACGAGGGGTCTTTTTGTTTTTGAGATGAAAGTACTAGACCACATTTTTCACTATATTTCTTTTTCCATGTACTAACATTTCTAGCTAAGGGTTTTATCCTTGGATCTACTTTGTAATTCTTCAAATGGCAGTTTTCATCTTTGTGGCCGAAGTTATGACAGCTATAGCATTCGAGCTCATTGTTCAATAGGTCAAAGTGATTGGTGCAACTTTGTCTACTCATTGACTATTTAGTTCTATGTTGCAAAGAAGTTTTATTTCTTGATCTCCTCAGTTGCATGCCTCTAAACTTAATTTGACAATTTGAAATATTATGACCAAAATTAGAGCAGTAAAAACAATAGTTGTGGAAGAAATTTTGGTACCTGAAGGATGGGATTCTTCTTGGCATTTGTTGCTCCATCTTCTGATATCTTTTCTTTTTATCAGGGATCATCTTGTCTTTATTAGATTTTGGTGGCAGAGTACTCACATGGTCTGATTGTTTGTTGACTTGGAACTTGATCATATTTACTAGCTATTTGTTTTTAGGATGCTTGTTTCTTGAACCTCTTACATAACCTAAACCAGTCTTCATCAAAGGATATCTCTGTTTGCTCAGAATGTCATTTATTTCTGCTGAGGATTTAATGCTTGGAATATTTTGGAGATACAATGCTTTAAAATTCTCCATCTCTTTTCTAGCTTTTACTACCTCTTCTTCCAAGGCTTCACATCTTTCCTTCTTCTATGATAACTGATGTTTCAGAATGTCATATATTTTCTTTTTCTCTTCTAATTCCACTTTTAGCAGGGAAAAGTCTTCATCAGGTTTTTTTAATTTTTTTTCTCGAATTGTATCAACAATTGTTTTTTCTTTTTCTTCTTAAATTTGAGTCTAACAATTTCTTCTAGGGCACTGATTAGTTCTCCTTCCAAGTCAACCACAAGTTCTTCATCATTAACATCACTTCTTGTGATTTTATTATCATAATCCTATTTTTCCATAAGCATAAATTCATTAACCTTATCTTCATAAGCAAAATCACTATCTGTGTCTCCTGAAGAGTCATCATTGTTTACACATAAGCTTTTATTTTTACCAAATATCTTGGATTTGTACTTCTCTTCACCTTCAACATTCTGGTCCTTCTTCTTGTGTGGACACTTAGATGCAAATTGACCTATCTTTCCATAGTTAAAACATTTGAAGGGAAACTTTCCTTGGTACTTTCTTGATCCTTTCTTTAGTCTTCTCACAAATTTTGCTTCAATTTCATCAGGCTCATAATCTTCATTCTTATCTTCTTTAAATGATGATTCTCTAGTGGTGGGTTTATCTTTACCTATCCTAATTTCATAAGTAGTCAAAGTTCCTAGGAGTTGGTCAATAGGAAGAACTTTTAGATCATTAAGTTCTTCTATAACATAGACCTTTGGGTTGAACCTATCTGGCAGAGATCTCAAAATTTTCTGAACTAAAGAGGCTTCCTCAATTTTTCACCAAGTCTTTTCATTGCATTTACTATTTCTTCAACTCTCATAAAGTACTTCCCAACTGTTTCATCCTCTTTCATATTTAGTTGTTCAAAATGTAATCTACAGGTTTGAATCTTGGCACCCTTTACCTTCTCATTACCTTCATAACTGCTAATGAGTTTGTCCCACATTTCGTTGGCAGATTCTAAGTGCATAAATTTTACAAATTCTACTTCTGCAATCCCACTCAGAATAGCATTCATATCCTTAGCATTGAATCTAAATTATAACTTGTCATCCTTAGAAGCTAGTACAATTGGATAAACATAACTAGTCTCTACCACATACCAGACATATGCACCTAAAGCCATTATGTAGGTTCTCATCCTAACTTTCCAGAAGGAAAAGTTTGTTCCATTGAATAGGGGGCCCTTATTGGTTGAAGTTCCTTCATGGATAATCATGTTTAATCTCTAGGATCTACCCTTAGATAAAAGGAACCCACTCTGATACCAATTGTTAGACAATTGAGAGGGGGGGGGGTGAATCAGTTGTTACTATGATTAAACAATTATACCCATTTTAAACTCATTATAGAACACTCAATGATGATCACAATAATTTAGGTAAGTAAGCAATAGAGTATTCAACATCAATCACACACATGAAGTATACAGAAATAGATATTCCTGAGGAAACCCAGAAAGGGAGAAAACCTATTCTTCTTCGAATGATAGAAAATCTTTTTATGTTCTGTACATCATCTATCTTTGAGCACCAAATCAATGTGAGGCTACCACCTCTATTTTACAAGATGCAACTTGCTAAGAGAACCAACTCTCTGGTTTCTCTAGCACCCACTAGAATGAAGAACCAACTCCTTGAGTGTTCCAACACCAACTGGATGGAAGCACCAACTTCCAGTCACATAGGCACCAACCTGTACAACATAGAACAATAGTTATCCCTTGCACCACCCTACCACCCTTCTTTTTCTGGCTACAACCAGATGGAAGTTACAAATCCCTGTGTTCAGGAACCCACTTGAAACTCTAAGGACAACAATCCTCCCTAGCACCACCCTACCACCCTGAGATATAAATATTTTCTTTCTGAAATTTATTTCAGTGATACAATATTTATCAATGGCTTACCAGTCTCATCATTGTTTGAATACACTACTCTACTTTTCTCTGCTTGCATCAATGTGTTCTTGCTCACATCTTCTTGTTCTTAAGTTCTTATGTAGTCTGTTGTTTTCACCATTTCTTCTCTATCCAGCTTATGTTCTTCATCTATGCATCTTTCATGCTCTATTCCTTTTGTTTCCTTGATCACATACAATTCAACCTGTTTTACTGAGAAACAACAACCTCTCTCT
Source organism: Picea engelmannii (assembly GCA_009831015.1). Classification (NCBI taxonomy): domain Eukaryota; kingdom Viridiplantae; phylum Streptophyta; class Pinopsida; order Pinales; family Pinaceae; genus Picea; species Picea engelmannii. Next base: position 248,958 of record ML786186.1, on the reverse strand, counting down.
GTCATGAAAATTTTCTTTTATTCATGCTCTCATCATCCATTACACTCCACATCTCCAACACTCAAGTCAGGAATCTAAAAAATGCTCAGGAATCATGATTCCAACGCTTAGGAACAATGATTCAACCACCCAGGAACAATGATTCAGTTAGTGTAACTGAATTGTAACTGATCAAGAAATCACGAGATGAAACAACAACACTTCGATCAGATTCAGTTTGATCAACGTCATTGGATTATTCACACAGAGGCCTTTTTTACTTTTCAATGAGTAATCTATGATGTGGAGCCTATAAGTGCTAGCTCCTTCCCCTATCTTATGCTGATGTGACCTTGGGCGATGGTCTCATGTGACCATGTGATTGTGGGCGTGAGATCTTTTCTTGTTAGCCTCCTTTCACATATGACCTTGGGCTACGTCCTTACATAAGCAAATGATTGTAGGCATGTCCAAGAGTGGTTTGGGATCAACCACTTTTCTCCCCACAATCCACCTCCAGCTGCCACATACCCTTTCTAAAAAACCGTGGTTTCAATTACGGCTTACCCTTAAATTTTTAAAGTTCACACACCTTCAATCCATACAATGCGACAGGACCATTGATCTCACGATCTTGACGATGCTCCTGAACTGACGGATCATATCTAAACTTCTTAAATCAACGACTGTGATCTATTTCGTGATTCAATCTCTAGGATTTTAAAATCTCAAACCCTCCTTTCCTTCGTACACCAACATTTCGGAGTCGATGATTTGCAGACACCTGTCCTTCTTAATCGATGACTCCACCTCTACTTCAGGAATTTGACCTTTCAACCAGATCAACAGTTTTGTGGCCCCTTACTCGATTCAACATTTGAGATCTCCTTCGCTACTCTAAGCTTCGACGATTTCAATTCTCAACCTTCACGCTCTCCCATAACACTTTTAGTCGGAGTCCACAGATTCTTTCCATGTGTCCTCCTAAATCAACGGTCCTCGTTCACTTCAGGGCTTCGGCCTTCGAAAATTTCAAACCTTTCTCCTTCGCATTTTCCCAGAGTAGTTTCCCCTGGAGTCAACAATCTATTGGCATGTACCCTTTTGCACGATCAACAAGCATAAGTGACTTTGGCCCTTTGGGACTTTAGGATGATCATTGCTTCATTCTTGTCCAAAGTGGTCACTTTCTAAATAAGTCATAAACGGTGAAGACCACTTGCTGTCGGTTAACACTTCCACTTACACTATCCTTCCACTATACTAGATCAATGGTTGAGAATGCACCTGAAGTGATCTTCAGATCGTACAACTCATGTCCATTTCAAGACTTTGGGACTTTAGGCATCTGCTGGTGGTGAAACTCCCGAAGTAAAACTCCTGGAGTGACATAACTTTCTTACGTCACTTGATGATGTGGCACGAGACAACTGTCTTCCACCTGTCACTCAGATTTGTGATTTCCATGTACCTGAAATGTCAATTTCATCTTGACACTTGTCATTATCTGACTGTGCCATGTGTCTTTGCTAACGTAGGTGAGACATGTAGGTAGTGTAGTTGATTGTGACGTGTAGTGGGTAGTGGAGTGTGATTTCGGAGCACGAAGGTGGTATGTATGAGTTGTTTGGTGGTTTATGTTACACCTCAAAATTAGTCACTTCAATAGTGTCACAAGTGTCGTCATTACAAGTGTTGTAAGTGTCGCATTTTGTCTGCAAATGTCGCATCTTGACTACAATTGTTGCAAGTGTCAAAAAACATCATACTACCATCTTTCCCATGTCGAGCTTCTAACAACATCATAAATACACTTAAGACACCTCAAAGACTAATTTAGAAGAAGAGAAGTCACTTGACAGGGAGTACAAACCTTTTGACACTGAAAGAACCACTAAAAAATGAATTTTGGAGAGGAGGGCTCCCCTACCCACTGTCAGGGAGTGTTGGTGCTCCCTGAACCTCTTTGGGGGATTGTTTGAGCACCTTGTGCACCCTTTTGGGGGAGCGCTACTCTTTTTTTAGCAAATTCTGGGTCTGTTGAGGCAAATCAGGGAAGAATCCCTCAACTCCTGAAGGTATTTGGATTCAAATAGATGGCCAAGGCATGATCTTAGGGAATATCCTCAACTGAAGGAGAGGAATTCTCAACTTATCCCAAATATCTATCAAGTTGTTGGGCCTCTCCAAGGTTATATAAGGAGGCCTTCTCATGGTGAAAGGTATAATGGAGATTGAGAATTATACCTAACTTATGATCTCATAAGAAGGTGTTGACATGGAAAAGATTGGAGATGTGAAACTTATGATCTCATGAGTGAGATGTCATCAAATAAATCAATGGAGATTACTTGAGAAAAGGGGTTGGACAAGGAGAAATGGAAGAAGCTGTTGCACCTTCATTTAAAGGATTATAAGTACTTTTACTTGTTCTCATTAATAATCAATGCTTGGCCTGTTTCTTTCAAAATTATGCTTGTTCCATATGAGTTTGTCTGCAGTATATGGATCTATGTTTGAGCTAATCTTAGTAGAGTAGGAAGTCTTTTGTACCTTTGTTTGTTCTTCAGGACCTATCAGGGAGCTCAAGATCAAAGCTCGGCTAGGACTTTGCAAGGACAAACATCGCTAATAAGGTACATATATTTATCCTTCTCTTTCATTCATTAGCTTGATAGGATCTAAAAGGAAGTCAGTGTCCATGCTAAGCACTTTTCTGTCTTGGCCTTAGGAGTCTAGAGACCAAGAGGGAATCCACTTGTCCGCAGGGGGATTCACCTACAACAGAAATTGGTGACTCCACTAGGGAGGAGCTCTGATTTTTGTTTCCATTCCCAGATCTTGTTTTGGCCCTTTGCCCACTGATTTGATCTTCTCCATATTTTCATGTTGATTCTTAGATTTGTTTGATTTCCTCTTTATGTCATCATGATCACCTTGATTGACTGAATTTCCTCGATTTTTTGAGTTTCTGGGCTTTTTTTTCTGAGTTTTTGGAGCAGAGCGTTCCCCTCCTATTGCTGTCAGAGTGCTAGCACTCCCCTTTAGCCTTACACAGAGCATTGGAATGCTCTGGTGCCCTTTACACCAGAGAGCTACCCCATTTTTGTGAGAAATTCTCCAGCATTTTCGTCTTATGAAGCTATTTCTTGGTTTTGGATTTTGCTCAGGGTCCCATGCTCTCAGTCCATCTTGATATTGTCTTTCAAACACCCTTATTTCTAGGAACTCATCCTCTTTTGTTTGGGAATTTGGGATTTTTTTTCCTTGCTTTGAAATCACTCTTTGTCTTTGCTGACCTAGAGTTAACTTGTTGTTTTCTTATCCTTTATTTCACTGAGTGGAATCTTTTGTGAGGAAATCCAAATGTCTGTGAACCTTTTAATTTGATCTTTGAGGTCAAATTTCCATCATTTCTCTTTTGTTTGAGGTTTTTTGGTTCTTGTTTGCACTTTGGTTATCTTTGTCCTTCTTGTTTATTTCACGACGAGAGTGTATTTTTTGTTTTGTGTAAGGTTTTCTTCTGATTGACATTTATAAGTCTTACATCTGATCATCATTCACATATAATCAAGAGGACATGTTTTAGTGATTGGTTTGGATATTAGAAGGCATTTCTAAATTTTTTAGCATTCCATTGGATTTGATTGAGAAACAACTGTATGGGGACATTGCATTTTAGTGTTTGATAGTGAAAACAACTTTTCTCCTTCCCTTAAATAGCCATTCATCGAAAGAAACAACTGATTATCATGTTCTTGTGCATTTTTTGGGAATTGAGTCATCATACCATCAGTTTCATTGTCATTCACCTCTTGAGTAAAGAACAACTGCAAAATGAATGCTAATTAAAAATTATCTAGAACATTTTTTGTTTTTAGGATCTTCCACCAACATTAGACTAGGAATAGCACTTTGGATTAGGTCATGAGTACAACTCTCCAAAGTTTTCAAAACAAACATTAGCCTCCTGAGATAGGGAGAGTCAAATCCAATTGTCGCATAGGCTTTCTGGGATCCCCCTCTCACACAGGGGTTACGCATGAGGTCGCATTCAATTGAGTTACGAAGATTATCACTCCGTGGTTCAACTGTTTGCAGTGGTTGGATCATATATTGGGGGTCACTTGAAGGTATACCAACGATTATGTGTGGGAGCCTCTTGAGTTGTTTTTGGACTTGTTATCCTGCCCATACATTCAGATCGGACTGTCGACTGTACCCACCCAATGGTTGACTACGAGTTCGTGTCCTTAGTTGCCATAATCCTTAGGTACTTACATGAGGTGACAGTGAAGGGAAGTCTCACTTTACCTGGGATAGACGTTGGTCAAACTCACTCGGGCTCCTTGGAGGGTAAATCCACAATTACTGTGTGGAAGCTTTCACCAAGGTGAAAGTCCATTAAGCAGGTCACCATTGTAATGTTTCCACTATATCCTAGACCCTTCTTGACTTGGTCACGTGACGTTGGATTTCATCACCAACTAGTACGATCATCGAGAGAAGTTTTGTTTGCTTGGTTTTGATTCCTAGATTTTTTAGCGTATGTTGTTTCTTTTTGTTAGTTGGCCCTAGATTTTCAGCGTGTACTGTTATTCTCCAAAACTAATCCTATATATGATAAAGGTCTTCACCGATCATGTAGGATGCAAGGGATGCCTCCATAAGGCTACCGACCCTTACCTCCTAACCCTCCAGAAGACAACTACCATGGAGAGGTAGAAAATCAATCTGATGCTAGGAGTGTTGTTTCTCTTTCGTTAGACAATTCAGAAGGTGCTTTGGTTACAATTGAGAATCCCACTCCTCGCACTACATTTGTGTCAGTAACCCCACTCAAACCACTCTTTCTTTGTTTAGACTCCCTTGGGAATGTCATAGACAAAGAGGTCCCACAGTTACCTGAGAAAGCTTTTACCAAAACATATATGGGATCCACAAAACCAACCTTTGGTAATGAGTATAGGACTTATGTTCATCCTACCACCTCAGTAGATACAAATCCCACACCTACTCATTCTGTATGGAGGACTTCATCAGGATGCGATCTCTATGAGGATTTTGAATCCTTTCAACAACCCTTTAATCCTCATGACCCTCCTATTGAAAGTGGGCCATCTGGTCAAACGATGAATAACCCCATCAATCAGGTCATTAATCCTACTATTACGTCAGCACAAGTCTATCCTTTTGCTGGACTCATCACCTCTACTTATTCCCAAGGAACTTCGATCCCTATGCCCACTTTTACAAACTTTCACTCTACATCTCCACATGTTCCGCATGATCTTGTTGGGACATATTTGCACCAAAGAATGCAAACCCTTGCCAACCAAATACAACCGACTGGAGGGAAACCACCATATAGCAGACCTATCCTTTCTGGAGGACCACCATTCTATGGTATCCCTACCCTTCCCAGGGGACAACCCCCTTTTCATGTTCCTTCTGGAGGGAAACCTCCCTTTTCCAGTCATACCCTGGTCATTAATCCACTGCTGGCAAGGGGGAAACCTTCATTTGTTGGAAACCCTTCACAGCCCTAGGGAGTATCTTCGGGAGGCACTTTTACCCAACCCCATGTTGGGAGGCACTCATATCATAACCCACAAGGAGGAGTACCAAATCCTATTCCTTCCAGAACATCTTATGGACAACCTTATTAGAGAGACATCCCAAACACCACCTGGAGTCCTCAGGGACAACAACCTTATCCTCCCCATGGTTCTAATGTGTATCTTCCTCTGGGATCTACTCCTTACCCTCCTCAAGGGAAAAATGTTTCTCTTCCTTATGGGCAAGCAAATCACCTGGCTTATAATGCTCAGAACCCACCAGGTTATGCAAACGTTTCTCAACCATAATCGAATCCTACTTATCCTGGCCAACAACAACCATATGTAGTAGGACCTTCTAGTTACAATTATCCACCTAACCCAATTTATGGTCCTACTGGTGTTCTTATGCCACACCAGTATCATCCACAAATTAACCGATAGTTACCTTTCCTTGCAACTCTGGATCTCCCAAACTTGTCTCGGTTAACTAATGATCCTATTTTTCATTCACCAGTTTGGCCAGTTATTCTAGCTAAACATCCTTCTGATATTCCTAAATTTGACGAAAAATTTGAAGAAGATCCAAATAACCATATGATGACTTTCCATTTGTGGTGTTCATCAAACTCCCTCATGGATGATTCTATACGTTTTTGTCTTTTCCAACGAACACTTACGGGCTCAACAACAAAGTGGTATATTGAACTACCACGTGCTTCTTTTCATGATTTCAATTCGCTTGTCATGTCTTTCCTCACGCACTTTCAACTAGCTATTCGCTACAAGACAGGTACTGAACTCTTGGCATCCCTTCATCAAACTGACTCTGTGCATATCTCTGACCACATTCATGAGTGGAGACGATGACGAAGGATGATCAATGTAATCATTCTTGACATATTATTGGTAGAATGGTTTACTAAATCACTTTTACCCCTGATCGCTCACAATGTTTCTATGGGTGGCATAGTCACCGAGGCATAAACCATTTCTCGGTCTCAGTACTTAGATTTGGTTTATTCACAGTCTGGTACTTTGTATGTTTTTCTTCTGAATGCTACTCAAGCTAATACCGATCCATCCAAGCCATCATCCTCATCTCATGCGGATGATGTTATCATTTCCGTCAAAACTCAATCTACTTCCCAATCGACCACACTGTCCTCTACCTCCCCCCAAACTCAGATCTCTGAGGTGAATGCATTTCAATATTCCCCTTCACAACAATCCAAAGGTAAGAAGAAGAAAATAAATAAATAAATAAATACTAATGAACAACAAAAAAAAACAAGCTCAAACACCTGCTACCGAAAAGAAACCACAATGGAAACTGAAATTCCCGTGTATCATTTGTGGTGGCGATCACTACACTCGAGACTATCCACATCACAATGAAGTGGCCATACTTTTCCAGGGAAATTCACAACCCGCTATGCTTACTCATCCTTTTCCACAGCAACAATCCATGGTTGCTCAAACCCCTTCTCGTGGGGGCAGTTCTAGCCATCCTCATGATGAGGCCTCAACAAGTGCACATATTTATATGTTTAATGGGATTAATTTGACCACTCTCTCTAATACATATGACACACCAGGTAACCCTGGCAAACGAAAGGTCACTAATGGTACCGATACTTTACCGGATCCATCACCGTCCTCCGTTAGTCCTCCATCTGGACCACTTCAGATTGAGAAACCTATGTTCAAATCTATTTTATTCCCTCCTAAGAGAACTATTTGTAAATCTACCTTTAATCCTAGTTCACGTGTCACCCAAAACTACAACATTGTTGAAGATTTGGCTCAAGCACCATGTGCTATGTTTGCGTTAGAAGTTCTACAACACTACCCTAGTCAACGTAGAACTCTCTTGGCCGCTATTGGCATTGTTGATCCTAAGTTTTCCAACCATATCATGTTTAACCTGGACAAGTATACATCTCAACTCTCCCACGAACTTGCTTTTCAAGTTGATGTTGTTGTTCACAATAAAAAAATCCATTGAACTATTCTGGTTGAGGGAGCCTCAACTTGTGTCATGTCTTTAGCATTTTGGAAAAGTTTAAAATCACTTGCACTTAACAAATCCCCAATGATGTTACACACCTTCGATGGGAAAGGTTTTCATCCCCATGGGCTTTTACAGTCCCTACCCATCCAATTGGGTGGAAAAATTGTCACTGTTGATGTCAAGGTGGTCGATGCTCCCCTCGATTACAACTTGTTACTTGAAGAAGTTGGTTTTATGCTATGACTTCCATTGCCTCATCGGTCTTTCGATGTGTACAATTTCCTCATCAGGGCAAAATTTTCATTGTTGATCAGTTAGATTTTAGCACAACCGATGCTTGCACTCCCGCTACCAACAACATTCCTTTCTTGGGAGACCACAAGATCACGTATGAAAGTGTTGGTGTTGGCTTGTTGAAATATTCTATCCTTATGGGTACCTTCCCTACACCACTTCCACCGACTACACATCATATTGCCACTGTCGATATGATTTTGACCACGGATTATCAATCTTTGGAATCATCTGACCCTTGGATTGCACCTAGTCCTTTGGAATTTGATAAACTAGGTGACACCATGCCACTTAGTTCAGCTGAAACCTCATACGTTTCTATCCAATCTGCTTCTCCCACTTCAGATGACCAACATCTATTGGCACCCAACAATTACTTGACGCTATCACGGTTAAGTTCCTTGTTGTCTGCAATCGATTACATTTCCCTAATTTTTCCCTCATATGAATCTATTATAGAAATTTTGATCATTGACCAGCTACCTTGGGATGATAACCATCATCGATCCTCTTTTCTTCCCCCTCGTGAAGAAATTTGGGTAGATATACAGTCTATCTCCCCTCCTGATGTTGATTTTCCATCGTCTCCCATGCCTTCGACTTCCGATGATTTGGATCCAGTAGTTAACATGGTGATATCTTTGGTAGGGCTATTGGAGCCTAATCTCATTACCCCTGTCCCGACCCTCGACATGTGTTCCTTCCAGAGTGATTTTCTTCATCCAGTGCAGATCTCTTGGAAGCCATGACCAATTTTTGTCCCTTGACATGGTGTCCTTCCAGAGCGTTATTCTCTTGGAAACCATGATCACAAAGAGTCCAAGAGCATAGTTATGCTTCTCTGTAGCAAGCTTGTTAAAAAATGAAATAGAGGCCACGAGCATAGTTTCTCTTATTTGTGGAAAGATTGTTAAAAAATGAAACAGAGGTCACGAGCATAGTTTCTCCTCTCTGTGGCAAGCTCATTAAAAAATGAAACAGAAGCTTTGAGCACTGTTTTCCTCTCTGTAGCAAGCTCGTTAAAAAATGAAACAGAAATCTGGGGATTGAACCCAGAGCCTTGAACATGGTTCTTTTCCCTATGTCAAGCTCATTAAAAAATGAAACAGTCACCTCTCTTGAACCTTCATTTCATCCACTCTTATCCTTTTTCTCAATCTAGTAGAGAAATTGGTGACAACCTCAAAGTCGGTGAATGAATTGAAGATTGGAGGGCATGTCCCCAGCCTTTGATGATCATTCTAGAGTTAAGCCAATAGATTTCAAGCTAGGGGCATACTGAGCTTAGTCTTTGTTCTTTCTCGTGCTCATAAATACATGAGAATGTATCCGGGTAAAATTTTATATCTTTTTCGGACCTGATGGATATATGAAAAAGGAACCCTAATCATGAAAAGATTGCCGAGTGATCTTGCTTCCTTTCCCACTCGTTAAAGGGTTTGAAAGGGCATGTTTTGAGTGATAATTTATATCTTTTTCGGCCTTATGAGACTAACATTATGAAAAAGGACAACATTGGAGTCGTCTTTAAGTTGTTTTCAGTCTCTCTAAATATGAAAAACCACTGAGTTTACCTTCTCTGGACTCATTAAACGATCATACATTGAAGGGCCCATATGGGATCAAACCCTTACTTCTTCCAGTTCATTAAACAAAGGAAGAGGGACTTACTAAAGGTGAGTCATATTGAGCATGTGTTACCCTCCTCGATCTCGTTAAATTAAAAAGAGGTACTCGTCTATCTGGATGGGGGAAAAATTGAAAGAAGCAAGCCAAGCAGTTTTTTGAGAACAATACCAGTAGCCCTTACAGTCGCCCTTGAACACGACACTTTGTATTTTCATGCATTTTAATCTGCTAAACCTATGCATTGAGCCAATCCTCTGAGTTTCTTTTACTCCTTTGGGTCACCCAACGAAAGTCACCGTATCCACTTCATTATCGTGTTTTGGTCCATGTCAAGTTTCTGCTGTTGTGCCTCAGTGTTCAAGGGAAGTATTTGCCTCGAGAGTCATCCATCACAAATATCTTGTTTCAATACCCATGTCAGTCCATGTTCATTTGATCTACCAATTACATCTCTGTGACCATTTTGTGTCGTTGATGGGGGATACATCAAGGCCCTCCTTCGACGAATCTATTCTTGTCAACTTCAACACATTATCCAGGAGCTAGACTTAGAAACCAGTTAGTACCTTGGGACCTACATGCCTCAATGGAAGGCCTCCTCGTGTCCGACAGTAGGTTTACATCATTGACCCTTGATTGGATGATTCCATGGATGTTCAACTTCATCTCATCTATTCACATTCATTGGAATGTACTAGAGTACCTTGGGAATCATTGACATCAATGGTGATCTCCCTCGCACTTGTTAACGGTTTACATCATTGACCGGTAATCAAGTGGTTTCTACCATGTTTGACATCAGGACATCTATTCACATGGTTATATTCATACTATATCAGGATCGGCAAGAAGACCCTGGGTTGAGTTTTCACTCTTATGTATACTTTGCGCAGGTTGCAAAGGAGTTCTTTTGAACTATGACACATATATTGTTACATAGATCCACTTTGTATTGGTCGTGGCTATGTCTTTTCATCTCATAGATCCACTGTGTATTCTTCGTGGCTATGATCAGTTTAGGTCATAGGAGTATAGATCCACATTGTATCTGCAGTGGCTATACCTTTTTTTAATATAATTATAGATTTGCAGTGTATTTTATGGAAGCCATACCTAAAAAGTCTTTATCACTCAAGCATAGGTATGCCTGCCTTGGGCTTGAAACATGTCATAATATTTTTTTGATGGTTGTGTGTAGCTTTTTCCAATTTCTCTGCATCCATACCCTTGCTCAACAAAGTCTACAAATTACTTCAGTCATCATCATCTTCGAACTTCATACTTTGGGGGGCAATCTATTACACCTCAAAATTACTCACTTCAATAGTGTCGCAAGTGTCGTCATTACAAGTGTTATAAGTGTCACATTTTGTCTGCAAATGTCGCATCTTGACTACAAGTGTTGCAAGTGTCAAAAAACATCATACTTCCATCTTTCCCATGTCATGCTTCTAACGACATCACAAAGACACTTAAGACACCTCAAAGACTAATTTGGAAGAAGAGAAGTCACTTGACAGGGAGTACAAACCTTTTGACACTGAAAGAACCACTAAAAAATGAATTTTGGAGAGCAGTGATCCCCTACCCACTATCAGGGAGTGTTGGTGCTCCTTGAACCTCTTTGGGGAAGTTCTACCCTTGTTTTAGCAAATTATGGTTTTGTTGATACAAATCAGGGAAGAATCTCTCAACTCCTGAAGGTATTTGGATTCAAATAGATGGGCAAAGCATGATATTAGGGAAGATCCTCAACTGAAGGAGAGGAATCCTCAACTTATCCCAAAGATATCTCAAGTGGTTGGGCCTCTCCAAGGTTATATAAGGAGGCCTTCTCATGGTGAAAGGTACAATGGAGATTGAGAATTATACCTAACTTATGCTCTCATAAGAAGGTATTGACATGGAAAATATTGGAGATGTGAAACTTATGATCTCATGAGTGAGATGTCATCAAAGAAATCAGTGGATATTACTTGAGCAAAGGGGTTGGACAAGGAGAGCTGGAAGAAGCTGCTGCACCTTCATTCAAAGGATTGTAAGTACTTTTAATTGTTCTCATTAATAATCAATGCTTGGACTGTTTCTTTCAAAATTATGCTTGTTCCATATGAGTTTGTCTGCAGTAGATGGATCTATGATTGAGCTAATATTAGTAGAGTAGGAAGTCTTTTGTACCTTTGTTTTTTCTATAGGACTTATCAGGGAGCTCAGGATCGAAGCTCAGCTAGGAATTTGCAAGGACAAACATTGCTAATAAGGTACATATCTTTCTCCTTCTCTTTCATTCATTAGCTTGATAGGATATGAAAGGAAGTCAGTTCCCATGTTAAGTACTTTTCTATCTTGGCCTTAGGAGTCTAGAGACGAAGAGGGAACCCACTTGTCCACAGGGGGATTCACCTACAATAGTTTATTCGGAGGGGGGTTAGGCGGTAAGTGGTAATGAGTGAGGGGGGTATGAGTTGACAGGAAGGTGACACGTATGAGGGTCCCACATGGGAAATACCATCGATTTGGATGCTCCCCTATGGTTGAAGGCAAAAAGG
>ML786186.1:220492-235315 GCA_009831015.1 Picea engelmannii | reverse complement strand
ATGAGTGTACTATAAGTCAAAGTGGATACAAAAGAAATTATTTAAATAATAAATTTAACGGAGAAATTACTAAGTGGACAAGTGGTTAGAAGTGGGTTAACCCTAAAATAAGGAAAGTGGGTTAAGATGGTTAAAAGGTAACCCCTTGAGGAAGCTACATGAAAGTATAAATAAGAGGAAAGACTCTCTCATTTTAATAAAACTTGAGCATATTGAATATATACAAGTGACTGAGCTAACCAAAGGATATCTAAGCCAAATTTCAGAGGGAAGGTGAAGTAAAGAAGGCCGAAATTCAAGGGAGGATAACTTCTTTTGATGATGCTTTCTAAGGTATGTTATTTACAGGTCATCTCACCATTTTCGCAATAAATTTTTTCTATAATGATTCAGACCATGAAATTGGGAGGCCATTGAGGAAACATATCCAAGTAGATGTGATACAAATTTCATCTTGTGGGTTGTTGTATTTTTGGAGTTACATTCCGTGGAAAATAGGGTTTGTGGCTAGTCTTGAAACTAGTCTAAAACAGGTGTTTAAGGTAAAAACATCACAACTTCTTCATAACAACTCCAAATTTTGTAAGACCAAATGTATTGATTATAGTACAATATTTAGCATTATGTGTACCATTTTCATATCCATACAACAAATATTCCATGCAGGAAACAAATATTCCATGCAGGAAACGCTCTATAAGTTTTCTCTCTAAAATAAGCCAAAATTCAACAAGGTATGCCATTTTTTCTATAACTCCTTTTCTGAGAGGTTCCAAGTAGTGAAACATGGAGAAATTGCATAAAAGACACTAAATAAAATTGTGTACTATTTTTATACCTTTATTCATTACATGTGCATAGTTATTATTATTTCAAGTTAGGGTTGTTGACTAATCCAAAATTAGTCATGTGAGACTAAAGTAAAGTTTGATGAAAATGCTAGTCTCTTGTTGTTAAAGTTAAGGAAGGTTTGAAGGTATGTGATCATATACACAAGGTCTAGTACAAAGTTACAAATCAAATTGGGATGATGTAATTGATGAGGGATTTTGGTTGAGGTACATGTTGGGTACATGGTTGATACAAGTAGTGGATGAGTTGGCACATACATGAGGTGTATAGTTGATGATGTTGGTACAAATTGATGAGTCATATTTTATGTGTATTTGATGCATTATTAGTACATATTTGGTGCATGTTTGATGTGTTCAAAAACACAGGTATTCCAACAAAGGATGAACATCTTTAGTAACCACTCACATAACTAGATCAAAGATCAACACACCGATGTTTTCACGTGGTAAAACCCCTACGGGGAAGCATCCATGGCCCCAACCAACGCAACCACTTGGAACAGTTTATTAATGCAAAGAAAAATATTATAGAGAGATTTTACAAGAGAGTTTCTCACAATCGATCATCGACAAATGACCCTCCATGCTCTTTAAATAGAGATCATGGACCAATCAGGTGTTAAGCCACGGATCAATGGTCGTTAATATCGAGGAGAGTATGAACCATTGGATCACTCTATGTCGGGAACATATCGTGACTGTCATATTTCCTAACTACAAATGCATACTAATGCATAATAAAGAAACACACTTTTACCTAACGACACAATAGACCAAGTAGATCTTACTAACTCCTAAGTGTCTAAATATCCTAACATCCCCCCTTAAGAACAACTTGGGATAGGATTGAAGGATTTACAATAGTGACACAATAGGATAAGGAAGGAGGCATTAGAGCCTATCCCCCCTTAATGAAAAGTTCCTGAACTCCTAACATAGATTGAATTTTGGAAAACTTTGCTTCTGTAACAGACTTTGTGAAAATGTCTGCAACTTGATCTTCTGTAGGGAAAAAGATCACTTCAATAACTTGATCATGAATGAGCTTTCTGATGAAGTGCATGTGTAGCTCGATGTGTTTTCTATGCTGATGTTGAATTAGGTCTTTGGCGAGCTTGATGGCACTCTAATTGCCACACCAAAGGCTGGTCGGATGATGGTGTTGGAATCCAAACACTGAAAGGATTTGTCGAAGCCACAAGGCTTGCTGACTTGCATTTACTGCTACTCGGTACTCTACTTCTGCTGAAGAAAGTTAAATATCCCATTGTTTATTACAGGCCCAAGTGATAGGTCCTGAACCAAGGCTGAAAACATAACCTGCAGTAGACTTCCGATCATCAGGGTCGCTGGTCCAATCTGAATCAGTGAAACCAACCAATAAAGGAGTCCCCCCTAAATTGTAATGTATCTCGAACTGAACTATATCACGAACATAGCAAAGTATCCTTTTAGCTACTTTCCAATGGCTTTCATGGGGTTTTTGCATATATCAGACAACAAGACCAACAACAAAGGAAATATCAGGATGAGTATGAGTCAAGTATAAGAGGCTACCAACTAACTAACGGTACAGGGTGGCATCAACTTCAGGAGAAGTACAGGTGGCAGAAAGATTGACTCCAGACTGGAAGGGAGAAGGGGTTGGTTTATAATCATCCATGTGAAAGCGACGAAGAAGGTCACAATCATACTTAGACTGGGAAAGAAAAATTCCTTCATTGGTTTGAAAAACTTGGAGGCCAAGAAAATAGTGCAAAAATCCTAATTCTGTCATTTCAAATTTATTCTTAAGGCTGGTTTTCACATGGTTTAAAAGTTTTGAGTCACTACCAGTAAGGATAAGGTCATCAACATAAAGGACAATTATTATGAGATGGCTTCCTACTTTCTTGGTATAGACATTAGGATCAAAATAACATCTAGAGAATCCAGTGGCAATAAGAAAGCTATCCATTTTGGCATACCAAGCTCGGGGAGCTTGCTTGAGACCATAAAGAGATTTCTTAAGGTGAAAAACAAGGCTAGAGTCATTCTGGACAAAGGTAGGAGGTTGTTCCATGTAGATTTCTTCTTGCAAATCTCCGTGCAAGAAGGAGGATTTAACATCCATCTGATGGACCTCCCATTTATGTGAGGTAGCAAGGGAAAGAACAAGGTGGATGGAATTCATTTTTGCTACAGGGGAAAAGGTTTCATTAGAGTCATTTCATTCAACTTGGGAAAATACTTTGGAAAATAATCGAGACTTGTTTCTTTCAACACTTCCATCTGATGCATACTTAGTTCTATAGACCCATTTGCATCTAACAAGTTTTCTTCCTTTTGGAAGAGGTACAAGATCCCAAGTATCATTTTCCATTAAAGAACGATAATCTTCATTCATTGCTATATCCCAATCTGGATGACCTGAATCTTTTGGAAATGTCTCTGGATCATGAGTTTCTAAAACTTGAGCCAAAAGAGAAGAGGCTCATTGTAATTGTGAACATGTCCGATGCTGATATGAAGGATCACCGACAAGATCACCAGTTGCTTCTCGTGTTGAACAGACCCATCTAGGAAGCGGTGGAGCTGGTGCTGGTTTAGGTTCAAAGGACTCATCTGGAGGAGGGTGAGCAGGCGGAGGTGGATTTTCATCCTCACTGTCATCATCTAAAGAAGAAACCATATTATAAGAAGGCAC
This sequence comes from Picea engelmannii, assembly GCA_009831015.1. Taxonomy (NCBI): domain Eukaryota; kingdom Viridiplantae; phylum Streptophyta; class Pinopsida; order Pinales; family Pinaceae; genus Picea; species Picea engelmannii. The sequence goes on along the minus strand of ML786186.1, from coordinate 231,775 downwards.
AAATGCCGAAGATGGCTCATAGGCTGAAGAAGGCACAATCGTCGAATTTGGCTCGCATGCCAATAGATTTTCATCAAATTTAACATATCTTCTAATAATAAGTTCATTACAATGTGATTGAAGAAGTCTGTAACCTTTGACATCTTCAGAATAACCAACAAATATACACTTCACACTTTTAGGCTGCAATGCTTTCCTTTTCTCATCAGGAATGTGAGGCGATTCTATACTACCAAATACACATAAGTGACTTACATCTTGTTTAATTTTAGTCCAAGCTTCTTCCGGTGTTATATTTTTAAGAGCCTTTGTGGGAGTGCGATTTACTATGTAATTTTCATAGTTGATGGATTGTGCCCAATACTTTAGACTTAATCACTTAGATTGGATCATACAATTAGCCATTTCTTTTAATGTGTGGTTCTTTCTCTCAGCAACACCATTTTGTTGTGGTGTATATGGAATGGTGTGTTGCATTTGGATTCCCTGTGTAGTGCAGTATCTTGTAAAATTATTGTTCACATATTCACCTCCATTATCTAATCTTAACCTTTGAATTTGATGTCCATATTTCTTTTCTACAATGGCCTTGTAGGCCAAAAACTTGTCAAAAACTTCACTCTTGAGTTTTAAGAAGTAAACCCAAGTACGTCTGGAAAAGTCATCAATGAAAGTTAAGAAATAATTGCACCTAGAAAAAGAAGGAGAAGAAAGTGGACCACACAAATCACTGTGAACAAGATACAAAGGACCCGAGGCATGCTAAGAGGCACATTTGTCAAAATTGTCCTAATGATGTTTGCCGAGAACACAACCAACACAAACACCATCTCTCCATGAAACAATAGGAAGACCAGTCACCATTTGTTGATTACATAGTTGCTGCAATGAGCGATAGTTTAGATGACCAAACTGCTCATGCCAAAGTTTTCTCAAGTCATCGCTATGAGCAACAAAAACTGATGAAAAAGATGATGACCCAAAATTTTCAAACTTGTACAACCTGGTAATATCATCAGCAATTCCAATTGCAATAACATGCGTAGGATCTTTTAGATCCTTGATTGCAACTTGGTGAGGTGAAAACTCAACGGTTTTACCTTCACCGAAATGAGTGATTTGAAATACTGATAGAAGGTTACAAGAAAGACTTGGAACACATAATACATCATTGAAATGAACATTATCTACTTGAACTATTCTAGATCCTACAACACTAAGAGAGCTGTCATCACCAACAAATATCTTCTTGGTGTTACATTCATTTAGAGAACAAAATATGGCTTTATCCTTAGCCATATGATAAGATGCTCCTGAATCAATAAGCCACTCATCAGAAGAAGAAGTAGTAGTAGAATTTGAATTGAAGGAGAAACCAAAAGCAGAAAGTGCATATCTGTGAGAAGAAGAAGTATAATCAATACTGATGTTGTGCTTCTTCATCGCTACTTCTAAAGCTGCCATCTTCTTGAAACATTTGGACTCATCATGACCATATTTATCACAAAAGTTGCAATGTCTGTTAGTATTCTTACTTTTATATTTTGCTCCTTTGTCACTAGTGGGAGATGAAGTTGTATGAGTAGGTTTGGGACCCTTATGTGGTTTGTTGTTGTAGCGAGGATGTTTCTTCTTGAGATACTTGGGTTTATCTTTCTGCTAGGAAACTAAGGCTTTGTTGGAGGGACCTATAGTATTGATCACTCCAAATTGTACAAACTTATCTTCCTCTCGAATCAAAGAAGCACAAAATGACTCAAGACTAGTTTTTTCATAAGCTTCTTCCCCTAGAGCCTCTCTCATGGCATAAAAGGTAGATAAAAAAACATAATATGCACTACCTAGCTTAGAAAGAATAAGATAGATGCAACGCTCTTCCTCCATCTTTATCTTACATTCTTCACATAAAATTTTGGGTATTTTAAACCTAGATAGATAGTCTCCAAGGAAATCAAAATCATTTGGACTCAAGGTCAGTATTTGATTTTCTAACTGTTGTGCTCGAATAATATTGAGTTTACCAAACACAAATTCAATCATGTCCCAAGCTTCTTTGGGGTCATCAATATCTTGAAGGTGGTACCTTAAATCAGGAGAGATGGAAATTATGATTATTCCACGTGCTTTGTCATTCTTATTATCCCACTTGTCTTTCTTATCAACATTAGTGGGTGCTTTTTCCTTTCCCAAGGTAATCTGGTACAAGCCTTTACTTATCAATAAATATTCCATATGAGATTTCCATTGGAAGTAGTTGTTGCTGGTAAGCAAGACAGTACTTGTAGAAGCCATATTAAATATGCATATATTGTGGATTTAAAAACTGAAACTGATGATCTGTATGGAAAGAGCTCGAAAATTTATGTGGTTTTAAAAAAACAACACTGAAAACGGACTTCCGATGTTAGAGTTATGCCCTTTTAAAAAAAGGCACAATCGATAACCAAATGACCACGTGATTGTGTAAGTTGCTTTATGAAGTGACCCACTTTTATAAAGAGAAGTAGGGATCACTTTTACAATGAAGTTACTTTATAACAGAAAAGCTGGATGCAAAATAAATAACTCTAAAATAAAATATTAAAGCTACTTATAGTGATTCACTTTTATACTTGAAGTGAAATACACTTTACAATTTTAGCATGAACTTTTTCAAAAAAGGTAACAAAAGAGAGACTTGAACTTAAGACCTCTTACTTAATAAGGCAACTTTTAACCAAATGATCTAGCAAAACATATTGTAATGTTCAGAAGGAGGATTGTTTTTGTTGTTGTTGACGGCCTTGGAGAGAATGCTAAAAAAAAACTCTTTTCACACAAGAAATTTTTTTTTTTCTTCTCGATGACAACAAGGGTTAGATCTCGATTAGCTTACCCAGAAGATGCACCTTTTCCTATCCGTTTCTGATTTTTTGAGATCGCATAGGGTGCAGGGAAAAGAGCATATGCAGATCTAAAAGAGTAGCAACCTGAAAATAAATAAAACAAAACCGAAATAAAACCAAAATACTACTCTACAATTTTTTTTAAAATGTGTATTCAAGCTTTATACCTCCGGATTTGACTGTAATGGCCGTATCTTGGGAAAACAGAAACCTTTTCGAGTGAAACAAAAAATTTTCCTGACTGAAAGGAGTGTTCCAAACGCAATGGGACAGTCCTCTCAGCCCACAAATGTACAAAAATGACATAAAGTGGAGATGAGACAACTCGGCTTCACGATCTCGATCTTCAACAGGAGCATGTCTTCAAACAGGCTCTGATACCATGTTCGACAACACAGGTATTCCAACAGAGGACGAACACCTTCAATAACCACTCACATAACCATATCAAATATCAACACATCGATGTTTTCACATGGTAAAAACCCTACGGGGAAACATCCACGACCCCAGCCAACGCGGTCACTCGGAGTAGTTTATTAATGCAAAGAAAAAGATTATAGAGAGATTTTACAAGAGATTTTCTCACAATCGATCATCAGCGAATGACCCTCCATGCTATTTAAATAGAGATCATGGACCAATCATGTGTTAAGCCATGGATCAATGGACATTAACATCGAGGAGAGTATGAACCGTCGGATCACTCTATGTTGGGAACATATCGTGACCATCAGATTTCCTAACTACAAATGCATACTAATGCATACTAAAGAAACACACTAGAAAAACAAAGTTTTACCTAACGAAACAATAGACCAAGTAGATCTTACTAACTCCTAAGTGTATAAATATCCTAACATGATGTACTCATTAACGCACTCATTGATGGTACAGTTTGAGGTACATGTTGGTGCATGGTTGATGCACTTTTTTATGGTACAGGTTGATTACAGGTTGTTTTGACAGGTTATTATGACAAGTTATTTGTATAGGTTTGGTGCATGGTTGATTCATTTGTTTATGGTATAGGTTGAGGTATAGGTTGATGTATGGTACATGTTGGCACACGTTATTGGTACAAGTTGTTACAGGTTGAGTGGTACATGTTTACAACATTATAGCTCACAATGATAGTGTGACAGTGGTTCCATCATTCTAATTTTATGTCAAGGTAGTTGGATGGGGCAAGGAAAGGTGGTTGTAAACACCTTCTGGTTGTAGTCGGAGAACATAGGGGGTTGTAGCCTCCTTCCTATTGTAGCTAGAGAATTGGGGAGTTGGAGCTTCCCTCAGGTTGTCGCCTGAGAAACTAGGGGGTTGGAGCCTCCTTACAGTTGCAGCTAGAAAACAAAGGTAGTTGGTGCTTCCAATGAATGTGATTCTTAAAGACATATAAGAAAAAGTATTCCATGGTTTTCTCCCACTTTGGGTTTCCACGTAAAAACATTGGTGTACTGTGTATGTGTATGATTGCTTATTTGTTCATTTTTTATTTACTCCACAACTATTGGATGATAATGCTACATTGACATAAAACTTGGATTTTGTGGTTAAAAAGGATTATTGCTCTATTATTGATTCACCCCCCCTCTCAGTAATCCAACATATTTTTTTATAAATAAGGTCATCGACCTCGTTTTGAAAGGTTTATGGTTTTTCTAAGAAATAGAGGATTAAGTAGAGAACTATTTTGAAGTTTGATGAATGAAGAAGCTCTAACAAAGGAAGAGACAAATTTTTACCAGTTTTGTGGGTGAAAACTTGCTTTGTGGATTATTTATGCATCTTGTTATCAACTACAGATCTCTTTAGTAAGATCATAATTGTTTTGTGTTATCTTAGATGATTATAGTTACTGAATGAATATTGGTTGAAATTCGATGGTGTTTTAATGTATCACATGTGAATAGTATGCATAATTGTTTCTAGTGTAATTTTTCCTTTATATGTGATCTCTTGCATGCCACTCTTTCCTTCTCTTATACAATATCTATCACTTGATTAATGAGAGTATTATTGCTAATGTTGGTTAAGCTTGGGTATTGTTCATGCACCGTTGGCTAAAGGTTATCCTATGCCCGATTTTCTATATAATTCAATCCTTTAAGTCATTTACATTTCTTGTATGTTTGAAGAGTAAAGAAATTAAACCAAAAAAGAGACACACCGCTAGAAAAGACACTTTCTAGGAACTAAGTAAATCCCATCGAAACTTGCTAGACTATCAATATGGAGAATCACTCTACTTCAAATAGAGAAGATTCTAATTGAACCTCATCTTTGGGCGTGGTTATTACTGTTGAATCAAAGAGAATTTAAACCCCTCAACATAATTGATGCTAGAAGGAGGTCTTGAACTAATGCATGGCTAGTCATAACATTTTTTCCAATAGAAACATATCTCAAATAGCCTATAGATTCAAAATAGCCCACATGCATGGCTAGTCCTTCTCAAGAAAATCCTATCATAGAAGGTACCCCCACCACCAATGATTCACCACACGTTGAGGACAACATGTAACTTCACATAGAAATACCTTAGATGATCCCTCGCGAAGAAATTAATGTGTTTAGGAGGATTGCTAGAGCTTATGATCGACATATAAGGGAATTTCTATTAGCTCCTTTCCTACCTTAGAGAAACTGAACTCATAGAACAAATTTCAACACCCTTGATCATACCTTTGTCCACACGGTTGAGAACTTGGTAGATTTATCTTTGACTAAAATATATCAATATCTCATTTTTATTCCTGAAAATCTAGTTGTCACCCTACTAACAAGTATCTACTCTAAACCTGATAATTTTTACTGTGAAGAAGTAGGTTCCAATTCAGAATATTCAAATGATGAATCAGATGCCATGGGAGATAAAAATGAAAACATCTCCAAGGTTAATCATCATCATAAAAATAACCAACCAAGGTTGGCTAGGGATGTTTTGGCCATACCAGGATGGTTGCATAACTTAACTAGTTACCTAGAGAAGCTTCTTCCCAAGTTTGACCCGGAAACCTCTAGATTTCCTGAAGACCATATAAATAAATTCATACTAGCAATAAGACTGATGAATGTGCAACATGAATATGTTGTATGAATACTTTTCCCATAAAATTTCAATAATTTAGCCTCAACATGGTATTTTAACCTCTCGGTTGGTTCCATAAATAGCTGGAAACAATTCCAAAAATATTTCCTAGAAAAAATCACTAAATCAAAAACTATGGGAGCCTTGATGGATGATATTTTTTCTAACACCATGGGACCTAAGAAAAATGTCAAATATTTTAAGCATAGGTTTACAAAAATCCTTAATAAATTTCAACCATGCCAAGCCCGCTCAAGAGCTACAAATTGAGGTATATGGAAATGTATTACTAGACTCTATCTCCATGTTCGTCAAAAGATTTGTTAAACCTACTCTGGATGAGAATTTTAAGGAGGACAAATTTATTGAATTCTATATGAAAGGTTGTAAAGATAGTTATATCTCCTTAGAAAAGAATGAAACCCAACAACCATCTAGAAGAGGACTTTTGCTGGCATGGCCACCAAGTGAACACACTTAGAAAATTTTGAGAAGGACAATGTAGATATGGAAAATATGCAAATAATGGTTAAGAAGTCATCTAACGAGATCGTAGAAATGAAGAGGAACACAGGGGAATGCATATCTAATCCTAGGCATTACAAAAAATTATTTAGAAAACCATCATCTTAAAGGCTATTGAGCCTCCCTCAACCAACTTAAACATTGACTTGGATGAAGCAGCCTTGGATTCCTTTTGCAATTATCATCAAGAAATCCATTCATAGAAATATTCCCCCCAATGGGTGAATGGCATGAATTTTTTAGCCAATCATTTCTTGGATGGATGTACCCTGACTCAACAAACCAATGATCAAACATCGAATGTCACATAAAATGAGGTTAGTGAGCCACCTGAGAAAACATCCATGGTGTTGTGGGATATCAATCATACATCATCTCTTGACGATCCCACTGAAGAGGAATAACCACTTGAAATATTGGAAGTTCAAACGAGGAGAAAGGGACCTATCACACAAAATCAACCTATCATGGCCCAAGCTCCAAAAAATCATGAAAGAACCACTTATTTTTCTCATCCACCCCTGATACTTAGCTCTTCCCCAAAATTTCAAACTCAGGAAACATAAAAAAATAGAATATAACGTGGTAGAAGATCTGAAAAAAGATAAAAGAAAATATTTATGTGATGGATTTATGTAGAATTCCTCAACAAAATACCTTTTTTCTGCAAGCCTTGAAGGAATATGACAAACCTATGATAAACCAAAATCCAAGCACGGACAAAGTTACCTCTGGGTAAATCAAGAAGTCTAATGTAGACATAGTGTCTACTGATAGGAAACCTTGGTCATTTGTCCTACCATTTTTCTTTACTTTCAAAATTTACAACATAAATCTACACAAATGTTTAGTTGATTATGGTGCGTCCTCAAATGTCATGCCTCTATAAGTGTGTAAGAAGTTGAATGCCACCCCTTACAAAAGTGACACATAGATTATCCAACTAGATAGAACATAAGTTAAGGTAATTAGTGAACTAAAATATGTTATGATTCACATCGCCTCTAACCCAAAGTTTCACCAACTCATTGATATCATCATTATGGATATTCCAGAAGCTTATGGAATGTTGTTAAGTCAGGATTGGTATGAAAAATACATGGTTACTTCAGTACTGATTGGTCCCACTTATGGATATCACTAAAGGGAAATACCAACATGATCATAATTAATAGGGAAAAATATTTGAAACATATTTTCACTAATTTGGAATCCCCAAATGAACCTTCCTCTACAAAATTCCTTGTGTTAGGGAATTATTATTGTGACTTTGACTTTGGGAATTTCTCACCATGCTTATTTGAAGTTTTACTCTCACATAATTCGGATTTGTGACTTTAAGAAAACTCATATATAATTGAGAATTAATGTAGTGAGATCGAACATAGTTTCCAAGTTCATATCATAGAAGAAAAAATAAAACTCCAAGGGTGGACCCAAACAGGAAATTACCAAAGTTCACCTCTAAGATCTAGACTTTGTTCTTTGATGGATCTAGATCATAGGAAGGAGCTGGTGCAAGCTGCATTTTTATTGATCCAATATGGAAACATAGTTTCTTATCATGTAGAATAGATTTTGAATGCACAAACAATATTGTTGAGTACAAGGCCCACTCAAGAAAGCTATTTACCTAAACATTAAGGAACTAGTTTTCTTTGGTGATTTGGAATTTTTTTTCAGATAAGTGAAAAATACTATCCACTGCAATTCTCCTCACTCGAGGAATTATCAGCAGGAAGTGTGCAGATTGATAGATAACTTTCAAGCATTCAACATCATAGAAATCCCTCAATCAAATAATATACTTGATGATTCTATTAGGGCTACAACAACTTCAAAATTATCTCCCCTTGAATATTATGAGGCTTCTAGGTCTTCCATAGAACTTTTACACAAACCTTTCGTCCCATATAACATCACCAACTGGAGGGTATTTGAAGGGGACGAACAAATTATATCTTTCTTAACCAATGAAGAAAAATTCAAGGACTTAACTATCGATGATGAAATTTTCAAAAATATACTTGGTGATCATAAATAAGTAGGGCATAGTGAATATAAAGACAATAGTATGACTCAAACCAAACTTCATATTATTCCCAGGGGAGTAGTCAACCTGGAAAACTTTTTTTATTTATGAGAGAAGTTTACAAATTCCAAGAATGTCAAAATCAACAGTTCTTGTCCTACCTATGAAATTATAAAATTAGGGACTATCGACAATCCCAAAAACATTGACTTCATGAAACCATTGTATCCTAAGGACAATAAGGCCTACTTAAAGTTATTCAAAGACTATCGGGATGTTTTTTCATGGTCCTACCAAGAATTGAAAATGTATGATACTAGGATCATTCAACATTTCATCCCACTTAAACCTGAAGTCAAGAAGTTTAAAAAAAAATTAAGGAAATTCCACTCATCTCTTGAGCCGGTAATGCAGAAGGAGCTCAAAAAACTACTATATGATAAGATAATATTTCAAATATGACACTCTGCATGGGTGGCCAACTTAGTGCCCATTAAAAAGACGTAAGGAGAAATTTGTTTATGTGTAGATTTCATAAACTTGAGCAGGGCCTCAAAAAATATAATTACCCCATTCCCCCCATGGAACAAACATTGCAGACTATGTCCAGATTTGAGATGTTCTCACTTCTAGATGGATTCTAAGGATATAACTAGGTTTTGGTTTCAGAAGAAGATAGATTGAAGACAACTTTCAAGAATAAATGGGGAACATTCTCCTACAAACTCATTCCATTTGGATTAATTAATGCAGGATAAACCTTCCAAACGACCATGGATGTGGTCGTTAGAGGATTAATCAACAAGTGTGTGGTTTTTTACTTAGATGATATCACCATCTACTCGAAGAATAGGGTAGACAACATTTCTCACCTTATCAAGATTTTTGAAAGGTGTAGGAAGTATGAGATATATTTGAACCCCAAAAAGACCATATTCAGAGTGGAAGACGGAAAAATCATTGGTCATATTATTTCTAAATATGGCATCAATATTGACCTTGAATGAGTAAAGGAAATTTCATAAATTTAACTCCCTCACAATAAAAAGGCTATGCAATCTTTCTTTGGGAAGATTAATTTCATGAGAAAATTTATGCCTGATATTACATAAATAATTAAACCATTAAAAACGATGATACACAAAGATACAAAGTTCAAATGGAGTGAGGAAGGAAGAAAGGCCTTTAAAAAAATCAACACTGCTATCTATCAATCCCCTGTTCTACGAAGCCTCAATTTCAGCAAAGACTTCTTCCTTTATACTTTCTCCTCAGACCGGTCTTTAGTCGATGTTCTTACTCAAAAGGATGATGAAAATAATGAAGCCCTTGTCTCATTCAGAAAACCAATCTGCAAGGAAATGAACTTAATGACCCGACTATTGATAAACAAGCATATCCTATCTACAAGGTAGTAAAGCATTTCATATTGTATATCATGAATAACCATACAAAGGTTATAGTTCCTCACCCAACAGTATGGTCCCTTTTTACATGATAGGAAATGGGAGAAAGGAGTTGGAATTGGATGGTCGTTATCCAAGAATTCGATTTGGATATCAAACCCATAAATATAGTTAGAGGAAAAGTCTTATGTAAATTAGTTGCAGAATCCCAATACCTAGTAGAATAAAAACAATCTGGTTGGGGCAACGAGTTTTCTTTATGGTTTAGCGAGGTATTTTATATCCCACCAGGACAAGACTCTTGGTATGTTGAATTATATTTTTTTCTCCATCATGGAACTTGACCTGAACACCTGAAGCCAAGGGAAAGGAGAGCACTTAGGTTAAAATATTCTCGTCTCATAAATTATATGTTGTTCCACATGAATTAAAATGGCATGTTACTCAAATTCCTTGAAAAAGAAGTTGGAAAGGTATTAAAAGAACTTCACGATTGTAAAGACCGATTTTAAATTAACAACTAGTAATTCTACCAAATTCTACCAAATGTACAACAATTTCTACCAGGTTTATAAAAGAAGAATTATTCCAAATTTTCTCAACACTTACGCAAGTAAAATTTATCAATGAGTAATAAATCTAATTAAAACAATGCATAAATTTGAATTAAATACCTTAACCCTGATGCTAATTTCCATTGCCAGCTGCCTTGCTGCTGCTCTACTGCTACCTACTACACAGTCCAGTCCTGTTGCAAACACAGAAAAATAATTGCCCAAAAATATTGTCCACCCTACCAACTAGGAAAAAGACCTAGCTCCAGGATATCTACGGATATCCTGGCCCTCCGTGCCCAAAACCTCTAGCAACCTGGTGCCTGCCTGATCAATATGTCACAACCATAAAAACCCGTGCCTCAATCTGAGCACACCAATCTCACAGCCCCTCTCGGCTCTTTGCCCATAGCAAGAAAACAGTTCCCCCGTAGAATCCTCCCCCTCCAACTCCTTCCTTCCTTCCTTATCCCCCCCCTTCACCGACACTCCTCCTTCCATTAAATTCCTTATCCCTACATTTAATTACCCTTATCCATTCCCATTAATTCTTTTATCTTCTTGGGATTCTTATGTGATCCCTTCTTGTATACGCAACTTAATTTAATGTTATATTTTGTTCTCCACCTTTTATTTAATACTTAATGAATTAATGAATTAATTAATATTTAAATGAATCATTAACCATCATGACTAACTCATTAATAATAATCAATTAGAAATGTTATTTTAAGACATAAATGTAGTTTAGCTAATCTTTTAGGATTATATTATTAAATTAATTATACTT
>ML786186.1:154401-213464 GCA_009831015.1 Picea engelmannii | reverse complement strand
CTACCAAATGTACAACAATTTCTACCAGGTTTATAAAAGAAGAATTATTCCAAATTTTCTCAACACTTACGCAAGTAAAATTTATCAATGAGTAATAAATCTAATTAAAACAATGCATAAATTTGAATTAAATACCTTAACCCGGATGCTAATTTTCGTTGCCAGCTGCCTTGTTCCTATTCTCCTGCTACCTCCTACACAGTCCAGTCCTGTTGCAAACACAGAAAAATAATTGCCCAAAACTATTGTCCACCCTGCCAACTAGGAAAATGACCTAGCTCCAGGATATCTACATATATCCTGGCCCTCCGTGCCCAAAACCTCTAGCAACCCGGTGCCTGCCTGATCAATATGTCACAACCAGAAAAACCCGTGCCTCAATCCGAGCACACCAATCTCACAGCCCCTCTCGGCTCTCTGCCCATAGCAAGAAAACAGTTCCCCCGTAGAATCCTCCCCCTCCAACTCCTTCCTTCCTTCCTTATCCCCCCCCCTTCACCGACACTCCTCCTTCCATTAAATTCCTTATCCCTACATTTAATTACCCTTATCCATTCCCATTAATTCTTTTATCTTCTCGGGATTCTTATGTGATCCCTTCTTGTATATGCAACTTAATTTAATGTTATATTTTATTCTCCACCTTTTATTTAATACTTAATTAATTAATGAATTAATTAATATTTAAATGAATCGTTAACCATCATGACTAAATCATTAATAATAATCAATTAGAAATGTTATTTTAAGACATAAATGTAGTTTAGCAAATCTTTTAGGATTATATTATTAAATTAATTATACTTAATAATCAAGGGTCGTTACAACGATGGTCCCACGGGTGGGAATTTTTTAGTAGAGACTACTACTCATAAAATATTAAGGGCAGGTTATTACTAGCCAACCTTGTTTCGAGATGCATACGCATATGTAAGAAGATGCAAATTTTGTCAATTAAGTGTTGGAAAAGAGAAGAAAGAATCTATCTCATTGCAACCAGTAACAATTTATAGACCTTTTCAGCAGTAGGGGATAGACGTCGTAGGAGAGATAAACCCAAAATCGTCCAAAAAACACAAATATATATTATCTTCAACTGATTATTTATGAGGTGGTCGGAAGATATTCCCCTTAGACATGTCAACAAGAAGGTGGTAATATAGTTTTTAGAACAACATATAATAACAAGATTTGGGGTACCTTCCATTTTTGTTTTTGATAATGTTTCATACTTTTATTCTACTCTTTTGACTAAATTTTCTCTAGATAAAGGGATCATTCTGAGATACTCTGTTAACTATTACCTGTATGTAAATGGTGTTGATGTTGGTTACTTATCTGAGCTATGTTTTTAACATGTTTAACCCAGGTTCAGGTCTACTAGGGTTCCGACAAAGCCTCTAAAACTATCGGCCCTCCTGGTAAACCAAAAGGTAACGCAATACACAGAGTGTATTGCGCAGTCTCACCTGAGATAGTCTTAATGGGTGACTGTAATGCTCAAGTGCTTGCAGTACAGGATTAAGTGGGGATCTATTGGTGTGTGTTGTGGATTCTATTTGTTGTATTAAGTAATATTCTATCAGTCACTAATCTTACTTATCCTTTTGTTCCTTATGCATGCATGCAAATCCAAAGATCTAACTATTTCAACAAAGAATTCATATAATATTTCACCATTAACAAAAAATATATAACCAACATCACTCCACACAACACATGAATTACCGTGGTTCACCCCCTCCGGGGCTATGTCCACAAAGATCTAGATCTAAGGCTCTTTCATTATAGGCCTGTCATGCATGGCGCCACGAGCACAACAAATCCATTCATACATCCATAGCTCAGACTCCATGACCTTTACGAGGATAACTAGATCGCACCAGGCTCCTCATCCTGTAATCTAACCATCAAGTTTGAGTCTCTTTTCCATCCCATAGATCAACATATTACAAAAAGGTAACAGATCATATATGTTTCATAGGCATGTCACTCTATCTTATGTAAGTAACTCATAACAACCATCAAATACACCCGAACCCCCTGCCCAAACCTCCTAGGTGTCTATTTATATATATTATTGGCTCATCGGTCGTTACATTCTCTTACCAAAACCCTAACCTAATTAGGTATTCTTGCTTCCTGGTCTTGCACGCTTTTCTCCTCTGCATGTGCGCTTTCTTCCACTGCTTTTCTGCTAGCTGTCTTTATTTCCTTTCTTCTTGCATGTGCACCTTGCATGATTTTCTGCCAACTATCTCACCTCCATGTCATGCCTTTTCCCCAAAATGGGTCTGTGCCCAATAGGCCCCCAACGCTGACATCATGATTCGTCCTCAGTCACTGCTTGACTTATTCCACTATCACTTCTTACGTCCTACTTCAGGCACTTCCTATTGCAGTGCATCATACATATTTGTTATGCGTTGACATAGTTGTTGAGCTTGACTGCTCTTGTCATCCATACTGGTGACCACCTACTCCGTGATGGGAGACTGTAAAATCTCTCCACCTTCGGCCCCGATCTTCTCAATGTTCTTCTTAGTTGCATCACTCTCCGTGAACAATTGCTCCGTATTTTCTTGTAGGGGCTCCAACAATGTCTGTCTCGTTGTCTTTTGTGATAGCAATGCTTTCTCTTCCAACTGTAGAGCCTTTAATTCTGTGGCAGTCTTGATCTTCTCTTGAAGTGACACTATTTTCTATCATTACTTCACTTCCACCATTACTGCATGGATTTTGGCTTCCTTCTCCTGTAGCTCCTGGAGGTTCCCGTCCTCTAGTAGGTGAGTCCATAGTTGCGCGCTTTTCTCTAAAAACGTTGTGACTATCTGAATAATTTGGTCGATGCCTTCCACAGGTGTTGTCACCTCCTGCTCCCACTATGCTCTAACTTCTTTAGGAGTAGTGGGTGTGACACACTCCTCTATATCTTTGATATTCTCCTTGTACTCCTTGATAGTCTGCTCTATCCTGCACAAATTCTCTCCTGATGATCCTGCCTCATCGCTTGTGCTTTCAGGAATTGTTTGAAACAACATGTGGATTTTCTGCTCCATCTCATCCACTTTCTTCTTCTCTTTCTCTTTCTGCTACGCCTCAAGGTCGAGGGATTCCTTCAACGAGATAGTATTTGTCTAGGCTATCTGTAAGTCTGTGGTATCCACTCTCATTTTGGATTGAATATCCTGCGTGACCCTCACCTAAAGTTTGTACAACGCTTTTGTAGGAATATTGGCCAACACCACATCCAATGTCTCGATGTATTTGAGATTTTTCTGCGTTGTTTCTTCTTCAGTGAAAATCATCTCTGGCGTGATGATGAAATTGGCGGTGGGTTGTGCTGTAAATTGTACTGTCCCAGGTACTGGAACTCCTTCCTTTTCTTGCATCAGTGATTCTATTGGTTCTTGTGTTGCCCCAATCCTTAACTTCTCCAATGCAATTTTTACTTCTTTCACTTGATCGACAATTGAATCCCTGTGCTTCTCCGCATTCTCCCATAGTTCGTCCAGTCGCTCCTTGACTATTGTCACCACTAATTCCACATCGTCTAAGGTTAGTTAAATATGGCTATGTGGCTTGTGGGCCTTTGTCTTCTTTTGGATTCCACTGGTGTTCTCCCCGAGCTGCTTCTCTTGGTTAGTCAATGGCTCAGGACTAGGAGGTCTCTAGGTATCCCCTTCAATAGTTTTCCATGTTTCTCCAGCCTCAGGAATCTCCTAGGTTCATGTCCCTTGCTCATCCTCCTCAGGGATTTCATGTTTCCCTACACCTGTTTCATCCACCTCAAGGATTTCATGGGTCCCTGCATCTATCTCTTCCACTTGCACTTCTCCTGTTGAGTGTATGGGTGGTTGTTTTGTGCGCAATGGAACCTGTGTAGGCCCCCTTGGTGGCCTATTCTATGTGCACGACTTCTTCTTGGCTGGGGTGATTCCCCCATCTTGGCCTTGGGAATTTATCTTCTTGGATCCTGCCTCGTTGGTGCCTTCTTGGTGCATTGGGGCTGGTCTACCCTGCATCTGAGGTCACACTCTTTGTACCTTGGTTGGAATCTAGGGTACCTTCCATTCTTCAGGCCATTCTTGGACCTCTCTTTGGATTTCATACTACGTGACACAGTAGTTAATTTGTATCCATTCCTTGGCTTTGTCTCACTTGGATTACATCCATAAACTATGGCGCATTTCCCTGAAGTTGGAAACCTGCCCAAACTCCTGGACAATATTTGGTGTAATGCGCCATGTATCTGCAATAAACTCCTGCATCTCTGTGAAATACCATGCAAATGTGTCCATATTCATTGTCTTTCTATTTGGCTATGTCCTGCTGCGTAATGATGTGTAGTGCGCTGCACCACACTTTCGTGGTCTCTCTAGATACGTACTGTAGACTGGTTCTTTCCACCCCACGAGGACAATGAGGATGAGTAACCATGAGTAGTGGAACTTAGATCCCCAGTCCTATATGGATTTTCAATCCTCCAAGAATGAATTAAGGAGGTATGGGGCCCATCTCATCGAGCTCCCCTTTGAAAACTACACAGCGAAGACGACCACACCAACTGGTACTTCCTCTTTTCGACACTTGCACATTAGTTTACACTTGAGTAGCCTGGTAGAAAACCTTGTCATAGGATCATTAATGTCATTGATCCCGATTCCCCTGTTGCCTTATTATGTGCCATACTTATCCTTGATCTCATATGATATGGCCTTGGCTCATGTGTTGTCCTCTAAGTAATTATTTGGCTTTTCTTCATCTGTGGGTAGCCCTTTTATTCCTGCGATGAGGTCCACAGTGATGGGCACCTGCCTATCCATCCATAAAGTTCCACCATGGATGGATGCCAATAATTGCTTGATGTAGGCATTGACAGGATTTCCCCTCCAAAAGTGTGGGGTATCCAAAAAATTCATGATGCCAGTATTATAAAACCCTAGGATCCACTGCACCGAGTCTATCAGTGGCATGCCTGATGAGCCTACTCCCCTACTTTCTAGTTATACCTGCGACGCCAAGTCTCGAAACTTAGTGATATCGATCAATTTTTGGTCATAGTATTTGATGGAAGTGACTTCGTCAACCATGTTTTCATCCACTCGCACTGCGCTCGTGATTTTTGGCAAAATCAGGGTCCCTTCTTCCTGTGGTTGTGACCCTCTGTGCGCACTGCTCTCAGCCTGGTTCTTCCGTTTCACTGGTGAGTATGAGGCCCCCACCTATGGTACACCCTTGTGTACTATGGCCTATGCTACCTCTAGTTCGTGGCTCTATGGTGTTGAACCCATGGCATGCTCTATTTGTCGTTTCCCTTGCCCCCTCGAATTATCAGACTCAGTTCTCTCAGGGTGCTCCTCCATCGGCTTGACCTCCTATGTTGGGTTATGCTCCTCTTCTACTATCACCAGGTTTGTTTCATACTCTGATGTGTGGAGTTCATTGACATCCACCACTACAGGTGTCTCTTTTTTTCCTTGCTTCTGTCACACGAGTAGTACTATGTATGTTCCTGTCAGCCCTGCCTGGCTCTCCAACTCGTGGTGGTGACATTTCGACAGGGTCTAGGCTCTAAATGTATGAATTCAGCTAATGCTTGGTCAAATTATCGTTCTAGATCTCTTCCACTTAGATCTGCATTCTCTCTTTTAAATTGACACAATAACTAGTGTTTCCCCCCTTTTTCTGACTTTATAGTGGGACAACTGAATGACAATTGTTCCGCACTAACAATTGTCCCTTTTTTCACTTTTGGTGGCGTGTCCGGCACGTGGTACCATCGTATGTGTTAAATGTCATCCTTTGTGTCTTTTTTTCGACCATTTTCCCTTTCCATCACGATATGGTCTTTACTTTTGTGTACTTTTTGTCACAGTTTCAACCGTCTCTACCATTTGGCGCCTAATTTCCACAACCGTCATTTCCCGAATTGTCGCATTGTCTGACCGTCGGTCCTTTTTCTGGCGCGCTGGGATTTTTGGGTGCCTAGAGGCCTTGTCTTATATCCCCTTTTATTATAGTGCAATATTTCCTATTTTTTTGTGCTGACTCAATGACTTGTTTGTTCTGACTCTTTTTTCTTTTCGTCGCACTGATTTGTTCTCATGTGCGCGTGGATTTCCGCATTTTTTTTTTTTAATTTTATTTCCAGTAGCTGTAAAGTTGTTGGTGGTCGAATGTACTTGTACAGCTTCAGTCGACCCATTGCCCATTCCTATGATTTTTGTTCCATCTAATTCCTTCAACTGTACAACGCCTCCGTTTGTGACAGTCTTGACTTCATATGGTCCCAACCAATGCATTCTAAACTTTCCTGGATGTTGAAAAAACTTGTTGTCATATAGTAGGACTAGGTCTCCTTCCTTGAAATTTTTTCTATTGATATGTTGGTCGTGCCACGCTTTTTCCCTTTCTTTCTGTACTCCTTGGTGGAACCTTGCTAGAATCCTATCTTCTTCCATGCTCATTAGCTGAATTAACCTTTCTTGTATCGTACCTCATTCTGTCATGTTCGTAATCGCTGATACGCGCAGACTGGGTACCAAAAATTATCGTGGAACCACTGCTTGTTTTCCATATACCAATATAAATGGTGTTTGTCCTATCATCTTCTTACAGGTAGTTCTATATTTCCATAATACTGTTGGTATCTTTGAATCCCAGTCATCCCTATTGACATTGCAAATCTTGGTTAAGGAATTCTCTAGAATCTTGTTGAAGGCTTCCACTATTCCATTTTCCTAAGGGTGGTATGGCGTAATTTTTTTATGGTAGACCTCAAATTATTTAGTTATAGATCTAATGGTGTTGTTGATACAGTGAGTGCCTTGGTCACTCATCAAAATCTTCAGACATCGAAATATGGTGAGCACATGTTCAAACAAAAAGTGTGTTGTTGTCTATGCACTTCAATATTTGACTGGTGTTTCCTTTTCCCATATTGAGAGGTATTTCTTCACAGTGATAATGTATCATGCACCTGATCTTATTGTGGGTGGGTGAATTGGCCCAACAAAATCGATATCCCATTTTTCAAACACTTGTAGCATCACTTGTGGATGTAAGGGCATATCATCCCGTCTATTTGGTTTGTCGACCCTCTGACAAACATCGCATTGTTGACAATATTCCTTTTCATCTCTATGAATAGTTAGCCACCATAATCCTGTGTGTAGTACCTTTTGTGTGGTAGATTTGCTTGCATAGTGTCCTCCCACTATTACTTCATGGGATTCTTCCAGTATCCTATGACTTTCATGTTCTAGCATTCTTCTTCTCAATATTTTGTCTTCCACCATTTTATATAAGTGCCCGACGATCAACTGGTAGTCATCTGCTCAAGCAACCAAATTTTTCCTCTGCGCGATGCTAAATTCCTTTGGCGTAGTCCTGTACTTAAATACTCAATAATGTCAGAAAAATAATCATCCGCGATCTGGAATGAAAATAACTACACATCAGGTAAGGTATCCTCTAAGTTTTTAGGTTCCTCGCCATTGGTGACCCTTGACAAGTGATCAAGTCCTCCATTCAGCTTCCCTAGTTTAATTATGACTTCAAAGTCAAATTCTTTAAACAACAGTAACCATCGACAAATTATCCCCCCCAACATTGGCTTGTTGACTAGGTACTTAAGGGCTGAATGATCTGTGAACATCTTAAAATGTTTGCCAAGTAGGTAATGCCTGAATTATGAAGCGAGTAGACCATAGCTAGGCCTTCCCTCTCTATAGTGTTGTAGTTCTATTCCGATTCTGACAATTTTTTGCTAGCAAATGCTATAGGATGATCCAATTCTCTTTCTCTTGGATACACAAAAATAGCTGCCAAGTCTATGGTTTATGCATCTACGTGTACATGGAATGTCTTCTCCCAGTATAGAAAGATTAATATGGGTGTTCTAACCATATTCTCCTTCAGGGTGTCCAATCCTCGCTGACATTCCTAATTCCACTGAAACTTAGTATCCTTCTTGAACAATTTCTCCATTGACACAGTGATCCGTGCATACCCCTTTATAAATTTTCTATAGTATCATGTATGTCCCCATGTGGCCCTCAACTCACGCACTGATTTTGGTGGTGGTAAGTTCACAATGACTGCAATCTTTGCAAGATCCATGATCAAACCTTGTCTTCATACTATGTAACCCAATAGAATTACAAAGGGTGTTCCAAATATACATTTCTTAATGTTCAAGGATATTTGGCATTACCTGCATATTTCTAACATTAGCCTCAACACCTCTACATGATCCTTCAGCAGGCTGTACACTTTCCAATCATCCAAATATACCTCTAGAAATTGATGGATTAATTCTTTAAAGGAAGCAATGACTACTTTGGAAAAAATTGTTGGTGCATTCTTCAGTCCAAAAGGCATGATTGTGTACTAGTAGCATCCCCATTCTGTTGCAAAGGTAGTCTTGTACCGATCTTGTGGTGATATTTTGATTTGGTGGTAGCTTGAGAATCCATCAATGAATGAGTATGCTTCCTAACCTCCCACATTTTCTAGGACTTCATATGTAAAGGGTGTATGGAAGGGGTCATGTAGGCAAGCATGATTGAGGTTTCTTAGGTCTACATAGATTCTTATGCCTACTTTCTTATTCTCTTGCACTACCATGGGGATTATCGATTCTGATTCTTCTACAAGTTCTATGATTCCTGCTTCTAGCATTCTATCAATTTCTGCTCTTACTTTCTGATTGTATATGGGGTTCAATCTGTAATGCCTCTATATGATAGGTCTTGCCTTCGGTTTGAGAGGGATATTCATCTCTCCATTTTCTCCTGCAATACCCTTCATTTCTGTGAAGGTTGTTGGGAACAGGTCACTGTACTCACGCAGTAACTATGTTATCCTTTCCACTGTTTGTTCGTCCTAGTAGTCCCCAATGCTGGCCATTTTGGGATTCTCAACTATCCCAATGTTGAAATTTTTCACCTTGATCAACACAAAAATTAATTTTGATTCTAGGGTTGGACCTTCCACTTCTCTTTCGCCTTCAACTTCCTTGATCTAAATATCACTAGGGTCATCTTCATCTGGTCCTTCTTTCTGTACATGGTAGCATGACAACAGTTCTTTCACTGTCTGTCTATTCTGTTGTTGTTCTTTTGTTATGAGATCAACTTCTGGTTCCTTACTGAACATCACCCCTCTTATTTTTTCAAGTGTTGTATCTATGTTGGGGTTCTCATGCTCAAATGAGAAAGTGACTGTAAAGTTCTATTGTAGTACTGTCTAGCTCGTAGTTCCTTTGCACAATTCTTGGTCTATGTATTAGTTTGCTAGGATGCCCTCTAATGTGTGTACAAAATGATGAGGCCATTCCTCTGGGGGTGTCATTTTCCACATCGTTCTAAACTTCCCCAAGTGTTTTGTTCCCCACTATCCATTGTATTTTTGAGTTGCGCTCCTCTTTTATTCTGCACCGAATGTGATGCACAATTGTCTTTTGCATTGGTACCAATCCTTGATTTTTTCTTTGTGTGCACCCCACGATTTTGTAGGTGTAGCCTTAAGTGCGATATCGAGAGACAAAAATCTCTGACTATCTGATACTTACTCCTCATATATCATTAGGAATTCTTCCAAGTCGTTGATTCCATGGAAACTTGGAAATTATTTGATTTTTATCCAAACCCACCTTACTACATGGTCTATTCGTGCGCATCTTCTGGTTGAGACCTCATGTAGGTGCTACTGCCAATTCTCCAGACCCATGTCTGATTCGAAAGCACGCGATGTGATACTTCTCCAACTAAGTACGCCATCAAAATTTGGATTGATGTAATCTTCGGTGCACGTGGTGGTTCGGTACAACTAGTTAATTTCTTCCAGATCTAGGCATGTTGGTTCCACAAATATTTTGGCTTTCGATGGATCTAGAGGTGCGATAACCCTGTATTCTCTTGAATCAAATGTCATATTCCTGGTATTTAGGTTGATTATCTCCTGATTGTCGAATGCCAAATCCAATCCAAGTAGTGTTGGATATGGTGTTGTGCCATCCATAATTTCGATCACTTCGAAGTCCACCTTAATGCACACTCTGTCCAGATATACTGTCACTCCTTTCAGCTTTCGTATTAGCAGAACTCTATGTTGGTTGGATAAATTCAGTTGGACTGGTGAGTAGCCTAAGGTAGGTTCTCCCATGAATTTCCATGTCTTTTTGGGAAATACATTCACTTCAGATCCCAAATCTAATATCACACCACCCATGTTAAAATCTATGATGTTGGAATTCAATCTAAACTCTCTGTTGGTTATCTTTCTTGCATCCAGGTGATTGACTATACTATGTTCTAACTTTCCCTTAGATTTTGTGGTACATCTATATTCTGTAATACTAAAATAGATGATGGATCCTTAAATACTTGAATACAAGATTGTAGGAAAGATTTAATACAACTTACTTGGTTTCCCGGGTCGACTTCACTGGTATGGTTCAATGTTGACGGACTTTCATACGTTGGGATGTCTTGATTATGCTATGCGATATATGTATAGGTAACATTCTGCTTGATAAATTCTTGTCTAACCTCCTTAAAGGTCTCCTTCTCCTTTCTTTCATCAAATCACTTGGGTGGCTTGATATTCTTCTTAATCCAGTTGTGTTTTATTGGTTCTTGTTTGGTTGCAACAACTCATGTTTTAACACCTCCGCGTGTCACTATGTTGATGTTTATTCCTTCATACCTCGCTTCTACTGAAATCCACTGAACATTTTGATTGTTCTAATTCCTCTTTTCCTAGATATTTACTAATAGTGTCGGACATTCTTCCGTGTCATGATCCGATGCATGACAATACATACAAGTCACTAGTGGAAGTGGACATTCTCTTGCATAGTGTCCTGGTTGTTGGCAGTTGTGGCACACTATTGGACCTCTTCTGTGTTCAAATACTCCTTTTCCTCTTCCACCTCCTTTGTACCTAGCTTGATCTCCACGTGGTGTATTGTATTGACGTACCTGATTATAGTGCACAGGGTTATACTGTGGTTGCACAATGTTATACTATTGCGGTTGCGTGTTGTTATACTATTGTGGTGCAATATTATACTGCAGTGGTGCCTGATTGAATTGCAGTGCAATTGGCCCTGTCATCAGTTTGGCTTGCACCCTATATGTGTCTGATGTCCTTTCCCTCATCAGATCCATTATTCTGTAGTCTTTGTCATCGTTCCCTACTGACTTGCAAAAAGTGAAGTATGCATACTTTGGTACTGTCTAGTATTTTTGCATCATAGGACAATGATATGGATCATGCCCATGCATTTTGAAAATTTCACACCAGGGTCCTGTTGGTAAAGGATTTGGCATCCCTGTTGCCATATATTGCACGAATATTGGACATTCGTTCTTATGGTGCCCTTATGTTCTACATGTGGTACACCAAACAACTTCTTGCTTGTCCTTTCCCTTATTCTGATTGAGCTGGAAGGTAAGATTCTTCAAGTACTTCTTCTTCTATAGCTAGATCTGTCTTGTGGTACCAATTCTCCTCCATTTGCAAGGCTTCTTATAGAGCCTCTACTTGAGATTGGAATTTTTTTTGCATGAGTGGGTATTTCAGGTGCAATAACAGAGAATTCACAAACAAATGCCTATGCTACATATCTGTCATGGCATACCTCAAATTCCCTTTCAAACGCTTAAATCGTTGGTGAATTTCCCAGACAAATTCTCTTGGATTCTTTCAGATTTCTATCATCTCATTCATGTATTGATCCTCTGAGCTCGACTTCTAGAACTCATTAATTAGTAACTTCTTAATGTTTGTTAGTGTTCTTGTTGTCTCAGGTGCACTGTTTACATCTAGACTCATGTACCAGTCTAGTGCGCGATCTCTTAGCGTAATGGCTAGCTATGCAAGTTTAGTGTCTTCATTAGTGATCTATTTTTATTCCCAAATCTTTGCACAAATGAACAAGTGTTTCTCCGGGTCTTCTGATGCCTCTCCTCAAAATTCTGGTAACCGAATGGTGGGATCATGTCTTTCCATTATAAACTATGTCGGACTACTACTTTTTCATGGTGTATACTCTTGACTAATATTTCCTAAACTGGCTCCCCCAGTTGTTGTTCCTTGTGTGTATGTACTTCATGTTGTGCTCCTTCTTTCGAAACTCGGTTGTCTAAATGGTGGTGTTCTTTTTGGTGTATTATTCGCACATGGGCTCATGGGTTCCACACTGACATTAACATGGATAGAATTTTTTCCTTCTATTCCCTCTCTTGGACCTCTTGTCTTCCTCTCATATGTTTCACACAGTATTTCCTCAATCTACTCCATAGCCCGAAGATCCTCTACCTCTTCTTCATTACTTCCAAAGGCTTCCCTCATGACTCCGACTCTCTTCTTGGTGTTCACCTTGTATTGGTAGGGTACTCCACTGCACGTCTTTACAGATATCGCCATGATATGTTTGATTTGGTCGTCGTCCATTGTCCAAGGCTTCCTCCTTTCCTTTGTCCACTTTTCCTTCCATTTCTCCTTTTTCTGTCAGTGCTTCCCCCCTTCCCCCATGCACACAGGAAAGTTTAGCTGTCTAACTCCATTGTCATTACACCTTTGTTATACAACAAGATATTGATAGAAGTATACATTGATCTAATATACCTTCCTCGAGGTCTGCGTAGAAACTATTGCTTTTCTATGTTGTATGACTTCGCAGTATCTATTGCAAATTCTGTTATAAATCCTGCTACAATACTGTTGAGCCAAAAATCTACTGCGCAGGTGAATTTGTTATTCACCTGCTGTAATTGCGCGATCTGAATTGGGGTCCACTCTAACTGTCGGATCCAATTTGTTACATGGTTATACATCAACATCAATATCCCCTCCTGCAATAAGTGTGGAAAATCACAGAAAAATACTTCATGCAGATCAGTAAAAACATACTTCTCAAGATATTTGCTCGGTGTTACTCTAAGGTTTTTGTTATCTTTCTGCATAAACTCTAGCTCTTTTGTCTTTATCCAGCTTTCGATCTTTGATTTTGTGGGATTCCATGGTCTCAACATCCACTTCTAGTGGCTCATTCTTCTCACCTTCTTGTCTTCCGATTTAGTATTCCTTTGACCCGCCTTCCGTAGATCTTATAGTCTTTTAACAGATCTTCAACATATTTCATCTACTTAATCCTATGTTGCTCCAACCGGAAACATAACCATTTTTTGGTTACTTATTTGAGCTATGGTTTTAACATGTTTGACCCAAGTTCAGGTCTACTAGGGTTCCAACAAAGCCTCTAAAACTATCGGCCCTCCTGGTAAACCAGAAGGCAACGCAGTACAAAAAGTGTACTACACAGTCTCACCTGAGATAGTCTTAATGGGTGATTGCAATGCTCAAGTTCTTGCAGTCTAGGATTAAGTGGGGATCTGTTAGTGTGTGTTGTGGATTCTATTTATTGTATTAAGCAATATTCTATCATTCGTCGATCTTAGTTACCCTGTTATTCCTTATGCATGCATGCAAATCCAAAGATATAACTATTTCAGCAAAGTATTCATATAATATTTCATCATTAACAACAAAGATATAACCAAAATTCACTCCACAGAACACATGAATTACTGTGGTTCACCCCCTCCTGGGCTACATCCATGAAGATTTAGCTCTAAGGCTCTTTTATTATAGGTCTTTCATGCATGGCGCCACATGCACTACAAATCTATTCATACATCCATTGCTCAGACTCCACAACCTTTACAAGGTTGACTAGATCACACCAAGATCCTCAGCCTGCGATCTAACCCTCAAGGTCGAGTCCCTTTTCCCTCCCATAGCTCAACAACTTACAAAAATGTAACATACCATATCTATGTCATAGGCCTGTCACTATATATTATACGAGTAACTCATAACAACAATCAAAGACACCCGAAACCCCCCACTATTGGACAACTGAGAGGAGGGGGGGGGGTGAATCTGTTGTTACCATGCTTAAACAATTATGCTTCTTTTAAATTCTTTACAAGGCACTCAATGATGATCACAATAATGCAGGGAAACAAGCAATGACACATTCAACATCAGTCACATATATGNTGAGAGGAGGGGGGGGGGGTGAATCTGTTGTTACCATGCTTAAACAATTATGCTTCTTTTAAATTCTTTACAAGGCACTCAATGATGATCACAATAATGCAGGGAAACAAGCAATGACACATTCAACATCAGTCACATATATGAGATACACAGAGACAGATATTTCCCAAGGAAACCCATAAAGGGTAAAAACCTCTTCTTCTTTATATGATAAGTAATATTTACATTCTTTACATTATCATACATATGAGAACCAACTCATTGTGAGGCTACAACCTCTGTTTTTACAAGCTGCAACTTGTTGAGAGTACCAACTCTCTGTTTTCTCTAGCACCCACTAGAAGGAAGCACCAACTCCCTGATTTCTCTAGCACCAACTAGAAGGAAGCACCAACTCCCTAGTTTCTCTAGCACCAACTAGAAGGAAACTACAACTCCCTGTGTTCAAGAACCCACTTGAACCTCTAAGGACACCAATCCTCCCTAGCACCTCCCTACCACCCTGATTTATGAATATGTGTTACTGAAAATTATTACAATGATATAATGTTCAACAACAGCTTACCAGTCTCATCATTGTTCTTACAAGATTTTGTTACTCTGTCTGCCTCACTGTCTTCCTGCACACATCCATTGCACTTTCTGTTCTTCTACCTTTTGGGCTCTGTGCACCATTCCCATTCAATGCACCTTTTTTCTTCTATCCATTTCAGCTGCTGCACTCCACCTGCTTCTTCACACATGCATCTCTTTCCTCAGCAACAACCCCCATGTATTCTCCTTTTTTCACATTCTTATCCTCCATGTGCATCTAGTGCATCCTCACTCCCTGCAATGGTTCTCCATGCTCTACATGTCGAGTGCTCTACCTCATCATCATGGAAACTCTTCAACTTCTCTGTTTGTTAAGCCCATCTGTCCATCATCATTGGGTGTCATGATCAAATTCCTTCACATCATGGGCAGTTGAGATTCTTCATCTTCTATTGCATTCAACCTCAACCTCACTGTCGCAGTTAACGGCTTCAATGCTCTTCCAGCTGTCAATACCCTCCATGAACAGTCTTTTCTCCTACTAGCAAATTCATTGTGACCCTTCAGTTCCTATGGAAATCACATAGAAGACTCTTCAAGTCCTCTAGCAGAAACCACCAGTGGTTTCTAGCAGTTACACTGAGAAGTGATACAGTAGCCCTCTTATCTTCTTCAGTTTCATCTACACCATTGGATTAACTTCTCTAAATCTTTCGTTCATTTTGGCATTCCGCTCTTTGGCATTTCAGGATCACCATGGTGGAGCATTTTAGTACTCTCCATTTCCCGACCCCTGAAACTCCGAAAAGGATCTTGTCTTCACTAACTCCTTCCCCCATCTTCCGCTGATGTTACCAATGGCTGTGACCTCAGCCTTAGTTGAAATTGCATTTTGCAATTTCGTGTTTCGGTATTTTGACATTTAGGCACTCTTGGTGGTGAAGTATTTCGACACTTCAAATTCTAGTATCTGGAACTCCTAAATGGAGTCATATCAACGGTCCGATACTCGAACATTTTTCATTTCGGTGAATCGGCATTTCAGTATTCCTGTGGTGAAAGACCTTGACATCTCCAACTCCTGGTATCCGAACCTCCGATATGTGATTTGTGACATTTCACGACTTCGGGTTTTGCAATTTCAGGACTCCTGTGATGAAGAGTCTTCATTCTTGACTCCTCCTACTCCTGGTATTCGAAACTCCGATATGGATTCTTTATCATTTAACGACTTCAGGTTTCATGACTTCGGGACTCTTTATGATGAGAGTCTTTGTCATTTCCATCTCCCAGTATCCGAAATCCTGGTATCCAATACTTTGAAATGGAGTCAGATCAATGGTCCACGATCTCCTCGAACCAATGACTCAGATCATTTTTCCATTTCGCATTTCGCGATTTCGGCACTCCTGTTGATGAGAGTCTCTGACATCTCCATCTCCCGGTAACCGAAATCCCAGTATTCAATACTCTGAGTGGTGCGCCTGTTTCGGGTTTTTAGGATTTCGCATTTTGGCACTTTGGGACTCCTGATGATGAGAGTCCTGACATATCTATCTCCCAGTATCCGAAACTCCGGTAGCCAAAACTTCAAGCGATGCATCTGTTTCGCTATTTCGGGGTTTCTCATTTCATGACTTCGAGACTCCTGTGTTGGAGAGTCTTGACTCTTGACTTCTCCATCTCCCGGTAATCGAAACTCCGAAATGGAGTCTTCGTTGAGGTTCCTGTTTTGGATTTTTCGTGGTTTCGCATGTCACCTTGCTCGTTAAAGAGTGTGAAGGTTCTCCTGGATCCAACGCCAGTCAGACCTCTAGCTCAGATCTAATGTTCATCGATAAATCTTAATGAGATCCATTGCTTCATACTCTGATCTTGTTGAGCTTTCTCTGCATCGTCTTCCCAAAAGAATTTTGGATCCCACCTAGCACATCCTTCTTATACTCAACCCCTTTCTATGCATCGTCTTCCCAAAATACTTTTGGAGCCCACTTGGCACATCCTTCCTATACTCAAGCCCTTGCTCTGCATCGTCTTCCCAAAAGACTTCTGGAGCCCACCTGGCACATCCTTCCTGTACTCAAGCCATCGTTGTTGCTGTACTTTCCATCAATGACAAGCATACACTGCCCATAAAACATGCCAACAATCTCCCCCTTTGGCATTGATGGAAACCCTAAGGGTCTTCGCTAATCCATTTGGACCTCCAACTGTAGCATCCAGCCCGAACCACTCCTTTTCTCCCCCTTTGACATCAATGTCAAAGAAAACATGATCCCCCTGAGTTGTTGCAATAATTTTTAGGAGGCATTAGATATTCAAATAATACAAAATCCCCCCTAACAAGATGGAATCTCTTAGGTGTGAGACGGAATGACACCCAGCTTTTGTCGGAGATATTCAAAAGGTGTCTTATCTAGGGGTTTAGTAAATATTTCTACAATTTGTTCTGTGGTTTCAATGTACTAAACCTGAACAACCTGATTGGTGACCTGCTCTATTAGAAAATGGTATTTTATGGGTATATGCTTGGTCTTGGAGTGGAATACTGGATTCTTAGACACACTGATGGCACTTGTGTTGTCACAATGAATTGGGATAAGTGCAACATATTTTACTTCCAAGTTTGCAAGTGTCTGAATCATCCATAATACCTGAGTGCAACAGGTAGAGAAAACAATATACTCTGCCTCTGTAGTTGATAAAGAAATGGAACCTTTCTTTTTACTAAGCCATGCTACTAATGAGTCACCCAGGAAGAATGCTCCTCCATTGGTGCTTTTTCTCTCATCAACATAGTTTGCCCAATCTGCATCTGAATAAGCAGTTAACTGAAAATTATGATTTCTGGGATACCACAGACCATAAGTCATTGTTTCTTTCAAATACCTGAATATTCTTTTGATAGCTTGCAAATGACTCTGTTTAGGTGCAGACTGAAATCTTCCTACCATTCCAACAACATGCATTATATCTGGGAGGGATGATGTGATGTACAACAGGCTACCTATCATTGACCTATATGATCTTTGATCAACATCAGGTGTGTCATCATTCTTGCATAATTTGCATCCAGTAACCATAGGTGTACCAACAGGTTTGGAGTCTTCCATTTGAAATCTTTTCAACTTTTCTCTTAGATATTTTTCTTGAGAAATGAACATCCCTTCAGACCTTTGCGTAATTTGCAGACCAAAAAAAAATGATAGTTCTCCTATCATGGACATTTCAAACTCAGATTCCATGGTAGAAGCAAACCATTGTATCAATGGATCCTTATTACATCTGAAGATGATGTCATCTACATAGACCAATACGATGAGAAAATTATTATCCTCTTCTTTAAATACAGATTGTTGTCAGTTGTTCCTCTCTTGAATCCTTTGTCTTTGAGATACGTATCTAGTATGTGATACCAGACTCGAGGGGCTTGTTTTAACCCATATAAATCTTTCTTCAACTTGCATACTAAGTCAGGGTTATTAGACAGTTTGAAACCCTATGGTTGTTCCATATAGACTTCTTCACTTAAATCTCCATTTAGAAAAGTTGACTTGACATCCATTTGATAGACTTTAAACCTTTTATGACAAGCATAGGCAAGAAGCATTCTGATAGCTTCTAATCTTTCTACAGGTGCAAATGTTTCATCAAAATCCAGTCCTTCTATCTGAGCATATCCTTTATAGACTAACCTTGCTTTGTTCCTGACAACTCATTCTTGCTCATTCAACTTATTCTTAAAGATCCATTTGGAGCCAATTACATTTTTATCTTTCGGTCTATGAACCATCTCCCATGTATTGTTTTTCTCAATCTAATCAAGTTCATCATTCATTGCTTTAACCCAGTGGTCATCTTTGTTGGCTTCATTAAAATTCTTGGGTTCCAGCATGGATATGAAGGCTATATGAGACTGCTTGGTGTTTTTAATTAGCTTTCTCCTGGTTTGTACACCTTTGTCTTTTTCTCCAATTATCTGACTTGCAGGGTGATTCTTTTGAATGATTCTAGAGGAGGAATTTGAAGTTGACCGATGATTTGAGTCTGAATGAGTATTTGTGTCTTCATCTGATTCAGAGTCTTCGTTTTATGATTCTTGGACCTGTTCATCTTCAAATCTAGTTGTGTCTTCTATAGAAGACTCATTTTTGTACATCTCTCTTACTGGGATTCCTTCATCAACTTTTAAATCAATACAGTTAACCATTTTATGCACCCTCTTATTATAGCATCTGTATCCTTTACTATTTGTAGCATACCCCAAGAAGCTACCTTCATCAACCCTATCATCATATTTTCCAAGGTTCTCATCATTATTCTTTATGTAGCATTTACTCCCATAGACTTTGAAGTGTTTAATTGTAGCAGGTCTCCCAAGCCATAGTTCATAAGGTGTCTTGTCACTTTGTGGTCTCAGGTGGGCTTTGTTAAGAACATGGAATGTTGTGTGTATTGCTTCTACCCAGTAGGTTTGACCAATGTTCTTCTCATTCATCATTGACCTGGCCATTTCCTACACTGTTTTGTTTTGCCTCTCAACTACTCCATTTTGTTGTGGAGTTCTTGGGATTGTGTATTCTCTCTTGATCCCATGCTTGTCACAGAATTCCTTGAATTCACTTGACATAAAATCTCATCCTTGGTCTGATCTTACTGCCTTTAACCTCTTGCCTGTTTGAGTCTCATTTAAAGCCTTAAATATTTTAAACTTCTCAAATGATTCATCCTTTTCCTTGAGAAAGGCAACCCAAGTAAGTCTAGAGTAATCATCGATAATCAACATGAAGTAGTTTTCTTTCCCTATGCCTTCCTGTCTTGATGGTCCACATAAATCCATATGAACTAGATGGAGTGGTTTCTCTATTGAAGTAAAGCTCTTGGACTTAAACTGTGTCCTGTTTTGCTTCCCTACTTGACAGGGTTTACACATTGAATCTTGGGGCTTTGACATTCTTGAAAGATCTTTTACTGCATCAAGTTTTTTGAGTTTGATTAAGTGGTCAAAGTTTAGATGTCCAAGTCTCCTATGCCATAACCAAATTTCATCATGTCTACTTAGATGACATTCTTCTCTATTTTCTTTCAGCACATATACATTATTTTTTGTCCTTATGCCTTTGGCCACCACTTGTCCTGAGGTTACAAATTTTATCTTGTAGTCCTTGGACGTGAACACCACTTCACATCCTCTGTCACACATTTGACTGACACTGAGCAGATTATGTTTCAGCCGATCTACAAGTAGAACATCTTGGGATTTTCCTTTTCCATTACTTAAACTCACCATCCCTTTGCCCTTTATTTTTCCTGGAGCATCATTTCCAAAGGTTATGTTTCCTGATTTTCTTTCACTTAGAGATAGAAAATTTCCTTTGTCTCCCGTCATTTGTTTGGAGCATCCATTTTCTATATACCAAGGGTTTGTTTTTCTTTGAGCGGACAATACTAATCCACACTTGTCACTTTCCTTCTTCCAAAACTTGACATTTTCAGTAGGGGATTTTGAATCTAGTTCATAGTTTCTTAACTGACAGTCAATAGATTTATGTCCAAAGTTATGATAGGTGTAGCATTCAATCTCATTATTCAATAGGTCAAACTTATTGTTGCAGTGTTGTCTACTCATTGACTGTTGATTATTTCTTGGCCTCCTTAGTTTCATGTCCCTAGACTTAATTTGGCAATTTGGAGTCTGTGAAGGATTGTTACTTGGTTGTATCATTCTTTATTGTGGGAAGTATTTATTCCTTTGAAATATTAATTGCTCATGTCTAAGTCTTAAGGAACAATTTACATCTTTGTGACCAAAGTTAGAACAGTAGAAACAATAGCCATGGAAAAATTCTTTGTACCTTGGAAATGGTTGTCTTCTTTGTGCAAATCGATTTCTTCCATGTTGATGACGTCTTTCAACAACAAGCGCATTATTTCTTTGTTCTATAGATTCAATTCTGACATCTTTTTCCTTACTCATTCTGGGCAACTGATTGTCTTCCTTTGTTTCTGCAGGTTCGTTGTTGTTATTGGTTGTACATTTGACAAACTTGATGGGTTCTTCATTTCTTGGCTTGCCACTACTTGATCCCTCTTCATAACCCAAACCAGTTTTCAACTTTGGATTCCTTTGCTGATTCAGGATGGTGGTTAATCCTTCCAAGGCTTTGATACTTGACAGATTCTGATTATACAAGGCTTGAAACTTCTCCATCTCTTTCCTAGTTTTCACTACTTCTTGTTCTAATGCTTCACATCTTGCCTTCTTTTCTGATAACTGTCGTTTCAGAATGTCTTTGATTTTCTTTGCCTCTTCTAATTCTTCTTTTAGTAGGACAAGGTCTTCATCAGGTTTTTTACTGTCTTTCTCGAACTGTATCAACAATTGTCTTTGCTTTCTGTTCTTAATTCTTATTCTGTCAATCTCTTCCAGTGCACTAATCAGTTCTCCTTCCATGTCAACCATAGCTTCTTATTCATTAACATCACTCCCTGTGTAGTTATTATCATAATCCTCTTTGTCCATAAGTATGAAGTCATTTAGTTTATCTTCAATAGAGGATTCATTGTCTTCATCATCTGAAGGATCATCATCATTGTTTACGCAAAGACTTTTCTTCTTAAAGTTATTCTCTTTAAAGAAATTTATGTGTTTGTACTTCTCCTCATCATCACATGTCTGATCCTTTCCTTTGTGGGGACATTTATTTGAAAAATAACCTATCCTACCACAGTTGAAACATTTGAAAGGCAGTTTACCTTTGTATTTTCCTGATCCCTTCTTCAGTCTCTTCACAAAATTTTCTTCAATTTCATCAGGCTCAGAATCCTCATTCTTATCTACTTTAAATGATGCTTCTCTGAAGTTGGGTTATCTTTAACTATTCTCATTTCATATGCAGTCAAAGTTCCTAGAGGTTGATCAAACTCCAAGGTTTTTAGATCATTTAGTTCTTCTATAGCGGAGACCTTCGGATTGAACCTATCTGGGAGAGATCTCAAGAATTTCTAAACTAAAGAAGGTTCCTCAATTGTTTCACCAAGTGCTTTCATTGTATTTACCATTTCTTCTACTCTCATAAAGTATTTTCCAACAGTTTCATCTTCTTTCATCTTCAGTTGTTCAAACTGCATTATGTATGTTTAAAGCTTGGCATCCTTTACCTTCTCATTACCTTCATAACTGTTAATGAGTTTGTCCAACATTTCTTTGGCAGTTCCTAGATGCATAACTTTTACGAATTCTGCTTCTGCAAGCTCACTCAAGATAGCATTCATAGCCTTAGCGTTGAAGCTAAATTCTAGTTTGTCATCCTTATTAGCTAGTACAATTGGCTTTACATAACCAGTATCTACCACATCCCAAACATCTGCACCTAAATCCATTATGTAGGTTCTCATTCTAACTTTCCATAAGGAAAAATTTGTTCCATTGAACAAAGGGGGGCCTTATTAGTTGAATTTCCTTCATGGCTTGACATGTTTAAGCTCTAGGATCTACCTTTAGATAAAATGGGTCGGATATGATACCAATTGTTGGAAAACTAAGAGGGGGGGTGGGTGAATTAGTTGTTACCGTGCTTAAACAATTATGCTTCTTTTAAATTATTTACAAGGCACTCAATGATGATCACAATAATGCAGGGAAACAAGCAATGGCACATTCAACATTAGTCACATATATGAGATACACATAGATAGATATTTCCCGAGGAAACCCATAAAGGGTAAAAACCTCTTCTTCTTTATATGATAAGTAATATTTACATTCTTTACATTATCATACATATGAGCACCAACTCATTGTGAGGCTACAACCTCTGTTTTTGCAAGCTACAACTTGTTGAGAGCACCAACTCTCTGTTTTCTCTAGCACCCACTAGAAGGAAGCACCAACTCCCTAGTTTCTCTAGCACCAACTAGAAGGAAGCACCAACTCCCTGGTTTCTCTAGCACCAACTAGAAGGAAGCTACAACTCCCTGTGTTCAAGCACCCACTTGAACCTCTGAGGACACCAGTCCTCCCTAGCACCTCCCTACCACCCTGATTTATGAATTTGTGTTACTGAAACTTATTACAGTGATATAATGTTCAACAACAAATTACCAGTCTCATCACTATTCTTGCAATATTTCGCTGCTCTGTCTGCCTCACTGTCTTCCTACACACATCCATTGCACTTTTTGTTCTTCTACCTTTTGTGCTCTGTGTGCCCTTCCCATTCAATGTACCTTTTGTCTTCTGTCCATTTCAACTGCTGCACTCCACCTGCTTCTTCACACATGCATCTCTTTCCTCAACAACAACCCCCATGTCTTCTCTTTTCCTCACATTCTTATCCTCCCTATGCATCTTGTGCATCCTCACTCCTTGCAATGGTTCTCCATGCTCTGCATGTCGAGTGCTCTGCCTCATCATCATGGAAACTCTTCAGCTTCTTTGTTTGTTAAGCCCATCTGTCCATCATCATTGGGTGTCATGATCAAATTCATTCACATCACAGGCAGTTGAGATTCTTCATCTTTTGTTTCATTCAACCTCAACCTCACTGTTGCAGTTAACAACTTCAATGCTCTTCTAGCTGTCAATACCCTCCATGAATAGTCTTTTCTCCTACTGGTAGATTATTTGTGACCCTTCAGTTCCTATGGAAATCACACAGAAGTCTCTTCGAGTCCTCTGGTAGAAGCCATCAGTGGTTTCTAGCAGTTACATTGAGAAGTGCTACAGTAGCCCTCCGATCTTCTTCAGTTTCATCTGCACCGTTGGATTAACTTCTCTAAATCTTGCGTTCATTTCAACATTCCGCTCTTCGGCATTTCGAGATCACCGTGGTGGAGGATTTTAGTACTCTCCATTTACCGACCCCCGAAACTCTGAAAAGGAGCTTGTCTTCATTAACTCCTTTCCCCATCTTCCACCGATGTGACCAATGGATGTGACCTCAGCCTTAGTCGAAACTGCATTTCACAATTTCGTGTTTCAGTATTTCAGCATTTCGACACTCTTGGTGGTGAAGTGTTTCGACACTTCAACTCCCAGAATCTGGAACTCCGAAATGGAGTCAGATCAACGGTCTGGTACTCCAGCATTTTTTATTTCGGTGAATCAACATTTCGGTATTCTTGTGGTGAAAGACCTTGACATCTCCAACTCCCGGTATCTGAACCTCCGGTATGTGGTCTGTGACATTTCGCGACTTCAGGTTTCGTGATTGCAGAACTCCTGTGATGAAGAGTCTTCACTCTTGACTCCTCCTACTCCCGGTATCCGAAACTCTGGTATGGATTCTATATTATTTCACGACTTTGGGTTTCGTGACTTCGAGACTCTTTATGATGAGAGTCTTTGTCATTTCCATCTCCCAGTATCCGAAATCCTGGTATCCAATACCTCGAAATGGAGTCGGATCAATGGTCCACGATCTCCTTGAACCAACGACTCAGATTGTTTCACCATTTCGCATTTCATGATTTTGACACTCCTGTTGATGAGAGTCTCTGACATCTCCATCTCCCGGTAATCGAAATCCTGGTATTCAATACTCTTACTGGTGCGCATGTTTCAGGTTTTTGGGATTTCGCATTTCGGCACTTTGGGACTCCTGATGACGAGAGTCCTGACATCTCTATCTCCCGGTATCTGAAACTCCGATAGCCGAAACTTTGATCGATGTGCCTATTTCGCGATTTCAAGGTTTCGCATTTCGCGACTTCGGGACTCCTGTGTTGGAGAGTCTTGAATCTTGACTTCTCCATCTCCCGATAACCAAAAATATGAAATGGAGTCTTTGTTGAGGTGCCTATTTTGGATTTTTTTGGGTTTTTCATGTCACCTTGCTTGTTAAAGAGTGTACAGATTCTCCTAGATCCAACATCGGTCGGACCTCTAGCTCAGATCTGATGTTCATTAGGAAATCTTAATGAGATCCATCGCTGCATACTCTGATCTTTTTGAGCTTGATCTGCATCATCTTCCCAAAATAATTTTGGAGCCTACCTGGCACATCCTTCCTGTACTCAAGCCCTTGCTCTGCATCATCTTCCCAAAAGACTTCTGGAGCCCACCTGACACATC
The DNA here is from genome assembly GCA_009831015.1 of Picea engelmannii. Classification (NCBI taxonomy): domain Eukaryota; kingdom Viridiplantae; phylum Streptophyta; class Pinopsida; order Pinales; family Pinaceae; genus Picea; species Picea engelmannii. Next base: position 188,779 of record ML786186.1, on the reverse strand, counting down.
CTTCCTGTACTCAATCCATCATCATTGTTGTACTTTCTACTTGCCATCAATGACAAGCATACATTACCCGTAAAGCATGCCAACACCCCCCCTCCCCCCAAGACCTCCTAGGTGTCTATTTATATATATTCTTGGCTCATCGGTCATTACATTCTCTTACCAAAACCCTAACCTAATTAGGTCTTCTTGCTTGCTGGTCTTGCATGTTTTTCTCCTCTGCATGCACTCTTTCTTCCGTTGCTTTTCTGCTAGTTGTCTTTCTTTCCCTTCTTCTTGCATGCACACCTTGCATGCTTTTTTGCCAACTATCTCTCACCCATGTTGTGCCTTTTCCACAAAATTGGCCTATGCCCAACAATTGCAGAGTCAACTAATAAAAATTTGGTAAGAATTCTCAAGAAAACAATAGTAGAAAATCATCATAATTGTCACAATGCACTTCACAACGCTCTATGGGCTGATAGGGTAACTCCCAAGGAAGCCTTAGGGAATTCCCCTTATTTCCTAGTGTAAGAACAAGAAGCTATCTTTCCAACCAATTTATATCTCCCATCCTTGCAACTTTAATGTCCTCAAGGGGACAACCTTTTTCAAGCATGCAACAAAGAATAGATGAACTTTTAATGGTTGAGGAATAAAGAGAATGAGCTAGGAGAAAGTTTGCAACTCACTAATAATTGGTTAAAATATGGTTTGATAAATATAAGGCTGGAGAAAAAAATTTTGAAGTAGGAGATTTAGTCTTGAAGTGGGATAAAATCAATGAGACAAAAGGGGAACATTCAAAGTTCCAAAATCTATGGCTTGGACCTTTCTGAATTGCCGAGAAGATTGGTGTAGACATATATCAACTGCAAAATATTAGGGGTGAGCTTGAGGCTCTCCCTGTTAATGGCTAGGCCCTAAAACATTTATTTTATTAGTTTCCTCTTGGGCATTGTCCTATACTATAGTTTACTTTTTGTTATCCTTTCCTTTGCTTTTGTTTAGATTGATTGATCTTGAAGGTTTGTGTGTTTTCATTTTATTTTATTTTTTCTTCTATTATGAATTTGATTTTCTTGTTATGGATTTATTTTGATTTTGGTATGTTCATGAGAATGTTTTTTCTAACAATTTTTGTGTAATTTGGCGAACTCATTTCTCTTATCCTGAATCTTTCAACAACACAGACAAAATAAGGAATTCCTACTAGACCAAAGATTCCAACACACAAATAATTCACATTTATGTATGCATATCACCCAAGGGATAAAAAAGTTTTCTAACTTGTATCATGGGAATAATGAACAAAATGGATTGGAGGAGAGTGTATTTTATACCAAAAACATGGTAGAGAAGGATCCCACTCCTGTTAGAAAATACAATAAAAGAAAAAAACATAAAAGTTATCTCCTCCACTCTAAGAAACATATATCCTCCTCTCTAATTCATTTCTGGCACCTGCAAAATAATTTCATATGGAAGTGAAAGAACAAAAAAAAATTCCATAATAATACAAAATGTACAATCAGGGAGGGTGTTCAGATATTTGCACCAAGGCTATTGATGCTACCTAGTAATAGAGCAAGGTCTGTGATATCGGGGTGACTCCATCGGGGCTATGGATGCTTGCTGGCAGTAGAGAAACACCATGGAGAGGTCCCTAAATTTAATAATCAAAGATGCCATGTCTTTCTATAATCCATACTTTCCAACTCATCTCTTGTCTGGTGGATATGAGTTATTGGTTTAGTGGAAAGGAGGCATGAGATTAGATGAATCCCCATAAGTAGACAAACATGAATGTTTCCTAAGCCATCTTTATACACATTTATGAGTCATTTTTGGGTCTTTATATTAAGTTGAAACCTAAATCCCAAAATGTCTCATCAAAATCAGTAGAAGGAGGTGCAAAGATGCTAGTTTCACCCAGTGAATTGTCATTTGTTTAAAACTCAACACACCCTCATAATTTCATGAAATCATGGGGTACCACTTTGCTTTAATTTCATCCTTATACTTTGATTCTCTCATGGTCATAACATGATTTAATCTTTTTTTTTTTTTTTTTCTATTCATTTTGGTCAAGTCCCATGCTCAATATGGATTATCATTGAAAGGGAGAAAAGGTTAGGTATTTCTGATGCTGAGAAAAGGGGTTCAAGACTTAGCATTTCCAAAATTTTGTCAAAAAACTGGTCATTCATTGACTTCCTTGATGCTCGATGGGCAGTCGTGAAAATCATTGATGTGTTGATCAGGTGTCAGGGGTATCTTTGCACAAATGCACGATAGACTTCTCAGTCTGTCGATCACCGATGTTCATCGTTCATCGACGCTTGGAATTTATTGTTGTAAAATGGATTAAGGAAATATAGGCCTTGATTTTGATGAAGTTAAGAAGTCCTCTCAGTCACAACCCTTTGATTTTTACGAGAAAACACATCCCAACCATTGATCCCTTAGGTGAAAGGTTACCCGATTTTGGTGTGAGATCAAGCCATTTCAGCGAGTGCCGTGTCATGTTTAATATATTATTCTCCACACGGATATTCCTATCACCACCTTGTATGCTACATCATCACACCATCCATGCTCCGCCACATCAGCTAAGTCATTTCATTCGTTCCATGTTAACTTCCATGTCAACCTCCACATCATCACAAGTGATTCACAAGGTCATCCGAGCACCGAAAATTTTGACGAAAAGGGTCAAAGGAAATATTTGAGATACTCACTGACATCAATGTTACATCATTTTTCGGTGTGAATTATGCACAACTATATTAATTCATATAAGGTTTCAAATCGTCAATGGCTGATAGCTCATCAATGTCAATAAATGAAGACCCAAGATCATACTTTTTCAATGCATGAACAAATCTTTCGATAATCGATTATTGTAAAGAAAAGTCCATGATATAAATCATTCGTTTTCCTCCTTACATTAATATAAAGCTTCCAAAGTCCAAAAAGAGATCTCCAAACAATGAGGTTTCAAATCTGGTTAGAATTACAGGGATGTCAATGCCACATTGGTGATCGAACGAGAACATGCTTGTGACATAAATATTAAGGAACATCATATGCGTCAATGGTTGGTAGCACATTGACATTAGTAGAAACCAACTCATAATCGCTTGATGAAACACATGAAAGAGACCGCCGATGACCGATTTTAACAAACCGAGTTATAATCTTAACCATTTGTGGTGCCCCATGTTTGATCTAGATCATCCATATTCTACAATAAGGATTTTTAAATGCCTTATTTTTTTAAGGATAAATTACCTCACTGACTACTTTTTTTTCCACAAGTTCAACCCATCTGAGCAGACTACGTCAGTAGAGGGAGACTCTAAACTTCACGCTACATGGTGTATATTCACACATTAGAATTTTGAAAATATCCCAAGGAAAGTGTCACACAACCAAAGTCTCAAGAATCCACCTTCATCGGATTCGATGATTAAACATTGTGACAAGTTGTTCAAACCATAAGAAATAACATATGCCCAATCCCTGATTTTAGCAATCATTGTGTGCCAACCTGTCATTGTTCAATATTGTCGATTGAGCAACTTAACATTCCCTTGCATCGTCAATTAATTTAGTATTGATGTTGATGGATTAGAGAGTTCCCAACACCAACATCTTGAATCTTACTTGGCTAAGGTAAGATAAGTGAGATTGTTACCCTAAGTTTATAGCCAAAAAAGAATAAAAATCAATTGATTCTCAAGTAATAAGTACTAAGAACCAATGTTGTCTTTTATATTTAAATATGTAAAAGAAGAAAGTAAAATTATGTGTGTTTTTTATATAGAATCAAGAACAAATGAAATATAAATCTGATAAGTAATACAAGGAAATACACATGTGGGACCCAAAAATAAGCCAATAAATTTTATTGATTTCATTCCAAGTTACAATCAAACCCATTTTTCATACCCTTGCGAGGGTAGGGACCAAGATCAAATTTAGAGATATTTGATGGGAACCATACAAAAAGACTTTGATATCAAGAGAATAATGAGACTAGAAATATGGATCATCCTAGACATGAAAGTATCATTGTCTGACACTACAAAATATCCTCTATCAACAATGAAAACTAATTCATAATCATATTAAAATACACAAACTATCAAGACACAATGATCAACCTTTATAGGATAAGTTGCTGAAAAATGCCTCTCAACCTTAGAATCATGCTACTTTCAATAAAACCCTTCTATCAACAAAAGGGTTAAGACTCTAGGATAAATTAGAATGAATGAAAATAATTGATCTCACAAATATAAGAGAAGACCTTTATCAAGATTTTATTCCTTGTTCTCTCTCCCTCTATCCCTTCAATATATTTCTCTTTTCTCTCCTCCAAATAAGTTGTGGTAGTTTCAAACTACCTTTAGTTAAGTATTAAATGACTTTTAGTTAACTAGGGACAAATAATAAATAATAATAGATAAAGGGTTAATAAATAATAACTAATAAGTGGGACCCCTATTTCCTTTTATTCTCTTTAAGTTTTCGATTTCCTCCTTATTACTCCATGTTTATTTAAATAAATCAATCATGACACCTCATCAAATATACACATAAGGAAATCAATTAGAATATCCCTTGTATCTCCCAAATATCAACCATATATATCAAATAAATAAATGTATTTTCCATTGCAAAAAATAAAATATTAATTGGTTTTCCAAAACATAGTGTCATGTTGTCCAAAGGATGTCAAAACATAAATAAACTATCCACCACCAGAAATAAGTATGAAATATCAAAAGCCATATTTACTATGAGATGCATATTGCTTCTTTTCACTACTTCTTGTTTTTTCTGCCTTTGTCATGGCTTCCTCTGCTAAAGAATCTCACTATCTAAAAAACAACTTAGATCAATATATGAAACAAGAAAGACTAATCAACCATCAACTTACTTTTCCTAAAGACAATTTTAAAACATTGTCTCTTATCATTCCACACAGAAACATGCATGCAATCAATTTGTTACTCTGCATGTATCAATCATAATTTATTTGTTGACTTCAATCCAAAAATTCCATCATTTAGAATGGGGAAATTCAATTATATATGGGATATGATTGGGTTTTTAATGAATGAAAAATGGTATTCATGAAAGGGAAACAATGATTGTTGTTCCAAAAAAAAATGGTTCATAAATGTTGTGGGTGGGAAATCCCCCTACGGACTAGCATTAAGGGTTTTGTAATGCATGCAGAAAATGACCTAAAGTCTCCTACTTCTTAACAACATCCCAATCATAAACCCCATTATTCATATGTAAATATAAGGTTAAAAGATCAAGTTATTGTACCTTATTTTCCGTGTTTGATGTCGATCCTTTAACATTTGGTCGCTCCTTGACTATAAATCTCCTCCCAAAGCTGACCTACATTCATAAATAGACAAACAAATAACTCCAAACATGCATATGATCTATGAACTAATGGATTAGATATTTTATCAAAACATAATCAATATTACACATTAAAAACCTCATATGGCGAGACGAGAAAAGTACTTCTTTTTATTAATCTCACAATAGAACCTTACAATAGTGAGATCGGCCACTACTCCTCGAATCTAGTTCTGAGCTCCTCTTCAACTATGCTCCAACTGATTTTGTATATACTTCTCTTCACAAACTAGTTGCAAAAGGTTGGGGAAAAGGGAATGCAAAATCGGGTAGAGTTTCTTTACAATTATTTTCCTCCTCCAAATGGGACCCCTACCCCTTATTTTATAGGCTAGAAATGGATAGGTATTTGGTCGAGTGACCAGCTATGGGCGGTCAAACAATATCGGTAATTTACCCGAAACTCTGTGTTATGTCTGCAACTTTCTATTTTTCATTCTTTTGTCAGTATACGCGGGCTGTATTGGTTCAACTAGCATATAAATGCATGCAATAGTGGAGTAGGGAATGTATGCCTTCAAAAAGGGTTTTTTTAAGAATTTGTTCAGTAGTGGCTTGGAAAAAATGGAAAATGAGATGGCCTGATGCCAGGTAAGCATGTATGGTGCAAATTAGGGTTATATCAGATGCCCCCTAATGTGTGAGGTCAAAAGAGCATCTAATGGCCGAAATACATTATCAATCTTCACCAATGTACCAAACAAGTGAGCCCAGGGACCAGAGTTAGGAAGGTGCCATCTGCAAAATAAAAAATTTCCAACCGAGGCGGGCATACCCATGCTCGGGATGAAATAAAATCATGGATGCCAATCAAATACACTACAGATCCATGCCATATAACTATATAAAGTGTAGCCACGAGAAATACACAATGGATCTACATCTCGAAATCAAAAAAATATACATGTAGAGTATCCATATTCCAGAAGCTAATAAGGCATGTTGGGTGGAGATGAGGCCTTCAGAGCTTGAGAAAAAGCTTCAAAATCTTCACAACTTGGGTAGGAGTGTAATATGAGTGTACAACTTCACTACCCAGAGGTCTTTGACGGCTTGTCAGGAATGGACTAGAGTATCTTGATGATTAGGCTGAGGGCTTCATTGATTTCGAACAAAGACTTGATTGGGCTTATGGGATGGTCGGGCATGATGACAAGAGACAAACTACAGAGGGGTCGACTGAATCTTGGTAACAAATTCCCTTGGACAATAGAACGAAAAAAGATGAGACTCAGGCAGTATAGTACTTGACATAAGTTTACGATGTAGGAGGCAGCGCAAACTCTCCATATGTTTGGAAGAATAACCAAATGGAGGAGGGCACATCTCTATGTAGTGAGAAAATCTTCCTAAGGCCATGTTAAATCCTAGAACTTGATGAACAAATGGAAGGATGTGTTTTGTCCAAGGGAGACTCATTGTGCTGCCAACAAAATAAAATACTTTTCCCTTCCCCTTTTTGTGGTATATTTGATTTTTTTTGTCATTTTCAATAATTTTGGAAAGCTTGAAAAAGAATAAAAAAATGCTATGTTACAAAGGGGGATCGAGTGTCGCAGACATACTAGTTCCAAATGCAAAGAACACATAGATGCTCAAAGTAAAGGGGCATATGTAGGAAAAGGATAGTAGGGAAAAATCCTCCATAGGGCCAAGGTGTCAAGACGCAGAGGCAAAGTGCTACAGGGCTTGCGTATAAGGCATGCTTCAGATGGTTTAGTTGAGAGAAAGATGGAGCCGACATTAGGCCAAAGCCACAAGTATGCAAATGCGGTTAATAATACACAATGGTAACGTCCTTCTATGTGGTTTTAACGAGCCCAGAGAAGGTAAGCTTGACGTTTTTTCATTTTTAGAGAGTCTAAAAAAACGTAAAAGGAGACTCTGCTAGGGTACCTTTTTCAAAGATAGTCTGGCCGGTTCAAAAAAAGGGTAAACTAGCACTGAACAAATGTCTATTCAAAATCCTTTTAACGAGTGTGACAACGACAATATCACTCAACAATCTTTTCAATTTTAAGGAGTCTGAAAAGAGCTTAACTATGGACTCAGTCAGGGAGGTTCTTCTAGACCATTTTAACGAGTGTGAAAGAATAAGGTCACTCGACGATCTTTTCAATTTTAGGGAGTCTGAAAATAGCTTAACAATGGACTCTGTGGGGGTTCCTTTTTGTAAATTTAGTCTCCCAGGCTTGAAAAATGGTTAAAATGATACCTGGTAGTACTCTTCTAGAGAAACGAGGCTCCTAGAGTATACCTTTGTTCATACAGTTGACCATCCAGACCAAAAAAGAGGTAAACTACCGCCGGACAAATGTGCCTTCAACTTTCAGTTTAGCGAGTGTGAAGGTGAACAAGATCGCTTGACAATATTTTCATATTTATAGGGTCTGAAAAGGGCTTAAAAGAAGACCCGTAGAGGGCTACAACTCATGTATGAGAATGGTTCAGGTAGAGCCCACTTCTAGGCTCAGACTAAGAGTCTCTTCAATAGTCAACTTGGAAAGTCTCCCAAAATGGAAGAAAACACAAACCACGGTGTAAGTCCTCCCACGACATATAAATCATAGTCATGGATTCAAGGATAGCCTCATCTGAAGGTAATTCAAAATCTGAGAAATCATGCAAATGAGGGTCGACAGTCCCAAAAGGTGAAGTAAACTAACCATATTCCATATGACGATGGAGACTCTGGCTAGGACTAGTAGAGTCTATCAATGTAGAATCACAAGCATGAGGGCTTGAGGATCTACAAACAATGATATCAGACTCGGAAGGAGACTCAAGATTACTTGGACCTAGAGGGGGAAGTAAGGGCTCCCATGCCCCCAAAGGATAAACCAATGGATGAATTGTTGAGACCAAGTCTTGGGAAGGAAAACATGATTTCATAGGTTCCTTCTCAGAAGTAATTGAACATCGAGGATAAGATGCCACATAATTAACTTGTGGCAGAGTAGAGTCTATACGAACACTAGGAACATATAAATGGGTAGTCTGAATTGACGTCAAATTAGGATGGTGATTATCGGATGCCAACTAGTCGATATTGACAATGCTTCCATTATGAGGGAAATGCATCACATGGAAGAGCGTAGACACCACAACGTTCATATCATATACATAATCACGCCCGAGAAGCATATTGAAATCTAATGGGCCTTGCACCACCATAACATCAACAAGGACATTATTGCCACCTAACAACATAGGAAACTGAGGAAGAAACCCCAAATATTCACTAGGACATCTGTCAAAAGACAACAGCTCATGAGAAGCAGACACAAGCTCAGGAGATCCCAAGACTTCCCAAACCAAGGAGGATAAAATACCTGTAGAAGCTCCCTCATCCATAATACATCAATAAATGTTTGTTGAATTAAATTCAACCCTTATTTGAAAATATGAAAAAGAAGGAATACGAGGCTCAATAGGATCATTCCAATCAAAGGAAACCATCCTAGGGCTCGGGGAGGTTGTTCTTGGAATGAGCGGAATGCCCCCTTGTTCTGGAAGTACTGAACTGGAAATGCTAAAAACATAGTCGGTAGACACTTCACTCCCCAAGAGAGGAGTGGGATCAGCCGATGATTGCATCGACATGACCACTTTCTCAACCAATGGATGAATAGGCTGAGAGACTACAAGGTCTAAAGGTACCTCACCCCTCAAAAGAGGAATGGGATCAACCGATGACTGCATCGACATGACCACTTTCCAGCCAATGGTTCAATAGGTTGAGAGACTACAAGGTCTAAAGGAACCTCACCCCTCAAAAGAGGAGTGGGATCAACCAATGACTACATCGGCATGACCACTTTCTCAACCAGTGGTTGAATAGGCTGCATGGAAACCTCAGAAGACTCAGAATCAGAAGAGATTCTAGATAGGGACCACAATCTTTGTACCTCTGGAATGCCAGGGCATAGATGAGTAAGATGATATCCCTTGCAAATCTTACGAGGGAACTTAGTCTTACATCCTATCTGCCTAGGTTTATCAATACAATCAATGCCCCTAGCATGATTAGTAGTGGTTGGTTGCACATCTCCAACATGACGTGCAAAGGTTGGTGATGGGTTGATAACATGACTCACAGAGGCTACAAACCTATTGCCAGTATGACTAGCAGGGACTGGAATTTTTCCCCCAACATGACTTTCAGAAGGTGGGTTCTTTCCCCCAGCATGACTAGCAGAGGATGGGTGTTGGTATTCAACATGGTTTGCAGAGGTTGGTGGTTTCTTCTTCCTATTCTTCCCCTTTCTATTTCGTTTAGACTTCCGCTTACTAGTAAGTGTACTTTTACCAGAGGAGGGAGAAGGAGGAGGAGAAGACTTTGTTGATGAAGGAACATCAACATGGTGCCCATGACATAAAGTGCTTAACTAAGAAGTGTCAATAGAATTTGGGACATTTGGAATGGTACCCAACCAAACCGGTAATCCCACATTCAACCCAAGAATGTACAAAGTGGCCATCAAAGGGACACCAACATTTCTGAAGAAGGGAAAAGCATAAGAATCCCCTTGCGAAGGGGTTCCTTGGTTGGCATCATCAAGAAATTTAGCCATGAATATATTATGCATAGGTTCTCCCCTTTCGAGATTGTTCAAATTCGTAAAAGTCTCACACTGACTCTGAAGAACTAGTGTTATCAAAACAACGCCTAAAAAGAGGTGGCTCCACATTTCTAAGAGGAAGACCGAAAAGTCCTCACAACCAGTGGAGTGGGTAGTCTACCACCCTAGGTCAGAGACCCAAATAAATGAATGACTAACTCACTATGGAAAACTAGGGAGCATAGAGCACACACTAAAAGTTCCTAAAGGAAAATCAAGCAAATGACTAACTAGTTGGAAGAATAGTTACACCAGCCAACACTAGAGAAACTTACCGATGCAAGTGCAACTCGAATATGGAAGCACCCTCCAGGTATACTCTGGAAATCATGGCCCAATGTCTTCCCTAGTTATCGCAGTATACCCCCACAATCACCTGTGTAAGTCCCTAAAATAAAGGAAACTAGGTTGTCGACGTGCGAACAGTCACCAGGCGGGTATAGTCAATAGTCGGGTAGACCACAATGAGAAGGGTATCAAGACTAAAACCTATCAAGGGTATTGAAAGCAAGTGTTCCGGAATATGACTAAGGACCTCGAATAGATTCGAGACCCACGAAGCTCCGCGACAAGTGAGATCAATAGAATCCCAAGATAAGCCCTCTATATGCATTCTCCACCACGCTTGGTCTGGCTTTGGAGGGGTTATCTCCGCTACCTTTCCGCATGCGACCTCATCTTTAGCCCCTATGTTTGAGGGGGTTCCCAGATAACTTACACATTAGACTTCTACACTCCCTAACTCAGACTCGTATGTTTGATTTAACGACCTTGAAGAGTTTCCTCTCCAACCTAATTCAAGGCCCTAACCCTAAACTAGTTGGTTTCCCTACAAACATAAAAGTCTAGTTATTTTTAACTAGCATTCTTTTTAAGGCTTGATTTACTCAAAATGGGTACGGTAGTGCAACTGATGTTGTTACAACTCTTGCGAAAAATGATGAAACTTACATGAACACTAGAAAAGAATGATTATATTTCTTATTTTTCTTTTGAAATGCTTTTAAAATTAGAAGAAAACACAACGCTATGCTAATTTCTTTTTCTTTTTCAAATAACAATGCAAAGAAAATTCCAGGAAAGAAAGAGATCTAACAAAGTGAGTTTTTTTTTTTATATATTTTCTTCCAATCAAAGAAGAAATAACAAAAGGTTCTAAAATAAACTGATGAATGCACGATTCAAAATGCAACTCATTTTTCTTAAAATTTCAAGCTAAAAAATAAGTTAAAAAAGATAGGAAACACAAGAAATATTTTAAGCTAAATAAAATCAAACTAACGTCAAACCTAGGCTTAAAGACTGTAACTACAAAGACCAAGATTAGATCAATAAAACCCCTTATAAGTATGACTTCTGACAGGGAAGAGGATGACTGCCTCTTCTTTAAAAAATATTTTCTCAACACAGGCACGCTACTGACACTTTAACAGCCAGCGTTTGTATGTGGGTTGTCCAAAGGCAAGGCACGTATGCATGCGTGTAGGCCCACTACAGGCCGCGTACACCTCTGTAAATATTCAAAAAAATGAAAAACAACAGTCCAACACAGGCAGGGAGTACTGGTATTGAAAACCAGAATCCCTTAAAGACACAGAAACTTACTTTGATAAAGGAAATGCAAGGAAAATTTTGATAAAGAAAAGCTAATCTGAGGTTATACATAGGCTAAAAAATGCAACAATAGAGACCAGGACTAGATCCAGAAAACCCTTGAGAAGGATCACTTCTGACAGGGAAGAGGATGACTGCCTCTCCTTTTTAAAGAAAAAAATTTATGAACTCAGGCACGCAGCTAACACTTCATTAGCCAACATATGTACGTGGGTTGTATAAAGGTAGGGCCCGTATATATGCATGCAGGCCTTGTACAGGCCGCATATACCTCTATAACTTCCCAAATAAGAAAAAAGAAGTCAAGCAATGAAAGTAGGGAGTACTGGTATGGAATACCAGAATCCCTACAAACCCAGACTCTTGCAGAGACTCAGAAAAAAGATAATAAAACTAATTTAAAACAGCCAAAAAGTATCCCCAAAAACCCTAGAGATTTCCCCAGTATGGTCGCCAATTCTTTTGTGGGTGGGAAATCCCCCTACGGACTAGCATTAAAGGTTCTATAATGCAGGCAAAAAATGACCTAAAGTCTCCTACTTCTTACCAACATCCCAATCATAAGCCCCACTATTCTTATGTAAATATAATGTTAAAAGATCAAGTTATTGTACCTTACTTTCCATGTTTGATGTCGATCCTTTAATATTTCGTTTCTCCTTGACTGCAAATCTCCTCCCAAAGCTGACCTACATTCATAAACAAAAAAACAAAGAACTCCAAACATGCATATGATCTATGAACTAATGGATTAGAGATTTTATCAAAATATAATCAATATTACAGATTAAAAACCTCATATGGTGGGATGGGAAAAGTACTTCTTTTTATTAATCTCACAAGAGAACCTTACAATAGTGAGATCGGCCATTGCTCCTCGAATTTGGTCTTGGGATCCTCTTCAACTGTGCTCCAACTAATTTTGTATATGCTTCTCTTCACACACTAGTTGCAAAAGGTTCGGGCAAAGAGAATGAAAAATCGGGTAGAGTTTCTTTACAATTATTTTCCTCCTCCAAATGGGACCCCTACCCCTTCTTTTATAGGCTAGAAAGGGATAGGTATTTGGTCGAGTGAGCAGCTATGGGCGGTCAAACGATTTAGGTAATTTACCCAAAACTCTGTGTTATGTCTACAACTTTCTATTTTTTGTGCTTTTTTTTAGTATACGCGGGTTGTAGTGGGTCAACTAGCATATACACGCATGCAGTAGTGGAGCAGGGCGCGTATGCCTTCAAAAATCGTGTTTTTAAGAAGTTGTTCAGTAGTGGCTTGGAAAAAATGGCAAATGAGATGGCCTAATGCTAGGTAAGCATGTCTAGTGAAAATTAGGGTTATAACAATAAACACAAGATTGACCTTTATAATCATATCATCATCTTCATTTTACTAAATATTTCATCCAATACTATTCATTGTTGTTATATAAAATATGCCCTTTATCATTCTTTCCAACAAAAAGAGCTTCTGCACAGTAACTTTTTTTTTTTTTAATAGAACATGGGGTTAATAAAATCATTTTGGGAACAATGAGGGGCTTTATAATTTGCGTAAAGTTAAATAATGGACGAGAAATGAAAATGATCAATTTTATTACTTTTACAACAATGTAGAAAACTCATCATTTCATCAATCATCAACCAATTTTAATCAAACTAAGAATAATGGAGGGTTTGATCATTTTCCATATATCAAATTGTTTGAACTAATTCTCATTCCTATGTTGTTGTATATACCATGGTCATTTTCAATATTCATATATATTGGTAATTAAGAAAATGTTGAAAACTAAGTGTAATCAAAGTAGGGTTTCCCTTTAAGAAAAAAAAGTTTGCAATTGTTCAAAGTGGCCATGCCAGAACCATAATCAATATAAACCCAAGAATACAATATTGGGCTATGCACGGGCTTGCAATATCAACACCCTACCCCTATACAAAATTTCCAACTCAGTTTTGTGCATAGAAAAATTTTATTTGCAGAACTTAAATATCAATAAGAAGACCCATATGTAGGTGATGCAATCAATGAAACCTAATAGAAACTTTTGTAGGGATTCAAATATATTATTTTAAACATACACATAATTTCTCATAACCATCTATGAATCCAAAAATAAGAGCAAGTCGATACACAAGGGAAATTGAAAACCCTACATTTTTTAACCCCTTTGAAATTTCAAAAACCATAACCCAATCAATAGCAATATTACAAGCAAATTAAAAACCATACAAGCAAGATGTGTATCAAGTCAAAGGAATTCGGCCTAGTCTTATCCAAGTTTCTCATGATAATATATTGACTTGATATCCAAAATAGACAAGTACTTGTTTGATCTATAGTTCATTGATGTCTATGTCGATGCATGGATCATAATTTTTATGCTTATACGAGAGTTGTCTGACATCCTTTGATGGACTTTGTCCTTCTTTGAGTTCTTTTAATATATTTAGTAATTCTAGCAATCGACCGATTGACTATTTTTCTGGTGAGCTCATAATCTAGTGGGGTGACTGGGTGAGTATGTTGCAAGGCAAGTGTGACAGGTTGAATACTTTTGATTTGTATCTTGTGCCCTTATTATATATGTGTAGTATATTCTTTGTAAATTATAATGTGAATTACTACAACAATGAATGATTTGGTAAAACAAGAAATATTTGGTCCACTTGCATTATTTGAAATGTTTGGAATAGAATTTTTTCCACATCTAAATAATTGGACTTTGATTTGGTCATAATATTTCCACAATGTAATTTTCATGCATCCACATACTTTATTTATAAATAAGTGTAACTAAAAGAAGTTTGATCTGGTAAAACAATTTCCACAATGTAATTGTTATGCGTCCACATATAGGAAGGGGAACTCAGGTAAAAACACTATAAATAAGGACACACTATGCTCGATTTTTGTGCAAATGAATAGATAAGAAAAAGAACATGAAATTGTTCAACGAAACTGAACTGGAGATATATCAAATTAATTTTTGTAGAGAAAGGTCTAGTTTTGTAAGAATATTTTTTAAACTAATTTTAGGGTGGAAAGGTGGTACTAGGGTGAGTTGAAGCTCACTGAGGATTGGTCTCCTCATTATTCGAAACAGGTTGGTGTCTGAGAGGATTGGTGTCCTCATTGTTTGAAACAGGTTGGTTCCTGAGAGGATTGGTGTCCTCTTTCTTTATGACATGTTGGTTCCTAAGAGGATCGGTGTCCTCATTTTTGATAGGTGGGTTTATGTCAAACTGAATAATTGTAAATTTTAAGTTGGTTCTTGTAGAAGAAGATAAAGAAATATGTTTTGTGGTTTTCTCCCGCATTGGGTTTCCACATAAAAATTCTAGTGTAATGCGTTTTATGTGTTGTGATTTGCATTATGCATATATTTTTGATTAAGTAAGCACTTCTAAATAACTTTAATTCATTGAAGGGAAAGAAAAGTAAAAGATTTCATGCAATATTGNCCCCCCCCCCCCCCCCCCTCTCAGTATTGTTGTAAATTATAACCTTTGGTATCAAAGTAGGTTCCTTCAGTAACATCCTAACAGCTAGAAGGAAGATCACACAAAATGTATGGCAAGTAAAGATTCTTTTTCTTCAACTAGACCTCCTCTATTCAATGGAACAAATTTTGCATTTTGGAAAATTAGAATGAAGACCTACTTGAAGTCTCTTGGGATGGAGATATAGAATATTGTGGTAGATGGTTATAAAATTCCAACTACTCTTCCAACTGATGAAGGTGATAAGAACAATTACTATAGTAATGTAAGAGCTATGAATTCCATCCAAGGAGGACTTGCATAAATAAAATTTGTCAAAGTAATGCAGTTGGAATCCACAAAGGAAATATGGGACACACTGGTAAACAATTATGAAGGAGATGAGAAAGTAAAGTTGGCTAAACTTTAAGCCTTCAGAATGCAATTTGAAAGCCTAAGAATGAGTAAAGATGAAAATGATACAGGTTTGTTTATCATAGTAGATGAGATTTTAAACACTATGAAAGGGATAGGTGATAATATTGAAGAAGATATAGTAGTTCATAAGTTATGATATCTTTTCCCTCAAGACTTGATGCAAAGGTTTATTCTATCGAAGAAATGAATGAACTAGATAAATTGACTATGGATAGGCTCGACCAAATTCTAATTTCTTGTGAGATGAGGATGAGGAAATAACATCCATATCTAAAGGACACATTGTTCAAGGCATCAATCAAATCATCAAAATCTCAAGATCATGATTCATCAGAACACTTCTCAGGAGAATAAGAAGCTAACTTTGTAAGGAAAATGAAGAGGGGATCTGGTAAATATACAGGTATATTACCATTCAAATTCTTTTACTGTGGTAAAGTTGGTCATTTTACATCTAAATTTCCTTTCAAACAAAACATCACCAATGAAAAAGAAAGAAAAGGAAAGGACAAACCTAGGGAGAAAAAGTCTTATAAAAGGAAAAAAAATGATTCAAAAGAGGATAGCAACAACTATTCAGACACTGAAGAAGAAGAATATGATCCATATATAACTCTAGATGAAAAAAAATTCATGGCTCTATAAAAACACAATTCTGATCAAGAAAAAATAGACATAGAAGAGTGTGAAGTGGTAGTAGACATGGAATGATAATTTATTAGTGATCTGGAAGAAATCTCCCGACTCAAGAAAAATAATAGAATAAAAAAATAAAATTTACAATTTAATAAATAAAAATACAAAGAGATCATCAAAGATACATTCATCTTAAAAATATAGCTAGAAGAAGCCAAAAGAAGGGAAGAAATATTTAGAAATCAAATAAAATAGAAAAAGAAAATATGTCACAAACCAGAAACAAAAATAGTTTCCTTGAGAAAGGATCTAGAGAAATCCAAGACTCAAATGAAATTCATAAAAGGATATGAAACTCTAGATAAAATTCTCAGCAATCAGAGATCACCAAATGACAAGAAAGGGTTAGGATATAAGGAAAGTTTGAAAATTTTCAAAGGAGAATCAAGCACCAACATGTCAACTAGTGAAAAACCTACAAGTTATACTAATGCTCTCAAGGGTCATCTTAACAAGTTGAAATATGATAAGAAGAATCAGTCATAAATGGATCAACCCAAATACGATTCAAGGAAGCAACAAGTGCATGAATCCTATCAAGCCGGTAGACAAAGAATGATTCCTACAAGTAAGTTTTTCATTCCAAGGAATCCAAATTTTTTCTATGGATATTGTTTCTTTTGGAAACTTTGGGCATAAGGTTGTGAGTTGCTAAAATTTTAAACATAATATAAATATATGAATGAGATTCAATAAACCTTGAATGTATATGTATCAAAATTCCTTCAATAATGCCTTCTCTCCTCTACTAAATGACCTTGAATGCCACATATGAAACAATTTGGGACACAAGGCAAGTGAATGCAGAAGAAAGATGCTGCCTATTTATAAGAAATATAGACAAGAATATTTTACTAAGGGTTGGAGGAAGAAAAATAAAAACCAAGAAAATTGTGGATTGGGTCTATATGCCAAAAATCAAGAAAATAAATGGTATATTGACAGTGGCTGCTCCAAGAACATGACATGAAACAAGAGTAAGTTTGAATTCCTAACTGAAGAAAAATGCGGTAATGTTACCTTTGGAACCAATGCTCCAACTAGAATTAGAGGAAAAGGAATTGTTGTACTAAATGAAGATAAGAAGGGAAAGACCAAAGAACAAAATGTGTTGCATGTAGATGGTCTAAAACATAACTTGTTGAGTGTAATTCAAAGGTGTGACCAAGGACACAATGTTCTCCTTCATCCAAAAGGATGTAAAGTAATGGATGCAAATGCAGGGAAGATTGTTTTGAAAGCAGTTAGAACTTCAAGGAATGTGTATGTTCTATAAGAAGGAAAAGAAAAATGTTGTATTGGTAAAACTAATGAAAGTTGGCTTTGGCACAAAAGGCTAGGTCATCTTAGTTTTGATTATCCTATTAAGATAGGAAGAAATAATGATGTAATGGATATTCCTAAAATTTCCAAACCTGGGAATATTGTATGCAAGTCGTGCCAATTTGGAAAGTAGTCAAGAGTTCAATTCAAGGAAAGAGAACAATCCAATCAACATCTTGAGCTGATTCATATGGATCTTTGTGGCTCCACTAGCTCACAATCACCTTGAGGTGAAATATATTTCATTTTGTTGATCGATGACTATACCATAATGACTTGGGTTGGATTGTTGAAGCATAAATCTGAAGCTTTTGAAAATTTTAAAATCTTTAAAGAACAGGTTGAAAATGAAATGGATTTAAAAATAAAGTGCCTAATATAAGAAAGAGGATGAGAATTCACATATGATGAACTCAAAAGTTATTGTGAAAATAATGGGATCAAGAGATAGTTTTCTATTGCTAGAAATCCTCAATAGAATGGAGTGGTATAAAGGATTAATATAATAGTTCAAGAAATGGCGAGAGCCATGCTTGATGAATTAGAAGTACCCAAAACCTTCTCAGAATAAATTGTTCAAACTGTTGTTAACATTCTCAATAAATCGCACATAAGAGTAACTAATGATAAAACCCCTTATGAACTATGGCATGACATACCTGCATCAATAAAGCACTTCAAAATATTTGAAATCAAATGCTACATTAAATGAAATGAAGAAAACTTAGGTAAGTTTGATTGTAGAGCTGATGAAGGTATCTGGTTAGTATACTCCTCCAGAAGTAAACGATACAATGGATACAACAAAAGACTCCATAAAATAATTAATAACCTAGATGTAAAATTATATGAGGGGCCACTTCATCCAGTGAGACATTAGCACTACAATGATTCATTTTATGAACCAATCAGAAATGATATACAAGATGATGGAATGAAAAAATACCAGGAACAAGAGGGTTTTGAGGAAGAAGAGAGATTAGAGACACCCCAACCAAATACACCATCAAGGTATGTTCAATAACATCATCCAGACAATCAGATTCTTGGAAACAAGGAAGAAATTATACAAACCTGAAGAAAAATTGTAAATACATCTAGCTCTGTAAATTTTGTATTTTTATCCATGAGTGAACCCCAAAAATTATTGCAAGCAAGTCAAGATGACCATTGGGTCAAGGCCATGAATGAAGAACTAGACCAAATAGATAAAAAAAAGACATGGGATCTTGTCCCAAGACCAAATGACAAGAATGTAATTGGCACTAAATGGGTGTACATAAACAAGTTAAATGAATATGGACAAATAGTCAGAAACAAGGTCAGATTGGTATGCAAAGGGTATTCTCAAGTCAAAGGAGTGGACTTTGAAGAAACGTTTTCCCTTGTTGCAATAATTGAATCTATTAGGATGTTTTTTTCTTTTTCATGCTACAGAAAATTCAAAGTCTACTAGATGGATTTCAAATCATAATTTTTGAATGGTGACCTTGAGGAAGAAGTTTATGTAGAGAAACCATAAGGTTTTCTACTAATTGACAAAAAGGATTATGTTTGTCGATTAAATAAAGTCGTGTATGGTATAAAACAGGTTCCAAGAGCTTGGCATTACAAACTCAACAAATGTCTACACCAGCAAGGTTTTAAAAAGGGAACAACCAATAGAAACTTATACATCAAGGCTGAAGGTAATGACCTGTTAATTATTGTAGTGTATGTTGATGATATTATTTTTGGTAGTAACATTGAACTAATGAATAAGAATTTTGCAGTTGCAATGCAAAAAGAGTTTGAGATTCCCATGTTAGTAGAAATATCCTTCTTTCTTGGCTTACAGATCCATCAATTAAAAAGAGGAAATTTCATTTCTCAAAGTAAATATCTCAAGGAAATATTGAAGAAGTTTTGCATGGAAAACTGTGCACTAGTAAGAACTCCCATGACTACCAGTTGCAAACTCAGCAAAGATGACGATTCTTCAGAACTAAATCAAACCATGTACAGGTCCATGATAGGCATTTTACTTTATCTCACAACTACAAATCCTAATATCATGAAAATTGTTGGTTTGGTAGGCAAGTTTCAATCCAATCCCAAGGAAATGCATGTTCTTACAGTCAAAAGAATATTCAAGTACTTGCAAGGCACTATTGATTATGGATTGTGGTATCCAAAAAAAACAGAACTCGTTCTCATAGCTTATACAGATGTAGATTGGGAAAGAATTATTAATGATAGAAAAATCACTAGTGGAGGTTCATTCTTCCTTGGCAGTTGTTTAGTATTCTGGTTCAGCAAGAAACAAACTTCCATTTCCCTTTCTACAACTGAATCAAAGTATATAGTTGCAACAGTCTATTGTACACAAGTATTGTGGATAAATACCAATCTCGAGGATATTCAAGTTCCTTTTGATCATCCTATTTCCATCATGTGTGACAATAAAAGTGTTATTAACCTCTCTTAAATTCTTGTTCAACACTCTAAAACTAAGCATATACCCATCAAGTATCACTTTATTAGAGAGTAGGTTTAGGATCAAGTGGTTAAACTAGAATACATTCCTTCCAAAGAGAAAATATTAGATATATTTACCAAGCCATTACCTAGGGACTCCTTAGAGTACCTCAAAGTGAAGTTGGGAGTCCTTCCCACTCCTCATTAAGGAGCATAACCTTCATGTAAGATTGGAGGTCGTTGAAAGACTAGGAGAAACACAAGAAATTGAGTAGTAGGAAATACAACATTCAGACAAAGGGAGTCACTCTAAGGATGTGTGAAGTTAGTAGGGAAGATCTATTTTCCATTGATGTCAAAGGGAGAGAAAAATAGTTCTGTGATAAAGAGGAGCATACAACAAGGGGGAGTAAAGGCCAAATGAACACACTGACAAGGGGAGAAGTTCAACAATAGAATTTCCATCAATGACAAAGGCGGAGTTGGTTTAGCATATGTTGTCATTGACATCAACATGGTCCATAAACAATATGGCGCAAATTTTTCACACATGTAAAGGAAGTGTGTGGAAGGATACTTTCTACATAGACAGAGAAAGCGTGCTAAAGGATTCTTTCTATTGTATTATCACAGATCCACTTGAAATGAAACCACTAGAAGAAATCATGAAAGGTTGAAAACATAAGTACGCTGAAGGATTGAAGGATGAAGGGATCAACGATGCAAAATAAATCACAAAAGTGATTGAGTCTACGAGGATTGTGCGCGGAACAGGAGGATGACCTATGACATAGTTCACAATTAAATTATACTATGATAAATTCCCTTGTATGTGATTGTGGAGTGAATCAGTGGATGTTTATGCTAAAATTCAACGAATGATGTGAAAATATTGCAGGGTTCCTTGAGCAAAGAAACAAGTGACATAGTGGATTGTGACGGGACGAGTGAAAAATTAGATTCACCAGAGAGAGATCATAATCTGGTGGGGTGAATGGGTGGGTGTGTTGCAAGGAAAGTATGACAGGTTGAAGACTTACGATTTGTATCTTGCACCCTTATTTTATCTTCGTAGTAGATGCTTTGTAAACCAGAGTGTGAATTACTATGATAATGAACGATTTGGTAAAAAATTAAATATTTGGTCCGTTTGAGTTGGTCAAAATGTCTGGAACAAAATTTTTTCCACATATAACTAATTGGACATTGATTTGGTCAAAATATGTCCACAATGTAACTCTCATGCATCCACATACTTTATTTAGACATAACTGTAATTGAAAGAAGTTTGATCTGGTCAAAACTTGTCCACAATGTAATTGTTATGCATCCACATACATGAAGGGGAACTCAGGAAAAAACACTATAAATAAGGGCACACTTTGTTCAATTTTTGTGTGGATGAATAGAGAAGAAAAAGGACCTAAAAATGTTCAACAAAACTGAGCCGAAGATGTATCATATTATTTTTTGTAGAGAAAGGTCAAGTTCTGTAAGAATATTTTCTAAATTAATTTCAAGGTGGAAAGGTGGTGCTAGGGTGAGTTGAAGCTCACTAAGTATTAGTGTCCTCATTATCCATGACAGGTTGGTGCCTGAGAGGATTGGTGTCCTCATTATTTTTGATAGGTTAATGCCTGAGAGGATTGGTATCCTCATTATTTGTGACAAGTTGGTGCATAAGAGGATTGGTGTCCTCATTTGCGACATTTGGGTGCCTTTCAAACTAAATAATTGTAAATTGCTAGTTGGTGCTTGCAAAAGAACATAAAGAAATATGTTTTGTGGTTCTCCCACATTGGTTTTCCACGTAAAAATTCTAGTGTAATGTGTTTTCTATGTTGTGATTTGTGTTCTACATATATTTTTGATTAAGTAAGAACCTTTAAATAACTTTAATTCATTGAAAGGAAAGAAAATTAAAATCTTTGATACAATATTGATTCACCCCCCTCTCAGTATTGTTGTAAGTTATAAAAACTTTGGCACGAGAATCTAGATTGAAATGGAATAGTCTTTGATGCCTTGGCATCAGAGTGTGAATACAATGGTAAGATTTTATACTCCAAAAGAAATGACTCTAAAGGCTCATTTAATCATCTGTATCCCCCACCTTTAGACATGTAAACCAACACCTAAAAAGAATATTCTTTGATCACTTCTATTTGGAGTTATAAAATTTCTTGAGTCTATTGAGCTCTAAACAAGTAGCTTTGACGATGCACATTAAATCCTTCACAATATTAAACCATCGACACACAAACCAATGCTTAAAAGGAATATTCTTCAATTCCTTCTCTTCATAACACAAACTAATCAATCACCTTTCCTCCTCTAACAACAACAACTTTGAAAGATAAAAGTTTCAAATTTTCACCCCACTTCACTCCGATACACAAATTTGGGCAATTTGGGCTTTGTAATCACATTAATGACAAAATGACGCTCTGGTTTTGAACAAATCATAGTATGTTGGTCATTTAATTTCTACGTTAGGTTAATCAAATTCTTATATTATAACCTTAAAACCCTAATTGAGATCATATATGTTCGTCATATTCTACAAAACCGCTCCTTTCTACATTAATTATCTCTAAAATTCCCTGGAAGCACTGTTTTCTCTATAATCAAAGGTTTCATGTTATTTAAATTACATTATTGAATTATTTTTCGTTATTCAGATAATTGATGATTAATTTGTTAATTGTAGGATATAAAGAAAATGTTATGCTAAGTCAAATGACTAGCAAATCTAGGAATTTGGGGCCTTCTCTTCAACTGTTGCGCTTGAATATTCTTCCTTCTAGGCATAGGTTTTAGTGACTGATATGAATTACCACACGAGAGAAGATCATTTGTTGAGTTATGATGAGATATATCAAATCTTCAATACTGGAGACTTTCCTCCTAATGATGAATACCTTGAAGCATACCAGAACATCTAGAAGAGAGGAATTCACCGCATAGTTGTGTGACCTATATTATTCCCTTACAATGAAGCAATACATTGGTGTTTTAAGAGGTTTGACCCTAGCACTGCCACAATTTTGAATAAATCTGGGAAACAAATATCATCTTTGTGGCTTGAAGATGTTATTACTAGATATCACCTTCATGGACCTATATGCTCCCTTAATTAGCCACTCCTAAAGGCCCAACCAAGTTAATGAAAAAATGGTGGGTAGAAGAGGACATGATTTTCAAGCAAGGGTAGAAACTTATCCGTAAACAAGAGTTCAAAGCACCATACAAAATTTTGATAGCGATGTTGAATCAAATATATGGTGAAGAGAAGTGCACACATTTTCAGATAGATTGGTTACCTATGGCCCATACCATTGTGGAGATAGGACAAGTGTTCAAATAGGTATAGATACTGACTTTCAACATATGTCTCCATATGAAAAATTTAAGAAGTATGAAAAGTTCATGTTTCTACATGTCAACTTATTTAATTGATGTCATATGTTCCCCAATTCCATTTCCCAACCTTGGATGGAATTGGGATCTAGATCAACCTCCTATCCATGTGTATTTCTTCGAGTTGTGGGACATAAAATACAAGAGATATTTCTATGACATATGTGATCATTTCCTCTCCCCTCTTTACACTATTATTTTTGGGTTTCCAAGGTATAGAATTTCAAGTGAAGCTAGAGATGGGATGAAAGGGATATTTGACTGGTACCTAGGAAAATATTACACCTATTTCAAAGTATATGGCACTACAGGAGCCCCTTGTCTTTTTCCACAATCCATCCCATATCGCCTTTTAATGAGAGAAATATCCTATTAGAACTTAAGAAAAGGGGTTACTTATTTTATAATGAGAAATAGTGAAAAACGTTGGCCTCATTTTTCTATTCACATAGGAAAGTATAGTCTATTAAATGGAAAACATGCTAGAAAATAATTACAGGATTTACAAGATTTATGTTTATGCCTGGGAAGTGCAAAAGGACATTACCCACATGATCTAGCAGTGAGTCATGTTAGATCTACGGGTCTTAATCATTCTAATATCCATGTGGTATATTTTGATGAAGACAGGCTCAAAGGAGTTTGTTTTATGAAGAGGTATTACAAAAAATTCCTGATGATGCTTCTAGGAAAGAACTCCAAGCTAAATAAGAAGAAATGAAGAATTTTCATCAAAAATAGTTTCTAAGAGTGTTGCAAGAGGATCAAGATAAATTAACCACCAAAGAGCAAGGGAAGATCAAGAAAGAAGAGGAATTGGAGCAGAAGAGGCTGAAATATGATATAGAGTATCAGAGAAGATAATCCAATGAAAAATCTAAAAGGAAAGTTGAAGAGGTCGATGCATTGAGAAAATAAATCGAAAAAGAAGCAATTGAGGCAGAGGAAAAAAGACTCGTTGAAGAAGTTGAAGCCTAGAAAAGAGAAAATGTGAGAGCAAGAGCTGAGGTAGAAGCTAAAAGAAACACATATGAGCAATTGGAACAATAGAAGAAAAAATAATTAAGAAAAACCCAGTCATCCCATCGACTCCTAATATGAGCATGGTGAACAATTCACCTCATGAATACACCCCCTTAGTGCCATTCTAGGTAATACCATTTTTTCTTCACAAATTCTGAGTTTTGAAGGTGTAGTGGTTGCAAGAGATTATTACCAAGATGATAGGACAAAGTGCATTAAAAAATGGTCAAACAAAAGGAAAAGGGGAGAGTCTACTAAGTCTAGATCATCTACAGGGAGAGTTGTGGAATGGAAAGTTAGGTCTGACCTGGAGGAAAATGTTGTACAACCAGCTTCTTCTCTCCATGAATTTGTAGGTTTAAATGATTTAGTTGTGCTTGAGGTTACTGATGACTTAAGTATAACATGAACCAGAATCACCGAGCTAGAGACAGTTGAAAATGTGGAAGGATAACATCTCTACAGAATTCCTCAAAGCTATTGAGGAAAATCACAAACTACATAAAGAAGAAATTAAAAATATTGTGCAAGTTGTAAGGGATGAGGTGACTTCATAATTCGAAAGGGCCAAAAGGGTTGTTGATAATCTTAAGACAAAGGAACTCAACAGAGCATTGCGAATCCAGAAGGATGAAATAAATGTTGAATTCAATCAAAAATCACAATTGGAACGGGACACCCATTTTAAAGAATTGGAATCTGCAAAGGTAAAGCTTTGTGAAGAAATTGAGTAGATAAAGAGAGAATATGAAAAGGATATATCTCATTTGTAGACTCATCTAGGATAAGACAAACTATCTGTTGAAGAACAAATCCTTGATATCATGGGATTATAATACGATAATGAAAATCTTAAATAACTTCTAGATGAGAGCAAGGAAAAGACTATGCTCTTAGAAACAATCAAGGAAGAGGCATTAGACCTAAATGAAAATCTTAGGCTTGAGAAAAAGGGATTTATGTGTCTTCTAAATGATATGAAAACCAATCGAGATGATCAATTGAGGTTGGAAAACCAAATAGATGAAATCAAGGATCAATACCAAAAAGAAAATGATTCCTTCAACAAGATCATTGATTGGCAAGGAGTATACATAAATCCCCCAGCTACATTTCCATGTTATTCTAGGAAAGAAAAGATAAAATACCAAGTGTTATTCGATACTTGGAAGCAATTGTTAAAATATGTCCAATTCATCCAATAGACAACATATAATACATGCAAATGGATATGGAATATTTCTAATGATATTTTAGAAGAATTTAGGATGTCGTTGATGCCCCCCATTGATGAAGCAACACCTGCCAAAACTAGGATAGATGAGGTGGAGAAGCACAAGGAAACTAGTAAGGTGAACATTGAGATTTTAACTAAGGTAAATAAAGACTCTGTTGAAGAGTATCTATTGAGCCCTGTCAAACTCATCAAAATGGCCCAATACATTATCAAAGGAATAGCCCAAGAATTAAAACAAGAATTTTCCACCAAGGTTTGTGATGGCGAATTGGATGTCGAAAAGATGTAGTCAGAGAATTTACAAAATATCATGAATAATTATTCACTCTGGAAGGAATATCAGAACCGTATTCAAGCACAGAAGAATCCATAATGATCCCAGTTTCCATAACTTCTCCACCTGTCTCATCTTTTCTTTTTGTAATCCTGATAAGGAAAGGAATGTGAAGAGTCACATTTGTAAAATATTTTTTGCATATGATTGTATCTATAGAATGTAAACTGTCACCAAATAATTATGAAAGGAATGATTGTAAATGAGAAAAGACTTTTGACTCATATTGTATCAGGACAATGCTATTACTGTATGTGAATTTGAGAAAGAGACATTTTGAAGATTTTGGTACAAATTGTTAGAAAAACAGGACCGTGGAGCAATAAAATAAAACAAATGCGGAAACAAAACATAGAAGATACACAATACAATAGAGACACAGATTTACGTGGGTCACCCAGTGTGGGCTACGTCCACTAGAGAAATCTTCAGGTCCTTCCTTTATTATTATCCAACAAATGAAGGGATACAACCTACAACAAACCCGTTGTAACATCCTCTTCTTTCTCTCATAGTCTCCTATCTCAGAAGACAATATTCATCATAATTCATAGTCGCAATACATTTCCCTCATAATAGAAGGTTTCCTTCTAGGGAAAAAAAACCCTAATATAATTTCTATCATTAGATCTGCGACCTTATAATGAACGGTCTAGATTTACAATGGAATTACAATATACTTTTACAAGACAATTTTTCCTTCGAGGGCCCCCTGTTGGGAGCCAGATTTCCCTCGGACCCCACAAAGGGGGTAACCCCCCTCTGCACTTCCCCCACGTGGAAGAGTGTACATACTTCTGGGGTGTCAATACTTTAGGGGGTATAAACATGGTTGAAAACAAAATACCTCTGAATCAGGAAGATAATCAGGCTCCACGACCAATAATCTCCCACTTGGATACTGATCTCAACAACTCCACTGCTGTTGTATACGATGGACTCTGAACCTTCTTGGACCTGGAAAATTTCTCATCTTCATCTTCATTCTTGAAGACCAACTGAAACTGAGAAGGAACTCAGTTTCTCCCTAGTTACTCCCTTTGTTAACATATCTGTAGGACTCTCGTAGTGTGTATCTTTTTCAACTTCAAATGTCCATATTCCAAGACGGATCGTATGAAATGTTACCTCATCTGTATATGCTTAGTATTTGAATGGAAGGATGATTTCTTTGCAACATGAATGGCACTCTCACTGTTACAGTACAACCTATTATTCTCCTGCTTCTTTCCCAATTCCTCCATAAACCTCTATAACCAAATCATTTATTTACTAGCCTCTATAGCAACAACATACTCTACCTTTGTTGTTGAAAGTGCAACAAACTTTTTCAGTTTTGAAATCCAACTTATTGTTGTTCCACTTATAGTAAAAAAATACCCGGTGGTGCTCCTCCTGTTGTCTTTATCACCTGCCATATCCGAATCAACATATCCTTGTAGAAAAGTGTCTGAACCTCCAAAACATAATGCATGAGTAGCAGTACCTCTCAAATACCTAAGAATCCACTTTACTTCCTCCCAATGTTCTTTACTTGGATTTTTCATATACATGCTCACATCTCCCACTGCATGTGCAATATCTGGTCTTGTGCAAACCATTGCATACATCAAGCTGCCAACTATTGATGATTAAGGGACCCTGGACATGTATTTTATCTCCTCCTGTGTCTGGGGACACATTTCCTTAGTTAATTTGAAATGGATAGACAAAGGTGTACTAACTGGTTTTGCATTCTGCATTCTGAACCTTTCCAACACCTTCTCTATGTACTCACCCTGAGACAATGTCAATTTGCGATTTTTTCTATCTCTTGTTATTCTCATACCAAGGATTTTCTTTGCAACACCCAAATCCTTCATCGCAAATGAATTAGATAATTTATTCTTGAGAACATTTATATCGTGCATATTAGACCCTGCAACAAGCATGTCATCTACATACAATAGCAAGATAATATAGCTTCCATTTTTTAGCCTTTTAAAATAAACACAGTGATCAGAATGACATCTACTATAAACCTGTTTTGTCATAAACCTGTCAGACTTCAAATACCACTACCTCGGAGCTTTCTTTAGGCAATACAAGATCTTATTCAACCTACATACCAAATTATCCTTCCCTTTGACCTCATACCCCTGTGGCTGCTGCATATAAATATCTTCCTCCAAATCCCCATGGAGAAAAGTTGTTTTAACATCTAATTGTTCAAGATGCAAATCTTCCACTGCCACAAGACTTAAAATAGTCCTAATTGAAGTCATTTTAATAACAAGAGAAAATATTTCATCAAAATCTATACCTTTCTTTTGTGTAAACCCCTTTACAACAAGTCTAGCCTTGTACCGCTTTTCTCCTCCATCTTCTTCCTTCAACTTGTAAACCCATTTATTTTTCAATTCTCTTTTTCCTGCAGGCAACTGAACCAAGTCCCAAGTATGGTTATTTACCAAGGAATCCATTTCCTCTTTCACACCTTTCTCCCACTTATTTTGGGTATCTACCTGCATTGCTTCTTCATAACATTCTGGTTCACCAGAATCAGTTAAAAATAAATAATACAATGAAGGAGAGTATCATTCAGGGGCTATACTTAACCTAGTAGATTTTCTAACAACACTTACAGTTGTTTGAGGTACCTGTTTCTCCTATTGTTGTACATTTTGATTTTTTGGTTCCTTTGGAAGTTCTCTTTCAATGATCTCATCAAGCACTGTGTATTCTTGTTTTTCTTTTTCCTGTTTCTTTCCCTGCAACTGATCTTTGTACATGACCTCCTCATTGAATATGACATATCTACTCCTAATGGTTTTTTTATTTTCATAATACCATAAGAGATAACCAAAATCATTAACACTATATCCAATAAAGGTACATTTATTGGATTTTGCCTCAAGCTTTGTTCTATTTTCTTTATCAATATGGACAAATGCTTCACAAATGAAAGTTTTGAAAAAAGAATAGTTTACCTTTTTTCTTGCCCATTCCTCCTTTGGAATTATACCATCTAAAGAGCTTGAAGGTCGTATGTTTATTAATTAAATAGAAGTATCTACAACATCTACCCAAAACTGTAAGGGAAAACCATCATGCAATCTCATATTCCTTGCATGCTCGATGATTGTCATGTTCATCCTTTCTGAGACACCAGTTTCTTGTGGTGTTCTTGGAACTGTCTTCTCTCTACGAATCCCATGGTATGAATAGTAATCATCAAACTCCTTGCTGCAATATCCACCTCCATTATTTGATCTGAGACACTTCAAACCTTTTCCTATTTCATTCTCAACCAAATCTTTCCATTTCTTAAAAGTATCAAAAGCATTAGATTTTTGTTGAATGCAATAAACCCAAGTTTTTCTAGTTGAATCATCAATAAAAGTATCATAATAATGAGATCCACCAAGAGATGATACCTAAGATGGTCCCCATACATCTGTATGCACAATCTCTAACCTTTCATTCTTCTTTTCTTTTTTGACTCTGAGAAATCTGACTCTCTTTTGTTTCCATAAACACAATGCTCACAGAAGTCCAAATCAATTTGTTTAATATCTGGCGAAAATTTTCTTTTTTGAAGTATCTGCATACCCCTCTCACTCATGTGTCCCAACCTATGATGCCACAGTGTTGTATCCACTCCTGTAGAAGCTAAAGAGATATAAGATTCAGTATTACCAGTACATAAATACAATGTACCTACCTTCTCTCCTTTTTCTATCACCAATGATCCTTTGATGACCTCTCACGTCTTATCTGTAAATATGGATATACAACCTTCACTTTCCAACTTCCCCGTTGAAATTAGATTTTTCCTTAAATATGGAACGTGTCTTACCTCTTTCAACAACCATTGGTTTCCATTGCATTGCTTTATTTTTACCTTTCCCATTCCAACAATTTTGCATGGTGCATCATCACCCAAAAGAACATGTCCAAAATAACCTTGAACATAATCTATAAAATGTTTCCTATGGGGTGTGGCATGAAATGAAGCCCCTAAATCTACTACCCAAGACTCAAAAATATTATCTATAGAAAGAATCAAAGCATCTTGTAACACCTCACTTGTTACATTTGCTTCTTGATTTCTCTCCTGATGTCCATCTCTTTGTTTCCTTGGAGCTCTGCATTCTTTCTTTAGATGTCCTTTCTTCCCACAATTCCAACACTCTATCTTTCCAAGTCTAGATTTGGATCTTCTCTTCCTAGAATTCCCATAGTTCCCTAGGCCCTTTCCTCTATCCTTTTGTCTTCCACTGTTCTCCATGTTCAACGCATTACCTAATGTATCACGTGTGCTTTTCCATCGCATTTCCTCACTATGAATAACACCAACAACATCATCAAATTTTAAAGCATTTGAACTAGAGACAAAGTTACTTACAACCATGACCAAGTCGTTCCAGCTTTCAGGCAATGAGCACAAGATTATAAGTGCCCTAACTTGATCATCAAAGTCCACTTTTACAGAAAATAGTTGATTAGTAACCGTATTAAAATCATTTAAATGATCTGCAACAAACCCACCTTCTGACATCTTCATATTAAATAATATCTTCATTAGAAATACCTCATTGGATGCCGAGGGTTTTTCATATAATTTATCCAATGCATCCATCAAATACTTCGTTGTCTTTTCTTTCGAAATATTGAAAGCCACCGACACTGCCAAGCTCAGCCATATCAATCCTAGAGCCTTTCTATCAAGAATCTCCCATTCTTCGTCCTTCATGGTTGTCAGTTTCTTTGCTACTCCGCCCAATGGTAGGAATAGATCCTTCTGATATAAATAATCTTCCATCTGCATCTTCCATAACTGGTAGTTTTGGCTGTTAAATTTCTCGACCCTAAACGTTCCCTCTTCTGCCATTGCTCCCACTCAAACTTGAAACCCTCTTTTCCTACAAGTTAGCTTTCGTTGTGATACCAGTTGTTAGAAAAATAGGACTGTGGAGCAATAAAATAAACAAGTGCGGAAACAAAACACAGAAGATACACAATACAATAGTGACACAAATTTACGTGGTTCACCTAGTGTGGGCTACATCCACCAGAGAAATTTCCAGGTCCTTCCTTTATTATTATCCAGCAAATGAAGGGATACAACCTACATCAAACCCATTGTAACTTCCTCTTCTTTGTCTCATAGTCTCCTATCTCATAATACAATATTCGCCATAATGCATAGCCGCTATACATTTCCCTCATAATAGTGGGTTGCCTTCTAGGGAAAAAAAACATAACATAATTTCTACTGTTAGATCTGTGACCTTATAATGAATGGTCCAGATTTACAATGTTACAATATACTTTTACAAGGAAATTTTTCCTTCGGGGGACACTGTCCTGAAACCCCCGCCGGGGGCCCGCTTGCCCCCATACCCTGCAGAGGGGGTAACCCCCCTATGCATTCCCCTACATGGAAGAGTGTACATACTTCTAGGTTTTCAATACTTCATGGGGTATAAACACAAATGAAAACAAAAGACCTCTGAATTAGTAAGATAATCAGGCTCTGTTATCGCTCAGTTTGTAGTTTAGGTCAAGTAGTTGAAGGGTAAAGGTCAAACTGGTGTAACAGGAGCTTCCCCACCCATTGTCACCTCTATGGGGGGCTCTTTCTATTTAGGGTGGCTAAACCCAAGGGAGACGTCCCTGGCAATCTGGGGTTTTGAAAGGCAAAGGTTTAAAGAATCAAGGCAAGTTTTTTCCTTTCACAGATTATCGCCAAGAATATAGTCAAAAAGAAGATACACCACAGAGAAGGCACATGTTTGCGAGACAAAGGCAACAATAACGCTAATGCATGCAACAATGGTTAATACTTCATTAGTCTATGACTATCAATATTATATATGAGCACATACAACAGTAATTATTGACGAAGTCAATGATTGCAATAACGACTATGGCTTGTAATATTACTTCTCAATAAATACTGGAAATGATATAGCATTCTATGGAGATAATCGATCCTTGAATCAACTTAATGCACTAAATATCATCAATTGCTCATATAGAAAGGTTGTTGCGTCACTATACTAGAGGTGACATCAACCTTGTTCTAGGGTTAGTATTATAGACAAAGAGATCAACGTTTTGCAAATAGGCCAATGAAATTTGTCAACACATCAATGTCTATCATCAGATGACTAAGCCGCAATGTTTTCTATCAACCAAAGGCTCAAATAAGGCATGACATCATCATTAATCTAGGGTTAGTAGATGTTAGGGTTAGTTAGGGTTTCGAATTTAATAGTTTTGAAAAGTTGTTTTGGCACAACAAGCTCAATGTTGGAGAGATAGACTAGTGCCTTAGGGTATTAAGGAGTCAGAAACAAGGGCAAGATCTCAGGAGGATCAAAATCTAAGGAGGATCAAAATCTAAGGACTAGAGAGTTAGGTTCTATGGTGCTGCAATGGCAAGGCCCTAGAATCAAAACCCTAAGGGGAGAAGGCTCATTCCGATGTTTCTTAAGCAAGGCCTCATGCTCCTCCCCCTTTCCTCAAATATCCTTGGCAAAACAGCTAGCTTTAAAACACAAATCTAAAGGTGAAGAGTGTTGTAAGAGCAAGGCCCTTCAAACCCTAAAAGTCAAAACCCTAGGTGTAGAATAAACTAGGCCTAGGACGTCTCCTTCTTTCAACTTATGTTTAAAGGCTAATTCAGAAAAAAGGTTGACTAGTGTAGCAACGACTAGGCTATATCTTCCTTAATCAATGGCTGAAACAAGTTTCTCAATCATGGGGACATATAGCAACGAACTACTTATGTGCTTGGTACCTAGGGTTTCAATGATTAAGAAATATAATAGCAATGTAACAATAAATGCGAGAGATTTAACCTACAACCATTCATTTAAGAAGTTTTGCATGAGAAATACACTTACAAATAATGAAGAGAGCTTATCAAACCCTAGTTGTAAACCTTCCAATGAGAGAAAACACCATAACATGCCAAGAACAATCCTCCACAAGAGTTGCACCTCACTTCCAAGAGCAATAATACCAAGACAAAAGAAAAAAATGTATCTCTCACAAGAGAGTGAGTTGTTATATGTTAAAATGAGAGGCAACGTCCTCTATTTATATCATCCAAATGACATTTAATTTTAAAATTAGGTCATTAAAACATCCGACAAGGCTGACTTTCAATTTTACACTATTTTTATATTAAATGCTAAGAAATGTTATAATATGAGATAAAAAGGAGACGTCAGGCCCCTCTGAGGGAGACGTTGGCCCTTTTTGGGCAAGCTCAACATCCAGGAAGCAGAACGTTGGCCCTTCTAGGGCTCCTCCAAGCTGCCACACATGCCAAATGACCCTAGCACACTGCCACACGCTCCAGAAAATGTTCAGTTTCCTCAAGTGACGTCATGTCCATCAAAAAGCAATCATCCCATCTGCAGTGGGTGATCCCCCCTAAGCCGGGCTCTACCAAAGTGTCCTTGGTGGGACTTCCTTCTTCCTTCTCATGCGTTGTCTCATCACAATGTTGTCCTGTCTTTGCCATCCCAACAACCATATGATGGGCTCTTCAGCCCCATGGAGGTCCGAGCTAATCATATCCCCATGTGTACCAGTCCTCTGGCACCTGTTCGTCAGGTATGGTCCTGCACATCAAAAACTACACCCTCCATGGGCTCATCAGTCCTCGGGATCATAGCAATGTTAATCATATTTCATCATTAAATTTATGAAATACATGCATGAAATCCCTAGCATATCATCTAAGAGCTCAAAGACATTACACATATCTACTATACAAAGCTGAAGAAACCAATAGAATAACCTATTGGGATAATACCCACTAGAAAAGGAAAGTTTCCTCAGAGGATCATTCAAGCCATGTTTTATGAGGTGATATGGTCTAGGGATGTCCAGTCATAGTGAGACCAAGGGTAGGTGTTGTCTGTGGGTGCCTTTGTAGGAGGCGAGTTGTATCCATCATGGATGCATTTTTTCCAAGCCCCTTTATTGCCTTTATTTTTCATTTATTGCTTTTCTTTCTTTTTTACTTCAAGGTCTGACCAGAGGACACTGCCTTGGCGTGGTGACCAGAGCTGACAGTGTTACCCACTAGTATTTTCACAGAAATGATAAGGATGGCTCGTGATGAGACCCCCTTTCCCTTGGCCATGCAACCAAAGGTCATGGCCCTGGTGTGGTGACCAGATGATGGCAATGTCATACTGCTAGATACCTATGAACATAATGGGCCGGCTCGTGATGAGACCTCCCATCCTCTTGGTTAGGTCTTGTTTTATTATTTTTCTTAGGGTCCCTTTTGTTTCTTATC